>CM062820.1:202384323-202700452 GCA_031772625.1 Pinus tabuliformis | reverse complement strand
CAAGTTTCTCACTTCCGGCGACAGGTATACATCAATGACCTCGACCGAAAGATTTTGCGTGGTGTTCGAGCCAAGTCCTTTATTCACACCACGTGAATTGTACTGCAGTACCTTGAGGGTCATTTATTATCGGTGATTCCTCTCGCGCTTGTTAACAGTTTACATCATTGACTGGTAATCAAGTGATGTCTTTCCATGTTCGACTTTCAAAACATTTCTCACATGGATCGACTTGTACTTAGAGTGAAGATCGGACGAGATTGAAGACCCTGGATCTAGTTTCATCCATCCAGGCTACGATATATATTCAGGAAAAATAAAGACATTGACATGTACAGCACTGCAGAACAGATAATCATCCTACCAAAAGGATGATGATTTCGTCAAAATCATCAGTCTACCATCAGACGATTGTCTGTCCTATGTACATAAAATGAATTTATGAAGCTAAGCATGGGAATGAATGCCCGCCTCAGCTAGATCGTGAAAAAACAGTATGAAGAATAATGTATTGTATTGTATCTTATTACAGGTCTCCTCCCAGCATTGAATGAACTTCGGATCCTCCTAATAAAGCATTTCACCCGTTAAATAGCCTCATACTTTAGGGGGCAACTGTTATAGACATTTTTGTGCCTTACAGCTATAAGCATGTAATGTCCATAATCCAAGGGATCCAAAGTCCCTAAAGATGTTGTTACAGCTCCTAAAGGAACAAGGTCAACCAATGACAGCTTCTCCCAGAAGTTCTCCACCAAAAACCACTCAGAACTAGTCAAATCAGGATCAATTCAGAAGCTCCAACTAGTTGCCTGCGTTGCAAGCACCCACCCAAATACACTGGCTAGGTGCGTTGCAACGCCACTTGAATGCACTACCCAGGTGCGTTGAGCGGGAAATGACAAGTGGCAGAGTCATTCACGAGGTGGAAAGACCATGGAAGCTTCCAGAATCTTCTCCAATGACACTTGCCTCACTGAATTCGACCAAGTGATGAGTAAGAGGCTCTCAATCTCCAAGTGGATGCAAGAACTAACAGAGAGAAGCCACAAGTCAAAACATAAGCTGACTCATCCTCTCTGCTCACATCTATATATGGATCCCTCATCCCAGAGATCCAGAGGCTGGAATTTTGTACTTTGCAGAGATTTGTTGTTGGTTTGAGATTGAGATTAGTACATTGGGTGATTTATGCTTTGTTGGAGGAGAGGAAGGGATTCCTTTGCTGGGAGGTAGATGCTGGATCGGGACTCACTTGGTTGTATCTACTCTTTTGGACTTTATTATCAATATCAATAAACTATTTGAGTTTCTCTACATGCTGTGTATCAATGATGTTTTGTTATATTTGCATGTTTAGCTTAATCTGATCCTGAGCTTTTATGAATGTATATCTATATCTTCGTGTAGTTTCTCTCTCTTGTGATCTTGCAGGAATTCGGTGAAGCTGGGCCGATAAGGGAGCAGGGAGCTGGGAGCTATTGAAGAGAGGAGCGATTGGATCAACAAACTAGCAAAAGACACAGGTTAGTTACATCCTTTTCCTCATTTACATCTCATAAAGAAGATACTCAAGTAGTTTTCCTTATTTGTTGCTAAGGCACTATCACACCTTAGAGTGTGGGATAGGGGCGTTCTGAATAGATACTTTTCCCAACAACACTTCCCCTTTCCTCTCACTTACTTGCTAAGGCTATATTTTCCACATCTTCTTGCTTCGATGAGGATTCATCTCTGGTGCTTGTTTTATTTCCTCTTGCATCAGATCCGACCAAAGTCGTTCCCAATCCTGGCAATTTTCTCTTCCATTAACCGAGTTTTGGTAGCTATGCCAGCTCTTAGGAAGACCAGGAGTGCAAGACTCACCATGTCATCATCAGCGGTCATGATACCTACATTTCAAGATTTCCCTATAGGGGGTGAGCTTGTTTAGATATGTAGAGATAGTGTCGCCCTTTCACACTAGATTTTCCGAAGCTTGTCTTTCAACACCCACTTCTCTGATCGTTGTTGTTTTGATATAGATCTTTTAATGTTTTCCACATTGAAAACGGTGTGGTCTCGAACTCCCTCTAGAAGGATTTCCTTGCTCTAGCCACACATTTCTTCAATTCCCCAATTGAGTAGCATCAGTCAGCCTGGGGACTTCTTGATCAATGAAGTCCTTTAGGACCGTTATCGTCTAATACTGCTTCCATGCGATCCTTCTAGGCTATATAATTCGAGCTGCCATCAAGGGCATACTTGAGTCTTAAACCGCTGAATGCCATTGGCGAAATTGAGATGTGATAAGAACTCGATTTCTATATTTAGGAATCACAAACTTCGAACTTCTCCTTCTTGTATACTGTTCTTCGCCTTGATCACCTTTGCTCCGATACCATGTAGAAATTCTCAATGTAGATCAACAGATTTTACAATAGACTAAAGAAAAATACAAGATCTACTTCTACAACAAATTTGCGGAAGCTTAATCGAATTGAGAAAGATCAAGAGAACACATATAAATGAGAATGAGAGATCAATCACACATAACACAGAAGAAATAATCCGGGGAAAACCTCAGCCTAAACCCCAATCTTTGTATTATCATACAAGTGGAAATTCTTGTTCAAGTTTACAAAGGAATCAGCTCTCAAGCTATCCTGCTCTCTCTGCAATCAAATAATTATTGCTCATAGACAGCTAAAGGCTCTCACAACCTTCTCCTCTACCCTCCAAGCCTCATATTTCCTTGCACAGTTTTTCCTGGGGTCCAATGCTTCCAATTGTGTGAAATTCCCACCTCACACTGCTCACTTGGCTCAGAAATAACTGCACAAACCTAAAGGAGATTAATCTTTCTTCATGGATGGTTTATTTTTTAGGAAAAATTTATCCAACTGATAGTACATTGTCCATCGTCTGATCTCAACTGGGTCTCTGACAGAATTGACATGCATGAGTTATTTATGAGAGAACATTTAGTTATCTGAAATGCAGCAGTTACATGCATGCATGCATTAACTAACTGAACTCCCAATTAATTCAACAAATGGTTTGAATTAATCTAAATAGACTTGTCTCAGTTAACTAAGCCAATAATTACAACTCAATATTACAACTCATCCTTATATCTTTAACTGATGGATAAATTCCTTAATCAATGGAGAAACTATTGCATGTCCCCACATAGACTTCATGTTTGTTTTCTACAACTAATTAACTCATGATGAATAATTAATTATTTTACAAACAACTATTAAGATCAAATTCAAATTTCCACTTCACTATTTTAGTTTAAGGACTAACTAAAATAGGAATCTATCCCGAACTGCTATTTTTTGCAATGCTATTTATAGCACTTCCATTTTTCATTCCTTGCTACTTTGTCCAACACTGGTACCCGAACTATGTTTTTTAGCAATTCTATTTTTAGCATTTCTTGTTGCCATTTTCAACAGCATCATCCATCAAGACAATTCTTATGTATGTTCAACAATGTCTACAATCACTCCACACTTTTATTTAACTCACCCCCTCACTTTGTTATGATTGTACTTTTAGTTCGATGAGTTTTCACAATTGTCACTTTTTGCACACATCTGCTTTCACAAGTATCACTTTCACACTCATGATTGTCGTGTTTGCTCGTTTTACTATAATAAGTGGCATTTTCATGATATTTCACTCTGACATGTATCGCTTTCAACTTCATTTGCAATTTGGCAAGTATCATCTTATGTTTTCCTCCTTGTGGAGTGTCACTTTTATTGATTTCACTCTTGCATGAGGTCACACCATTGCGTAGTACCAAAGTTAGTTCTAGCACACTCTTCTACATTATATGGTCTTACATAATATTGAAAATATTCACTAGGCACATTCCTGTAGCGTAGCACACCTTTGGCCACATTGTTGTCAATTGTCGTAACTTGGTTTCTAAGTGTTGTAATGTGTCGTTTTCCTATCGTGCCTAGAAATATGTGTTGATTTGTTGTTGTCTTAAGGTGTAACTATTGTTCATGAGTCCTATTCTTTCCATCGAATTATATGATGGAATTTATGTATGTGTTTCGTTTTTTAGTCATGTTAGGATGCATTTCTTTCTCCTGCTCTTCTAGTAATACAGTTAGCCATTGTGAGAGCTCTTCTTGGTCCTTCAGACCCATGTAAGTTCTAAAACTAGGTGATAAGCGTAACTTATTCATGAAACCTCATTGATGTATCTTTCCTCCCATACTTTTGCGCTAAGTCTTTTCTAAGGTCTCCCTCTCATAGTGCATTGATACTTCCTAAGGATGTCACCTAGCCTTGTGCTTCCTCCCTTAGTGAAGAGAACATTCAAAATGAACTAGTAGCCACCGTTTGAGAGAAATACACACTTCCAAGCCTAAGCACACTTAAAAACAACTAAGCGCACCTCAAAATAACAAAGTGCACTTCAAACGCTCAGTGAAAAAGCACACTTCATAAGAACAAGTACTTCTCTCCTCTTAAAAGTGAACTCTTGGACAAAAAGGACCTTCTTTTCTTAAAATATGCACTCTGAGAGCCTAAGCACACTTCAGAAATTTGAATGCGCTTTGGGACTATGAGCGCACTCCTTCAACATGAATAACTATGCCCTCTTTGAGTGCATGGCACACTCATGAAGCATGAAGCTTCATTCTTCCCTTTGAGCGCATGGCACACCCAGGAAGCATGAAGCCTTAGAGGGTGCAATCACAAAGCATGAAGCTTCATTCTTCCCTTTGAGTGCATGGCACAATCACAAATATTGAAGCTTAAGCGCACTCCTTTGACGCGAAGAACTGCGCTCTCTTTGAGCGCATGAGTGCACCTTGAATGCTTGAATGTTTTATCTTCATCCCTTCGACATGCGCCATTTCACCCTCCTTTTCCTTGAGTGCATGAGCGCATCCTGAAGGCTTGAAGGCATAGAGAGTCCCTCCTTGGTCTCTTTAGAGTGTGCCCTCACACCCTCTTAGTCTCTTTCAGCACATTAGCACAACTTGAAGGCATGAAGGCCTGAAGCCTCACTCCTTCATCTATTCAGAGTGCACCATTGTGCCCTCGATGTTATCTCTCTCATTGAAGGAACAAGAACAACTTGAAGGCCTCTTGTGAGCCTTGATGAATTTGACTATGCCCTCCTAATCAAGCCTTCTTCTTTTAGTCCTCTCATAGGGGCTATCATAAGTATATTATTCCATGAGCTCAGTAGTGATAGAATAGATGTTTTTAGACGTTTTTAGACTGATTTTGCCTCATTATAAATGATTCATTGGAGGGGGTATGTTTTGATAATGACAAGGTGATGCTCAAGATAATATAGAAAGGAGAAAGCATAAAGAAACACATGCAAATAAGAAGAACAAAATAAATCTATAATGCCGACATGAAGCATATCATGTATCAAGACAAAAAGAAGACATTGCATGATGACTCGTAGGATTATGATATTCATCAAAGCCCCTTTGGAGGGTGAAAAATGAGCAACAAAGAAGTGCCTGCGTGAAGATGAATCATATATCAGATCTATCATCAAGTATGCAAGATGAAGCAGCAAGGAAGACATCTTGGCATTGCCACCTCATCAAGAAGTCCATGTCATCATTGTCATGTTGAAACTCATACAAGTGTCATGATAATGGTGAACATGTGTCCATGTGTCTTGCCACATCATGTGGAATGTAATGATGTATTATCAAGAAAAGGAAACGATGTAATGAGTGGAATTCGAAGAGTCATATGTAGAATATGAAAAGTCACTTAGTCATATATGGAAAAAATGTTTTTAGGAGAAGTCCAAAAGTCATTAGAAGTTCAAGGGTTTTTTTGAAGTCCAAACTACACATTATAATTCCAAGAGTCATGAGGATATGAAAGGTCACCCCCCTTGTTATAAAAGTAATCTCATAACTCAAGCAAAGGAATTTTTGAGGCTTAAGCTTTGGAGTGCTAGTCTTGGCTTCTCTACTCCGCATAGGAGAGAAAACTATTCTTTGGAGAAGCAAGAAGTGACTTAACTTTTCACTATTGGAACTAGTAACTCACTATTGGAACTAGTAACTCACTATTGTAACTGTGTACTTTTATCTTTCACCTAATATTGAAGCTCTATAAGCTAACTCATTTTCATGCATGTATCACAAACGTCTTAGTAATATTCTTGGGATGTTTACGGTATATGTTGTGTTCATATGTACTAGATAAATTAAACTATTTCAGTGGCTTTGGTACTCATCTTGTTGAATGTGTGTTGTATTCGTTTAATAATCATTATGTGAACTATTTCGCTAATGAATATTTTTATGCTCTCACGTGTCTCTCTTAGGTTAGTACTATTACTTCCTTCTAGAGGCTCACTTTTTGTCTCCCCCTCATGAAAGTCTCCTTTTACACATTGCAATCGATGTTTCACAATGTAAACTTACTTTCTTATTCAAGGTTTATGTATATAATCTCTTATGTTATCCATTGAAACCAAGATGAACCTTACAGTTACGGTGGCCGGGCCGATACTCCAGATGGGGCTCCTACTCCAAACGGTGTGAGGTATAATTGGGACTTCACATCAGGGAGATGCCATATATGTTGGCGATATCCAACACTGTCCCCATTATAGCACTAGAAAGAGGGCTAGATGACAATTGTTCCCTTTAGATCTGTTTTGAATATCTTATCTTTGATGGATAATCATCAAATCAGACTCCCAGAGTGTTTCTCTAAGTTACCCAATGGTTAAGTTTAAATCCCCGATGAGCCTCTTTATGACTTTTCTTGATTAAAATTTGATGGTGTGGATGGAATGTTCATAACTGAACACATTTCCAGTTTTCTTAAATTCTGTGAATATTATGAAATCGATGATGAGAATATTGCTTGTTTGTTTTTATGCCTCTTTATTGAAGGTCATGTTAATCGCTGGTGTCATACCTTACTGTTTGCCTCTATTAATTATTTTGATCATTTCCTCAATCAGTTTCATCAATCTTTTGATAGATATGATTACTGAGATGTTTTAAAAACAATAAATCAACTTAAAATGAATCCTAATGAATCGATTGAGGATTCTTCTAATAGATTCCTTCACTTATATTGTGAGTTTCCCGGAGAAACAAATTTTGAAATTTTGGTTTGAATCTCTTTACATGGTGAATCTCTGAAGGTCATGTTAATCGATGGTGTCATACCTTATTGTCTGCCTCTATTAATTATTTTGAACATTTCCTCAATCAATTTCATCAATCATTTGATAGATATGATTACCGAGATGTTTTAAAAAGAATAAATCAACTTAAAATGAATCCTAATGAATTGATTGAGGATTCTTCTAATAGATTCCTTCACTTATATTGTGATTTTCCTGGAGAAAATTTAGATTGGGATTTCCTTAAAACAAATTTTGAAAGTTTGGTTTAAATCTCTTTACATGGTGAATCTAAACCCCCAAATATTCATGTTCTCCCAACTTTTAGAGAGTATGAGACACCTATAATTGCAGAGGAGGAACCTACTATTCTTGTTGTTCCTTGTCCTCCTTTTCTAGAACAAATTTAGGTGCCTCCCAATAATAATGTGGAAGTTGGGAAACCTAGAAATCAAATTCCTTATCCATTTCCTCAATATCCTTCTATTTTTCATGACTCGGATCTAATGGAGGAAACATTGGAATTGTTCATGAAGCCTCATGTAAAGGTTAATGCTTCCATATCTTGGGATGATATTTACACTTATATCCATAGTATTAAATCTCATTTGATATTTTATTATCCTCCATCATCTCTTTCCCATAGTCCCTTTCCCCTTGATCTACTTTATTAGTCTCCTTCTACGGATTTTCAGTTTTGGAATCCAAACAATGATTAGGTGCAACGAAATCACTCTTCGTAGGTAGAGGAGTAGGAAGGTGATAATTATTTTGATATTTCTTCTCTTTTTCAACATCCTCCATGCCAAGATGATTTTCTTCCATCCTTGGCTGATTTTAAGTCTAAGAATCTCAGTGAAGAATCAAATGGCACTGATTTTCCCAATCAATATAAATACTTGCATAACCTTTATTATATTGATTCTAACTGTATTAGCGCATGTGATGATGGTTTCCCAAGTGCACCATTTGATATTTTGATTTTTTGACTTTTTTTTTTTTTTTTTTTTTGGGAAGATTTAGACCTCTAATTTGGTTCGGTACAAGAGGATATTCTTATGGAAACTTCCTCCTCACCTCATTATCCCTTGCATTCTACTCTTTGTAATGCATTAACTTGTGAAGGAAAAACTCCATGCTCTTCAATTTTATTATATAATGAGTTGGATTTGAATCGACATAAGGTAGTGAGGTCATCCATGACAGAGAAGAAGGTATGAAAATTATCAAGTATCCATTCCATTCCTTATAATTACCGATTTTGCATGAACAAAATTCTTCTATCCAGGTTACTCATGAGATTTGTCTGATTTATCCATCTTTAGATGTGCAATTAGAAGAATCTTTTGACTTGGGTAATATATTTATCGAAGATATAAATTCTAACCAAATCAGTGATGTAGATGGCTACCATTTGGATAATAACGATCTTGTTGAAATTACTGATAGTAGATGTCCACGCACCATGAATGATCTGATTTTATTTTCAAAATGAAATTTTATAATTCTTGAAAGTTTTGGGACTCATCAGGGAGTTGAGGCACTTCAACTTCCATTGATGGTTATGTTAGGTTCTCGTGACTTTAGTAAGATCCCTGAAATAAGTCAGATCTAGATCTTCTCGCAAAATTATTTTCTTTGCATGGTTTCATTGAATGCAAATTCATCCTTGAAATATGTTTGTTATTTTGAATATAGATCTTTCAAATTTCAAGATTTGGTTTTTGATCAGACTGAAGATTCTATTTCAATTGATCATTCTTCATGTAAATATCTTGTATCAAACTTGGGTTTGGAGTGTATGCCTTTGAGGGATGAGCAAAGTTGTGGATTTGATCATTCTAAAGATTATCTTTGGCCAAAGGATTCATACCTATCACATTCCTTTTAAAGTAATCAGATCCTAATCCTTCTTGTGAATATTTTGATACTAATCATTTCCTTCATGGCACCATATATCCTCTTCATCGTCAACAAATGCTTGTGTTATTTTCTGAATCAATTTCCTTTTTTTCATCCACTACATCTCAACTGGTTTCATCTATTTTCAATATTTGCATTCTGTTTTAATGATTATGATGTCAGTTCGGATTGTATCCAGTCACAAGTAGATGGTTTGTCACATGCATCATATGAGAAAGATGATTCTTTTGTTCAAAGCATTTGCAAAGTGGTTCAAACTGATTTATCTTTGATGTTTACTAATAAAGAGTCTTGTGCCTCAATCATTCCATCTGATCATGCTTCTTGATCATTCAATTAATCATTTTCCCATTATTATATTTCATGACAGTTTTTCTACATCATTCAATCTTTCTGGTTTATCATTTTATTAGTCTGATACTTTCAAGTAGTTGAGGCACTTTAGCCTTCGCTGATGGTTACGTCAAGTCCTCACTAGCTTGACAAGCTTTCTAAACATGGTCGGATTTGTTTTCCCTTATAAGACTCCGTTCATGGTTCCATGTCATTAATTAAAAATCTATGTCTAGAAAAGTTTCACAATTTTCAAGAGGATTGTCATTAGAGAAAATTTCAGCCTAAAAGTTCTCTTCTAAGGAAAAATCAAGGCATTAATAAAAAATTCCATGTAGACATTTTTTTAATATTACTTTTACTTTAACCTGTGTTCCATAATTTATTAGCACGAGATTTAATAAATTTTGCTGCAAATGATTGTCCTTCCAAATTCACTTTATGATCTGCTATGTAATGATTAATGAGATCAGGAATTTTACCAGGCATAGACTGAATATAATACCTCAGATAGGCAACATTATGTGGATCACTAGCCTGATACAGAAGTTTCTACATAACCCAAAAATACTCTTGCAAATAATCAATGTTGCATAACTTTTAGGAGAGAAATAGCTGTGAATGATGGGCTGAGTCTTCAGGGACTAATCCAAAAAATTCATATTTTAAAGCTTCAAATAGTGCTCTTAATGGATTAGTACTATGTTCAACTATTTGATCTTTCTCTTCTTCTGCAAGCCTTTCCCACCATTGCTTTAGTATGCCAGTAAAAGACCATACAATTTGAGTGACTATATCAGACCATGTTGCTTTGGTTTCAGTGTTTCTCTGTAGCTCCCAAGCATGGACATTATGCAATACAGCAATCACTTCATTATAATCAAGGTAATCAATATTTACTAACAATGAATTTCCATAGCCTCTCGAAGCAGGATTGTCTAATCTTACAGGTGTAGATTGTAGATTTTCAGTATATCTACTGAACGAGCTTGACGTTGATGCTTCATGTGCAGAGGTATCCCTAGCACCTCTTTTTCCTTTGTTAGAATAGAAAAAGGAATCACTTCTATCTCTTTTAGAACTTGGTTCACCTTGTGATTGTTCACCAGTTACTCCTGACATGGCCATTATTGTAGGAGCAGATGATTGGCCATTTTGTTTTATTAAAGAACTAAGGTTGACATAGTTCTTTGGAAATCTTAGAATTTCAACAGAAGGAAGATCAGCTATTCTATTCTTCATCAACTCTATCTTTTCTCTAGCTAGATTGATTCCTTCCTGGATTTTCTCAAGTTTGACTTTATCTATATTCTCTACCCCCTTAAAAAAAATATGCTTCGATTCACCAGAACTGGAGGAGAATTTCAACTTTGAACTTGAGACATCTAATTCTCTATAATGAGGTGGAGAGTCAGGAGTGGGGAATGCATTTTTAAGATGTTCCAAATACTTGGAGATGATATCCATATTTGACTGAATATTATTTAACTTTTCTGTGTGTGCATCTTGGGTTCACAATGTCTCAATATAACCAGTATGCATCTTTTTGATGTGTTCTTTAATTTCTAAAACATCTCGGGCTATGTCATCAATATTCTGAAGCATACAAACTATTTGGTAGTTTGTAAAATTATGCAGCTTTTCATTTTCATTCTGATCTGGATCAGAAGTTGCTCTCATAGATAACCATTGGAATTCTGCTTTCTTTGTTCCATTGCTAAATGTCCTTCTAGAATTTCCAGATTCTAAATATCTTTCTGGTATTTTTGCAGTGACTTCTGACTGAGCTCTAGGAAGTGAGAAACTTTTAATATCAGGTATAAAGACTTCAGAGCTAGGGGAATCATCAATCTAGAATGTAGAAGATGAAGATGGAACGCAGAACTGACAATCATCAGGTTTATGAGAGGTAGACTTTCTATGATCCTCTCTTGGAGTAGAATGTCTTGATGATAAAATTCTGGGAACAGAGGGTATATGTGGATTCCTACCACCCAAAATTGTAGATCTAGGGAAGGATGACATAGATCTAGTAAGTGAAGGAGTGGTAAATTTAAGACCAGAGGATCCGTCAGGATGTTGGATGAGAGACAATTGCGGAGGAACTTTAGATGTTTGCAGTTGAGGATATTTCTGTGAAAGTGGAATATAAGTACTATTCCATTCATCTGGAAGAGTACATTCTGCAAAACCAATCTGTAAGGGAGCAGTGTTACCAGGGCCAACAATAACACCTTCTTTTAAAGCTCTACCAGCTAACTTTGGATTGAGAGGAGGCATGGAGGTAGAGACAAATCTCAGGCATATAGAAGCATGGAGCTGAGAAATCTGTGACTGTGGGGCAACATTAAAACCATAAAACTGAATATAAGCATTCAAGAATTCATTGATATAAGGGTCTGTCAGTGAAACTTGATATCTGGGGATAACTGATGACCAGACAGGGCCATTATTGAGGGGACTTTGGAATCCTCCCAATAAAGCGTCGTTGAAGTTATTCATTCTGGTATCAAGGACACATGTCAAGCATGAAGTATTTAGACCAGGACGGACTAGTGGATTAATTCCAAATTGTATGATACCTATATGGATATATCTATAACCATTTTCCAAACCCCATTTGATATTTTCTGGCTGTATCAGTGGGATTTGATATATGGATTGGCCAGTGGAAATAGGAATATTCACAGATGTAAATCTAAATAACTTAGCAGCTCAAAACTGGAAAACAGGCATTTTATAAAGCTTATCAATATCAATCTCTGGCAATGTCCAGTTTGGCTGTGGTTCAAAATCTTGTACTAACACTTTTTCATCATAGAGAACATCTTCATTTCTGGATTTATTTAAAAACTTATTCAGAAAAGACCATCGATTCTTATGAGCTATCTTTCTGTCTTCGGGCTTCTGAAGAGAAAACTCATTCATATAACTAGCCATTGAAAGAAAGTATGAGTAAGCACCTGAACAGAGGAGAAACAAAGTCTTTGTGCACCAGGAAAGCAAACACGGCAGTCCTTCACCTTCACAACTCTCTACTAGCGCCTTATTGCCAACTTAGATTCGTGGACAGTAGCTTAGACAAATACAACTCAATGGAAAAACCAGACAGTATCAAATAGCTTGGACAAAGTACCAAATGGCTCTGATACCATTTCTACACAGAGTCATTCCAAAATAAAACATGCTCAGTTTATATTAACTTCTCAGGTAATTACAGACATCCAAATATGAGAATAGCACTCCGTGATACAAGCAGATCGAGAAAACTTCTCGCAGATGCAGAGCAGGGAGACTTAGTCTCAGACAGACTCAAAATAACATCACAGACTATAGAGTTAAAACTTCATGGTGCAAGCAGATCAAGAAAACTTCTCGCAGATGTAGAGCAGGGAGACTTAGTCTCACACAAACTCAAAAGAGTCAAACTAACATCACAGACTATAGAGTTAAAAATCCGTGGTGCAAGCAGATTGAGAAAACTTCTCGCAGATGCAGAGCAGGAAGAATTCACTCAGACTAAAAATTTTCAGACTCTCTAAAACTCTCCAAAACTCCTCCTCCAAATGAACTTACAATGCTATTATTTATAATATACTAGCAGCTCATCCGGTGAAAACTTTTACCGGGAACTTGAAACCAAAAGAATCAAACTTTCGGCTAGAACATCATGTAAGATGTCTATCACGAAAGGACCTTGTACAAAAAGTAATGAACAGTTCTAAAGATTCGGGCAAGTGGGGACAACCACTTGTTATCTTGTCCCTTGGAGGCTAGGCCATATGGGGACCGAATCATGATATATCTAAAAACGAAAAGATGGCTGAAATCTAGGACATCGACTCTTTTACAAAAGTAATTACACAATGGAGATTTTATTCGGACTAAATCCCACGGAAACCAGAAAACAATATATGTACAAATAAAGCAGGATATGAAAGGATATCATCTGAGTGATCCTTTCAATCAATCACTGTTAGCTCTGTCATCATAATCATGTGCATGAGTATCTGGGACAGCTGGATCAATATTACCAAGTCTGGTTTGGTCAAGTTCTATTAATTCATTAATTTTTTCTTCATTATTTGGAGCAATCTCTTCGTATGGTACAGATTCATCTAGCCAATATGGTGTGGCATCTCTGGTACAACAAAAGAATGGAAATGTGTACATGAATGGAGGTTGGTCCTGCTCGTCCACTGATATCAATCCTCTAAATCTGACAGAAAGCTTAAAGGACACATCTTCTTCATTTCGAATGACAATTGTGTGGCGATGGATGAACTCGAACTCTATGACATAATCATTCTGGACAGCTACATGCATTTCCCAAAGGAGAATTCTGACAAACTCAGCAAAAGTCCTATCAAAAATATTTTTAGCTCTGGGCAAATACCTAAACATAAATAGCTTAAACCATAGAGTCCACTAATTGTTAGCAGGGTCTATAGCTGCTTCATAAAATATGACCTTAACCGAACCATGTATCCTAGCTCTCTGATGAGTAGAGAAATAGTCTGACCATGTCCAATCAGTATTTTGAATGCATCCAAAATAAACATGATCTGGTTCTCTAGACAATGCATAATAAACATGCCATGGCCTAATCCTATATGGTAACTCGTTTGTATATGATCATCTAGACTCTTTAGAGTCAAACCATTTTTGCAAAATGATCTGTCTTAGGCATAATGGTAAGATTAGGAACTGTTTTGAAAGACATTCTAGACAAAACTCATAATGACAGTTACTACAGACTGTGACATACGTGACTCCGCTAGACTTGACATGACTGGACTGACTTGTAGAAGCTTCATGTTGGTGAAGCGGTCTAAACATCTTGATCTCTTTGATTTCTTGAGCACCTTCTCTGGTAAGCATGTCAGCAAGATAATTTTCTGCACCATATTTGTAAACAATATCAAAATCGAAACCCTCAAGCCATAGTGCCCACCTCAGCACTCTGTTACTACCTTTTTCTAACAACCTTTTGTTTGCCAGCATCTGTTTCATATGCTTTAAGTCTGTTCTTACAATAAATTTAACACTTTTCAAGAACAAGTGAAATCTCTTTATTCCTCTCTTTACTGCAAGTATTTCTTTATGAGATGAAGGATACTTTTTCTCTGTATCATCAAAAGATCCTAAGGAATAGGCACAAACCAGTTCTTTTCTTCCATGCTTTTGTAACAAAACTGCATCCCAAGTGTGAGCAGAAGCATCTGTCTCAAGTATAAAAGGAAGATTAGTATCAGGAAGCTTAAGTTTTGGCAAATCATTAAGCTTACTCTTAATACTAATTACTACTGCTATCATCTCATCTGTCCAACTGACAACTTTCTTCTTTAGTCTATTCAACAGTATCTTTGTGTCTTCTGATTGCTTAGCATAAAAATTCCTTATGTAATTCAGACATCCAAGAAATCTCTGCAGTTTTTTCACATCAGTAATAATATCAGGAAATTTTAATACATGGGTTAGCACATGTGGCTGAAGTTCTACATGTCCTTTTTCTATGTCTAAACCCAAGTAGTCAATCTTGACTTTCCCAATTTGAAATTTTTCTTCTGTATCTGAAAGTACCAAGCCATGCTTACATACAAGTTGGTAGAACTGTTCTAAATGGACCTCGTGCATATTTACATCTCTACTAAATACAAGCAAATAATCAATATATATAATAATGTACTCTACCCCACCAAAAATGTCTTCCATTCTTTTTTGGAATTCAGATGGAGCATTTTTCAGACCAAAGGGCATCACAGTCCATTGATATTGGCCATGAGGAATAGTGAAAGCTGTTTTATATATGTCAGCAGGAATAATACCAATATGCCAAAATCCGCTTTTAAGATCAAACTTGCTAAACACATTAGCATTAGCAATCTTAGCAAGTAACAATTCCTTGTTAGGCAGAGGATATCGAATAGGAAGAAGAGCATCATTCAATGCTTTATAGTTAATCACAAGTCTTTTCTTACCTCTTTTCTGCTCATTGTGCTTATTGATATAAAAGTCAGGGCAAGCCCAAGGGCTCTTACAGGGTTCAATAAGCTTCTGTTCTAACAGCTGTTCAATTTCTGCTTTGCACAATTCTTGCTCTTTAGGACTCCTATGATTTGCACTAGCTTTTTGTGGCCTAGGAACATATCCTTCTTTGTAAGGTAGTGCAACAAAATACTTTTCCCATACCCAAAAGGCATCTGGCCTACTGGAAGTACAATCTGCACGAAGCCTATCAAAAATCTTTTGCAAAGTCTTGGGACCATGTAACTCTACATTTTTGACAATCTTATTAATCTTGGTTAGATCTTGTAGACTATATTGGAGAGGATCCTCATCTTCAAGCTACACATTGATTTTGTAGTCACTGGAAGCAGGGACTGTGATAAGACCAACAATGGTGGAGAATATAACATAATCTTGCCCAAAAGTGACTGGAAAATATTTCTTCAGAAAATCTTGTCCTAACAAAATGTCAGCACAAGTATCAAAACTATACAAAGTGACAAAAACCTATACATCATTCAAGAGAATGGGAAATTCAGGAGCTATGTGACCTATTTCCATTAAATAACCAGTGATAGCCCTGAATTGGAGTTTAGTAGGCTGCCAATAATAATGTGGAATGGCTTTGTATTTGCAACAGCTACTCATAGCACCAGAATCTATTTGAGCATCCAAAGTATAAGGTTTAATGCTAGGGACTTTAATTCTTATTGGAATAACCACTCTATCTCCAATGCCCATAACATTAAACAGCTCAACATTTTTCTTTGGGGATATCTCTTCAGTAACTGGAACATTTTTCATCAGTAAACTTGTTAATTTAGAATTACAATCATCATAATCAGAAATAAGTAATTGAAGCTTGGATGACAACTGTATCATTTCTGACCTTGTATGATGAATTAAAGATTCCAAATCTATGATCTTCTTCTTGAGAGCATCAATTTGATTCATACCTGGAGATACGGAAATCTGCAAAGGTTTGAATGTTGAATCGAACTCTCTTTCGATGAATTCATCCTCATCTCTTTCTTCTTCTGAAAATCTTTCTTTCTTTTTAGATTGCAGTTGTTTCTCAAGATTCTCAAGTTTTTCAGTCAATCTTCTTCTTGCTGTAACTGGACTGGATCTAACTGTGCTAGATCAGCTTTGACTGCTGCAATCTTTGCTTGTATATCTCCTGAAGATTTTAAACTGAACATTTTAATATCAGGAATGAATGTTTCATCAGAATCAGATGATTCTAAATCAGTTGTCAATTTCTTGATTTCAGGAATTTCATTATCTGAAGATTCTGAAGAAGAACTTGAAACTTCAAAATATTCTCCATCAGAATGAGATATGAGATCCCAATCTTGTGGATCGTGGATTATAGAAAAGATATTCATTATCTTCATCTGCTTCTTATCTTTTCTTTCTCTGCAAGTGTTAGCATAATGACCTTCTTTACCACAAATGAAACACACAAATTTTTTAGAAGGTTTTGATCTTTTCCTAAATATTACCCTTCTTCCTTTAAATGATCTTTTGGAAGGAAAGTACTTTTTCTTTTTAGGAAAGTATTTATCAGTCTTGCAAGAGCAGGACTTGTCAAACTTTGTCTTTTTAGAAACCTTTCTTTCGCTTTTCTTATGACAACCAAAATTATAGGTTTCTTTGAAATTATTGCAAATCTTTGTGCTAAAGTGCATATGTTTGGAAAAATTCATCTTAGCTTTGCTTTCTGTGCATTATTTCTGCAAAATTGTGACAATCATTTGGTGAATAGCTGCAAATGACTGTCTTTACAAATTCACTATATGATCTGCTATGTACTGATTAATGAGATCAGGAATTTTACTAGGCATACCTCAGATAGGCAACATTATGTGGATCACTAGCCTGATACAGAAGTTTTTGCATAACACAAAAATCTCTTGCAAGTAATCAATGTTGCATAACTTCTGGGAGAGAAATAGCTGTGAATGATGGGTTGAGTCTTCAGGGACTACTCCAACAAATTCATGTTTAAAGCATGGATTTATTAAAAAACTTATTCAGAAAAGACCATCGATTCTTATGAGCTATCTTTCTGTCTTCGAGCTTCTGAAGAGAAAACTCATTCATATAACCAGCCATTGAAAGTAAGTATGAGTAACCACCTGAATAGAGGAGAAACAAAGTCTTTGTGCACCAGGAAAGAAAACACGGCAGTCCTTCGCCTTCAAAGCTCTCTACCAGTGCCTTATCGCCAACTTAGATTCGTGGACAATCGCTGAGACAAATACAACTCAATGGAAAAACCAGACAGTATCAAATAGCTTGGATAAAGTACTAGATGGCTCTGATACCATTTCTACATAGAGTCATTCCAAAATAAAACTTGCTCAGTTTATATTAACTTCTCAGGTAATTACAGACATCTAAATATGAGAATAGCACTCCTTGATACAAGCAGATCGAGAAAACTTCTCACAAATGTAGAGCAGGGAGACTTAGCTTTAGACACACTCAAAAGACTCAAACTAACATCACAGACTATAGAGTTAAAATTCCGTGGTGCAAGCAGATCGAGAAAACTTCTCGCAGATGCAGAGCAGGGAGACTTCACTCAGACTAAAACTTTTCAGACTCTCTAAAACTCTCCAAAACTCCTCCTCCAAATGAACTTACAATGCTAGTATTTATAATATCTTAGCAGGTCACCCGGTGAAAAATTTTACTGGGAACTTGAAACCAAAAGAATCAAACTTTTGGCTAGAACATCATGCAAGATGTCTATCACAAAAGGACCTTGTACAAAAAGTAATGAACAGTTCTAGAGATTCGGGCAAGTGGGGACAACCACTTGTTATCTTGTCCCTTGGAGGTTAGGCCATATGGGGACTGAATCATGATATATCTAAAAACAAAAAGATGGTCGGAATCTAGGACATTGGCTCTTTTACAAAAGTAATTACAGAGTGGAGATTTTATTCAAACTAAATCCCACGGAAACTAGAAAACAATATATGTACAAATAAAGCAGGATATGGAAGGATATCATCTGAGTGATCCTTTCAATCAATCACTGTTAGCTCTATCATGATAATCATGTGCATGAGTATCTGGGACAGTTGGATCAATATGACCAAGTCTGGTTTGGTCAAGTTCTATTAATTCATTATTTTGTTCTTCATTATTTGGAGCAAGCACTTCGTATGGTATAGATTCATCTAGCAAAGATAGCTCATAAGAATCGATGGTATTTTCTGAATAAGTTTTTAAATAAATCCAGAAATGAAGATGTTCTCTATGATGAAATGAAGATAGCTCATGCACATGATTATGATGACAGAGCTAACAGTGATTGATTGAAAGGATCACTCAGATGATATCCTTCCATATCCTACTTTATTTGTACATATATTGTTTTCTGGTTTCCGTGGGATTTAGTCCAAATAAAATCTCCACTGTGTAATTACTTTTGTAAAAGAGCCGATGTCCTAGATTCCGACCATCTTTTCGTTTTTAGATATATCATGATTCGGTCCCCATATGGCCTAGCCTCCAAGGGACGAGATAACAAGTGGTTGTCCCCACTTGCCCGAATCTTTAGAACTGTTCATTACTTTTTGTACAAGGTCCTTTCGTGATAGACATCTTGCATGATGTTCTAGCCGAAAGTTTGATTCTTTTGGTTTCAAGTTCCCGGTAAAAGTTTTCACCGGATGACCTGCTAGGATATTATAAATACTAGCATTGTAAGTTCATTTGGAGGAGGAGTTTTTGAGAGTTTTAGAGAGTCTGAGAAGTTTGAGTCTGAGTGAAGTCTCCCTGCTCTGCATCTGCGAGAAGTTTTCTCGATCTGCTTGCACCACGAAGTTTTAACTCTATAGTCTGTGATGTTAGTTTGAGTCTTTTGAGTCTATCTGAGACTAAGTCTCCCTGCTCTGCATCTGCGAGAAGTTTTCTCGATCTGCTTGCATCACGGAGTGCTATTCTCATATTTGGATGTCTGTAATTACCTAAGAAGTTAATATAAACTGAGCATGTTTTATTTTTGAATGACTCTGTGTAGAAATTGTATCAGATCCATCTGGTACTTTGTCCAAGCTATTTGATACTGTCTGGTTTTTCCATTGAGTTGTATTTGTCTGAGCTATTGTCCACGAATCTAAGTTGGCGATAAGGCACTGGTAGAGCGTTGTGAAGGTGAAGGACTACCATGTTCATTTGCAGCTATTCAGATGGTGTTTTTTTTAACTACATTGTCTATTAAGGTCTCAATTTTTCCCATAATTTTTTTTTTGGCCAGAAATCGGTAATTTGTCCTTTCTAAATTTTTTTATCTATTTAACTATTTTATACTTGATTATTTTTTAACTTTTTAACTATTTTATATTAATTATATTTAATTATTTTATATGTAACTATATATTCTATATTTTTAGCCAGAATCTCGTAATTCGTCCTTTGTATAATACATTTTAAACTATTTTTTTAATTATTTAACTATATATTCTACGAGTAGTCTTTAGTGAGAATTTTTGGAAGCTTTTCGGGTGGGTTTTACCGCTCTAATTTCTCTAAAATTTAGCAGGAATTTATTGAAATTATAAGTGTGATGGGTAACCCCTAAGTAATCCAAATGGCCTAGGGGTTTTTCAGGGTGTTGAATCCATATAGACAATGAAAAAACCAGTGTAAATAACACAAATCAAGATTTCACCTAAAAAAATTTCACCCAATTCTGGCACTGGAAATTCCAAAAAGTTGTACTAAAGACAGCTCCAATATTTTATATTTTTGATCGGAATCTGGTAATTGATTAGAATATGGTAATTTGTCATTTATGGATTATATTTTCTAACTATTTTATATTCAACTGTAACTATATTTTATTTTTAACTATTTAACTATTTTAAATTTAACGATTTAACTATTTTATATTTTATATTTAACCATTTTTAATTATTTAACTATTTCATATTTAACTATAACTATTTATTTTGGTGTTTTATGAGTCACAGTTATTAATGTCAATTGGACCCACATTTTTAGGTTATATTTTTTCACTAATATCAAGATATACATTGCATTAATAACTTTTTTGATATTCTAATTCATAGGGTAAGGTCGGTAAATAAAATTAATAAAATATTCCACAAATATCCAAATTTATAATAAAATATTTCACCAATACCCAAATTAATAATATAATATTTCACAAATACCGAAATTAAACATTTTAAAATTATTTAAGACATGTACCTCTTTTTAAATTTAAATGATTTTGATTGGTTTACATATTATGACATGAGAATTACGTGAAAATTTCATGGGAACTTTTAGGCTGGAATTTCTTATAATGTTTCAATTTTATGATCCAATCTATCATCAATTAGAAGCGAATCTAGAAATCTATTGTGCTAATAACAAAATTCTATATTTCTTTTATGTTTCTGAGAGCAACACAAATGTAGGTGCTTTCAAAAGGAGTCGCAGAGGTTTGTATGATCTTTGTTCTTATAAAAAAGGTAAGGTAACAGGTTGGGTAAAGTTATGTGGTATGACACATCTTTCGCCCTTTAAGAAAGACCTTCTCTCTTTTGTTCAAGATATTAAAGTTCTCATTTTTTTTATTGCACATTATTATATATCGGTTGTAATTGCTCTTGTCTTTGTGTTTGTAGGTCAGGACCAATTGAGGTGGCTTCATTGGAAATATCATTACACTTAGCCCTAACCTTCTAGCATGTTAGGTAAGGAGTAGGTTTAATTGCATTTAGTTTCTGTTGCATTAGAACCACCCTCTACCTTGCTCTCCATCGAGTCTTTTCATTTGTTTTTTTCTTATTATATATTCTGCAGGTATTTTTTACATCCCTCCTCCATTTATTTTGTTCTTTTGGTTCTGTTTTGTTGTTTTTTCATGTATTTTCTTTGGTCATTTTGTTCAATAAGATTTTGCATGAAAGATGCTCCTCTTGGCTCAAAACACATGTGGCAAAACTTGAAAATGGAAATCGTGATGAGGAGAAATGCTTGGCTTATCAGTCAGGTCTTCTATATCTTGGGTTTACATATCTTTAAAGTCAATGATGTCTGAATGGAAAATATGACCCATTCAAATGGAAAGCCTTTGGTCAAACTGTAAATCCTGTTACTATTCTAGGATCTTCATTTCTTAACTCCACTTTGTAATTAAATAGTGCCTTTTTCTTATTGATCCAATTGAGTATAGAAAGGATACAGGAAAATCTAAAGTGAGTAAACCAATATCATAGGCTATATAAATACTTCTCTAAAGGGGAAACCTCATTAAAAATCATAAAATAAATGTCAACAATGCATGGGAGCTTCACTCAATGAACCTCTAACATAGCACGTGGGTTCGTAGCATAGTAAATAATACCTTTAATGTGACCACATATTGGAAAATACCTCTAAAAATCACTTTATTTAACCCCCTACCAATACAAACCCAATACATCTTCCCAATTTAAAATACCCCTACTTTCACTAGATTTTGTAAGTAACCATATTTTCACTAATATTTTTTGTACCCCTTTACATATTTTCATTAACTTTGAGCCCCATTTTTTATGCACAACATATAAAAACCCTTTAGCCCCTATTATATGTTCAATATATTATGTTTTATTTTCCTTAATATATACCCTCAATATGAATGCATGTGATATGGTATTTCTCCCCCAATGAAGCCCCCATGTAACAATACTAAATGAAATTTTAGATTCTCATAGTAAAAACTTAGAAAACAATAGAATGGACGAACAAAAAGAAAGAGAAAAAAGTCCTTGGTGAACGTAAGTATGAAAAAAGTGTTTTATTTAACCCAAGAAGGCTAAAATGGTCAATTTGAGGTTAAAAAACACACCAATTTTGATTCTTTGTCTTAGTAAACTTACCCTTTGTGGAGATAACTTCTAGGCTTCAAAACTCGTAGTGACGATTGTGGGAGATTGGATTGGAAAAATATAAAATTGTCAAAAACTAGGTAAAACATCATCTTATGCTCTTTCTTTTGCTTGAGAATTTTCTATACTCTACAATGTTTGGGTTTGGAGTGAGCCTATAGGTTTGTGACCTACATGGTTACACTTATAGGAAAATAGGCATGATTTTAGGTTTATGGTTGCTCCTATTAACCTAATAAGGATGATTGATCATGCTTTCTAAAACAAATATACGTGACTATCTTCCAAAACTTTACAAATTCTTTCATTTCTATTCAAATAATCCAAAATTATTTCTAAACATTAATTGAAGGTAGTTTTGGAATGTGTAGGCTTAACTCTTAATCATGATCAAATGGACAATACAAGAACATGAGGTTGATGATGCGGTTACCATGAGGGAAAAGAAGACACTAAATGATCTACGAGATTATAGATTCTTATTTTTTTTTTCTCTGTAGCCAAGCATAAGGTTCCAAGTGATGCTCCTAGAGAGGTTAATGGGGTATTACGATACCCACAAAAAATATTTTCAAGTGGGTCATGAAAACATGACCATAGAGATTCAGGGCATTTACTGCATCCCAACATTATCACGATATGGGGCTTGGTGATATTTTGAGGTGGTAGGGTGGAATCTATGAAGTCCTCTATTGATTATATAATATAGTACTACCATCATGAAGCATGGAAATGTAGTAATAAACTATCAATAAAGGAAAATTTGTTAAATTTTCAGATAGTCCAATGTTGTATCAGTTACTATAGCCCAATTTATCCTTTTTACTAACACTGCATCCAATTATTAGCATTATAATCAATCATAAATGTAACTGAGGAAAGAACAATAGGAGCATTGATAGAGAAGACAATAGCACACAACCATAACAGACAGCAGTTTGGTCCAAGACCAGGGAAAAACCCCACAAGAGGGGAACTCTTTCAAATCTTCTTTTTCTTTAGTAGATCATCATAAAATGTTACAAAAGTAAGTACAATGAGCCCAATACATATGATCAGCAACATGTAACAATAAACCAGATCCATAGATCTACAGATCTGTTATAACAACATAGATACTCAGATCTACTGATCTACAACAGAGAAACCTGGATCCATAGATCACTGATGTCGAGATGTCAAAACCCCAGATTTGAACTCGGTTGCTATCATTAACATTGTCTGTATGCCACAGAAAACTTCAGGGTTGCACTCACAAAGACAGTATGAAGGCGACTGTAACAACAAAGTCACTCCAAGGAGGTCTCTATACTTGCGACTATGGATCTGAACCAAAAATATCCAAAAACGCTCCCTTGCTTAGCTGTTCGAGCGACTGATCAAGGCAAATTCACACTCATGTAGTGCTATCCGATTGACCGACAAAGAAAAGTCACTCCTTGGGCTACCCGAAGCCAGCGACCAGAGACTAGAATCTTCTGAAGGAAAAGTCACTCCCTCTGAACTACCTTCCAACGACAAGATAGCCAAAGTCCCTCTCTTACGCACTCTGTGCCAACGACTATGAATGGAAAACTTCATATCTGTGCCAGCAATCGAGATCCAGAATACTCTAACTACAAGCGAACTTTTCGCATGTGATCTGAGACCCAATGAGGACTTCCGTCGATGAACCTGTGCGAGCCAAGACAAAGTAGAAGAAATAAAAATATAACTTGAGTGTGTGTCCAAATAAGCTTGACGTCGCTTCATACTATAGGCTTCTTGAGGGTTTACTTGGGGTTAAAATGACCCAAGCAGTTACCCAAGTGGTTAAGGCCGACAATTCCATAATGAATGAATTAATAAAATAATTTAAAACTTAACTGAATATCCGATTGACCGACAAAGCAAAGTCGCTCCTTGGGCTACCTGAAGCCAGCGACCAGAGACTAGAATCTTCTGAAGGAAAAGTCACTCCCTCTGAACTACCTTCCAACGACAAGAGAGCCAAAGTCCCTCTCTTACGCACTCTGTGCCAACGACTATGAATGGAAAACTTCATATCTGTGCCAGCGATCGAGACCCAGAATACTCTAACTACAAGCGAACTTTTCGCATGTGATCTGAGACCCAATGAGGACTTCCGTCGATGAACCTGTGCGAGCCAAGACAAAGTAGAAGAAATAAAAATATAACTTGAGTTTGTGTCCAAATAAGCTTGAGGTCGCTTCATACTATAGGCTTCCTAAGAGTTTACTTGGGGTTAAAAATGACCCAAACAGTTACCCAAGTGGTTAAGGCCGACAATTCCATAATGAATGAATTAATAAAATAATTTAAAACTTACCTGAATCAAGTGATCTTTAGGTCCATTTTGATTTTCTCAAAAATAAAAATTTAACGCAAGCATCATCTTGTGTCCAATATGATATTTTACAGCAATGGCAAAAATAAACACTCCCCTCAACTAAGAAGAATTTCACTTTAAAATAACTTTATAAATATAATTTATTAACCTATATCGAACAAACAAACAGTGAGGACATAGCTTCTAACCTCGATGCCCACCTGTCATTGGAGTTTACTCGAATCAAGTCAACGGATTGACAGACGGCCCGCATGTTTCCGTCTCATCTCGTCTCATCCTATCCAGTCACTACCTGTCACCTGCATTAGTTTTTCGCTTCGTTTTCGCTTCACGTGAGGTGTTTTGAGTGTGGGATCGACCCTCCGGGCTAGCTTAATGTAAACGTTTTAACGTTTTCTGGGTACGTTTTCTCAAATTTGATCATTTTTCGCTTAGTTTTCGCTTCACGTGAGGTGTTTTGAGTGTGGGATCGGCCCTCCGGGCTAGCGTAATGTAAACGTTTTAACGTTTTCTGGGTACGTTTTCTCAAATTTGATGATATGGGCTTGTAATCGTAATTTTAATGAAAATTGATTATACAGGGTTGTAATTGTGATTTTAATATGTTAAGCCTATCAGCTCATTTAGTTAAAAAGTTCCAGAGATTTAATATAAATTTGAATGGTGTATTTTGCAAAGTCGAAATATTATATAACTTTTTTAATATTATTTTTAACATTTAATTAAATTATATATCTTTTCAACGTCAACTTTTTTGAATTTTTTCCTAATATCGAATTTATTTATATACTAAAATAAAATAGTAGTTTTTAGATTATTGAACTTTTTTGAATTTTTTCCTAATATCGAATTTATTTATATACTAAAATAAAATAGTAGTTTTTAGATTATTGAAGTTATTTAGATACTAAAATAAATTAATAATTTATCTAAATAATGGTGGTTGTTGTTTTTTTTTTAATTTACAATAAATTTTATAAAGTAATTCTTAAAATTATAAATTTAAATGGTGTCCTCCAATTTTTTGAAAAGTTAAATCTGTTTATTTACGTGTAAAGCAGAAATCACCTTCTCGGAATCAAGCAATCGAATTTCGACATCATAAACCCAAAAACTCGACGTTTGGAGTCGCCCTGTAATTTTGTTAGGTTTTCGGTGGTGACTCTTGAAATTGTGATGGGAGTTGAAGAATCCAAAAGTCAAACTTTTACAATCACCCTGTCATTTCGTTCAGTTTTGTTTTTGGCTCTGCTCAATATTTCAAAGCAGTTCCTTGACTCTTGAAATTGTGAGGGAAGCTGCACGGCGAGGAAGGCGGTGAAGGAGTCGTTTCATTACAATTCACTGCTTATAAGTTATAACCACGTCCGCTTCCTCCCCATCTTTCCTTATATGCCATCTCTCACTGCTCTCTCTCCCGCGCTTACATTCTCTTTTTCTGCAAGGCTATCGGCTACATATCATTTCGTTCATCTGCCAACGTTGAGTTTCGATCGGATTTCATAGTATATCTTATTTCTATTGTTTGTTTGCGGATCAATCTAATGGCGGCGCTACCTCTGATCTCTCTCCTGCTCATTGCAGGAAGTTGGTGCAGCGCCCGGTTGCTGGAAAACGACCTGTTTATTTCCTCAGCCAATCCCTCCGCCTTTGATCCCAATGTCAATTCCGTTGCTGATGGTCACATGGAGAAGGATGCAGTGGAGTATGATCAAGAGAATAGCCACTGGGTCAGCTCTTCGGCCTCCTCCTCCAAGAAATATTCCAAGAACGAGATCAGCGAGTTATCGTTCAGGCTTACTCCCACTATTCAAAATATAAAGAAGGCCGACGAATCACCCTTACAGAACAAAGTAAAGGGCGTATTAAATTTAATGACGAAAGGCGCACCGAGTCTTCATGTAAATTCCATGCAAATGACCGGACAGCAGCTCTCCATATCCGGAAATAGCCCCGGGGTTGGTCATATGCAGATGAACCCACATAAATCTCAAAAAAGAAACGTCGATATCCATCACAGCAATAGAGACAATAAAAGCAAAAATCTGAAACGGAAGCGAGGAGACGGCCATTGATATGGCGTCAGCTGTATACAGCAAATTAATAGTAGGCGTTAACCACAAGTTTTTCGGAAATTACCGAACTGGGGATATCGGTTCGTGTATCGTGAACTCAGTGTATTTGTTCAATATTCTTCAGTATACAACAATATTTTAGTCCCGACGACGTGGTCCTCACAAGAGCCGCTTCAGGCACAAGGTATACAACAATATTTTGTAAATTATTCTAATGCTATTCGTGTAAGCAAGTAGGGGATTATGAGCAATTCGCAGGGCTGCTTGATCTATAGATTTATCCGAATTGTAACTCTGAGAATCTTCTTTAAATACTTTGCCATCAAAGACCTGATACCATACTATTTTCAGCTGTGAAACACCTTCGGCCATGTTCACACCAAGTGCTTTTTGCCCAGTTGTACTCCATTTTTTTATTCATATATGTAAAATTCCACGAAAAATGGCCATATAGAAAGGCTGGTAATGAAAATGGCCATGTAAGGCCGGAAAATGAATGTATTTTATTTTATCAAATTAAACAAAGTCAAAATATCTCCAAAGTATGGAGTTAAACAATTTTATTGAAGTAATTAAAAGTATTTTATATGGGGTATAAATGTGATAGGCACTCCTAACTAAGTTAACTATTTTTCTTCAAATTATCATATATAGAAAGGCTAGTAATGAAAATGGCCATATAAAGCTGGTAATGAATATATTTTATTTTATCAAATTAAAAAAAATCAAAATATCTCTAAAGTATGGAGTTAATTTCATCCCCGATCAAAACCTTTTAACAGCTAACTACCTTCCCTCATTATATGCATCACACCATAACTGTGCCGACTCTGCCTTCACAAGTCTTTAACGTAAAAGCAAATATTTAACAAATGTAAAATAAGTTATTCACTTTGTTAATTGGTTTTAGTTTTCTGTTTTAATTACATTTTAATTATAAATATTTATTTATTGTTAATATATATCTATATATATATATATATTAAATTTTATATTTTATATATATATATTTTTTTATGTAATATATATATATATTTTATAACTCTAGATTTGTTATAAGTGGAAGGATCAAATAATTTTGAATTTAAAGTAGCTATAAAATATCAAATTTTTTGGTGTATAAATCTTTGAATTGAAAAAAAAAAAAAAATCACTTAAAAAGACTTGATCAACTCCATTTTAAACTCTAAATAGATTTTATATTTTAATATTTTTTAATTATAAAATATGTTTAAATTAATTGTTATATATATAAATATATATATCTATCTATCTATATATATATTAAACAAAATTATATAAGTTTTTTTTTTTGAAATATGTTCGTTTAATAATGATTTTATACTAGGTTTAAGTTCATTTCGCAAATTAACCTTGGAAATCTTGGTTTTCACTTTCTCACTTTTATAGGCATCCATACTAGAGCATTGTTTTTCCAATTCTTTGTTTTTGACAATTTAACTAAAAAAATTAATTGTTTCCTCCATCCTGTTTTTTTAACAATTTAATTTAGAAAAATTATGAGAGCACTTCCCCCTCAAAATCTCATCCTCGATCAAAACCTTATAACAGATAACTACTTTTCCTCAAGATATGCATCACATGCTCGATCACCACTCATTCATTGCCTTTTCACTCCTTTTGGAATCCTCGACGGATCAAACATAGGGAGTTTCGTTGTATGACAATTTGGAATTTAATTCCTCCACGCCACAAAAAGCACGACTTTTTGTATGTGAAACAATCCTCAGCATCGCTTTCAGCACACAGAATCACATTGATTTTTGAAACACGTGAACAACCGTGTAAAACTGCACTTCACTCAAGGGAAAAGGAATGCATCTAAACTCTTTTTCAGCAACTCTGTATACCATGACAGCATTTGACGCTAAGTTGATTGACATTTGTCGTAATTTTTTATATTCTATAGTTTCGTAACTGCTTTCGGTAAAAAATGCATTGATTTCCAATTACTCTATAGTTATTATTTAAATATTTTAAATAGTTTCTAATTAATTTTATTTTCTTTAAATATATATTTTTTAATTTATAAAATTTGGAATTTTTTTAATTTAATAATATGACAATTTTATCTAGTTTTTCCCATCCCAAATGGTGGTAGGATGATGAGATGTGGTGAGCTAATAGGTCCTCGGGTTCTACACATGAAAATTATCGAGGCATTGATGCTTAGTTGGTCATGGGTTTGATCGGCTTTGGGCATTATTTTCAATTGTGAGATGAGTGGAAGTTCTGCCCGAGGTTCTGCGAGTGTGTATTTACCAAGGTGTTGTTCCAAGGTTCCCCCAGACCAATATTCAAGTGGGGCAGATTTTTTGTGTTAGCGAGTGTGGAATCTATGGTTGCTAGGGGTAGAAGTCAATGATATTCCCATAAGTTGGGACCTAGATCGTTCTCCTTGTCTGATTTAGGCTAATATAAGAAGGGACGAGAATTGGCAAGTAATTTAGAGTTCTTGGCAACTCATCTTTGTCAAATTACGGTTTCTTTGCATTATGAAGGTTAAGTGGAGACCTCAGTGGTCCAATTTTTAGAGCCCTGCCACTATGGGTAGGGTTTAGCGTCTTTATTTTTATTATATATTTGATTTGGTAGGGGTGGATTTTTTCTCAGGTTTCTACTTGGCAAGTGATAGTGGGCGGTCTCTTTTCTTCTCCTTAGTTTGGAACTGGGGTGGTGGGGAATTCTATCTTCTAATATGATAGATTTTTTCTTGAATGGAAGTATGCTTTGTTGTAGTTTTTGTTCAGGGTCGTTAGGAGGAGTACATTTTCTTACTAACATGGGTTTGTGGGAGGGTTGCATAGGTTTCAACGGCTCGAGCTTGGGGCTTCTTTCATCTGATAATTGTCTCAAATTGTGGTGCAATTGGTAGTGGACCCCTTTAGGTAGTTATGTTATTTCTTGTGTGTGCTTGAGTCCCTAGTGGTGGTTGGCTCCTTAGCGTTGGGCCACCCACCTTTATTCCCCTGTCTTTGCATAGTAATACAAGGCGAGTCGGTTCTCCCCAATCTCGTAAGGTAAACTTATGGTTTTTCTAGGGAGTGGTTTGGTCTATGGGTTCTCACTGTTTGGTGGTTGAAGTATTAGGTTGTCATTTTTATGTTGCATCAAGAAGACCACCTAGGTTGTGAGAGTGGGCAACGTGGCCACGATAATCACCCAAAAACCAACCCTTCAATTGATATGGGGGACATTGACCAACCATCAAGAGACTCTTTCGGGCGTGTAGATTTACCTCCACATTTTAACTCATTAGAGACCCAAATTTGAGTTATCCAGGAAAGTATGGAACAATAAGCTCAAAAATAACACGATGACCACAATGAGGTGATTAGTTTCTTCAACGACTTCAATTGTAATTAGTACTGTATCATGGACCACCAAGAGTGCCTCTAGAGAGGCCATAAATGGATTCATGACAGAATGGATAGCCTCGAGGGATGCATGGCACAAATGGAGTCTTATGTGCTTGATTTTTTCCACCACCAAGGCAAGGGTGACAATGTAGCTTCAGATTTGAACAACGCTCAAGAATGATAAAGAGGATTGTTTGTTTTCTATATTTTGATCAGTTTTTGGATTTATGGACTATTGATATATGTTCTAGTAGTTTTTTATTTGTTCTTATCCCGCATTTTTTGTTTAGTTTTGCCAGCTAACAAATCCAATCACAGTGAGGCTACAACATTTTTGATAAGTCTTCTAAAATGATGTAATCTATTTACAGATTAATAAAAATAGTTTATATATAGATATATATATATATATCCATGAGGCTACAACATTTTTGATAAATCTGCTAAGATGATGTAATCCGTTTACAAATTAATAAAAATGGTTTATATATATATATATAATTGGGATTAATGAAAATGGTTGATATATATATTTAAAAATCATATCTAATTAGGATAGATTGGTTTAATAGTATATATATGTATAATTTTAATATGTTTGTTTAATTTTAATATATATAAATGTGAAATATGAATTTTCCTTTTGCCGATAAAAAAAATTGGTATCTATATTATATATATTTGTTATAAAAAAATAAATTATACTAATACTTAAAAAATTATTAAATATTATTTTTTTTTGAAAATTAATTAAAATTATTCAACAATAATGAGAATTATTCAAAATAAATTAGAACTATTGAATAATAAAAGCTAATTAAAATATTGATGCTAAAAGCTAATGAAAACATGGAAAACTAATAAAAATCACTGAAAATACAAAATTAATGCTGAAAACTAATGTAAACCAATTAATGTTGAAAGCTAGCACATTCGTTAAACACTGAAAACTAACTGAGCTAAAAACTGATAGCAAAACCATTTTCTATTTTTACTTGGCTTTCAATTAATATTAACAATTATCTTCTAGCACAACCATTTTTATTAAATTACAAAAAATTTTCCTTCTTGTTTTAAACAACTTATTTTACTATTCCATTATTTTTTTGAATATTAATAAATTATGATAACTTTTTATTTATATAGCATTGCATCGATTCAAAATTTATATTTTTCTTACTAATAATATCAGCATAAACTGAAAAAGATAATTTTCACTTTAAAAAAAAATTTTATGCTAAAAAAAAATTCATTTTAAAGTTTAAAGTTGATAATACCATATCAATTTTTTTGGGTTAATATTTCAACAATATATATTCATGGCATTGAAAACAATTTTAATATACAACATTACTACTTAATACCTATCTCTTATACAAAAATATTTGATAATTCTAAATTTTATATACACACACACACACACATATATATATATAACTGATATAAAAATTTAACATAATAAAAGCTTTTCATAAAAAGTATTATAAAAATAAATTAAAATAAAATATTTTGATTTTGAAATGAATTATAGTTTTTTGGGCATGTGATATGGGTCCATGTTATTATAAACAACTCAAGCTTCTTAAGGATTTCTGCTCTACCATGGGTATGACTGTTAACACAGACAAAACAAAAGTTATGATTATCAAATCTAAAAAGGACACTTGCGCTAATTTTACGTATGACAATAATAAATTGGAGGAAGTGTATTCTTACAAGTACCTAGGAATTGATATCCATCACAAGCTCAACTGGAACCATAGCATTGAGAAAAGGATCAATGGGGGATGGAAAGCTTATTTTGGTCTTGAAAATAACTGTAAAACAGCAAACCTCGTAATGTGGGATAAAAAGAAGTTCCTCTTTGAAACATTAGTCACTCCTGTTATCTTATATGGCTGTGAAGTTTGGGGCTGCAGCATCTCCAGAGAATCATGGAGAAAGATTGAGCAAATCCAGAAGCGTTTTATAACTTATAACCTGAAAATTAAAAGTAATACACCCTATCCTATTCTCCTTATAGAAGCGGGTCTTTCTTCTATTGAGAGCCTAGCTATGCTCAGGTTTCTGATGTACAAGCACAAGCTCAATAACATAGACAATCATAGACTTCCTAAGCTAGCTTTAAATTCCAGCCAAAACCACCTAAGGCTTAACCGAGGATGGCATAAGGACACAAGGGCCTGGTTAAACTATTGGGAGATCAATGAGAATGATGCTTTGCAAAACATAAATAACATTAAAGATATTGTTACTTCTAAGTTCAAAGAAAAATTGTGGTGTGAGAAAGATTTAGCGTCTAAAAGAAAACTAAGTTATTATAAGAAGGTCATCAACCCCACCCTTGAAGATCAAAAGTATCTCTCTATTCTAACTAGCTCCAAAAAGAAAATTAATATAGCAAAGATTAGAACGAATTCTCATGAGCTCCATAGTGAGACTGGCCGCTGGGTAGTTCCTAAAACACCATGGATGGAAAGGATCTGCCATATTTGTGAGAATAAGAGCATCGAGGATGAAAACCACTTCCTCTTAGAGTGCCCTGCATACAACCACATTAGATCTCAATTTCACAACCTTTGTTACAATACTGACCTTTCTAGCCTTTTACAATGCCAAAATTATAGTGAACTCGGGAGGCTTCTCTCCAAGCTTTTTGAGCATCGGAATAAAATCTTAAATCAAAATAAATAATTTGTATTTTTAGGTCCGATAGATCATTATTTGGTCTCAGTGGACGTTAACAACCATCATCATCATCATCATCATAACAATGTCTAAATTATTATAACAATTGGCGAATATAAATATTTTTTTTCTTTTATTTTTTAATATAATTTTTATATATGATAATTCAATTTAAAACTACATAAAAACAACAATTAACCAAATAAAAAAAAACAATTTACAATTTCAAAAATTGAAAATTATTTTCTAATTTTCAAAATATTTAGTTTTATATCATTTTTTCAAAAAATTAATAAATTTGTATAATTTGTTTAAAAACATTAAAAAATAATTGAAAATCAAATTTTTTTACCAAAAAAAATAAAAAAACAACTAACTTTAGATAAAAAATAAAACTAACCACAAGTATATAAATAAAATTTAGAATTTAACTATTTCATATTTTAGTGGTTTTTTTGTTTCTTTTGCTTTTTTGTTTTGTTTTTTTATTATTTTCGTGATGATATAGATTTTTATTATATTATAATTTATTTTAAAATTTAAATTATATTTTAATATATAAATTTAACATTTTAAAAATAATTTAAAAATTCAAATAATACATGCCATATAAATCAATTTTAATTGTTTTTTATTATATTTCAAACCTAAATCACATATAGAAAGACCTTTGTCGACGCGTTCCGAGCCAGCGTGTGTGGCTCATCGTCAGGACAAGTTGAAGAAACAGATCCAGCTTTGCGTGTTAAATAGTCTGAGCAGGGCCTCCAACAGCTATCTAGATTAACGGCTAGCTTTGACTTAGGGACAGTCAAAAAGTCAAATTGATTATTTAAAGGAAGATAGTTAATGACCATACCTATATATAAATATATAATTATATAAATGAAATAATTTTAGACGGGGTTTACGTCAATAATTAGTTAAAATGTATAATTTAATAATTAAATTTTTTTATTAAATGGGAATTAGTTAAATTGAAGACCTAACTTATTTATAAATAAGGTAAATGTAATTAAATAAAATAAATAATAATACAAATCAGCAAATAAATAAATAATAATAATATATATTCGTTAGATAAATAAATAAATAGATAAAAATATATATAAAATAAAAATAATATATATATATATATATATATATATATATATATATATATAAATTAGTTAGGAAAGAAATAATAAAGTAAATAATAATAAGAAAATAAAAATGATAATAATACTAATATATATTCCTTAATAAATAAATAAATTACCAATAATAACAATATATAAAAATTAGTTACGAAAACATAGATAATAATAATAATAATATATATTCATTAATAGACAAATAAATAAATAAATTAAAATATATATATATATATATATTAGTATATTAGTTTTTTTTTTTCAAAAGGTGGAAAAACCTATCAAACTCAGTTTGCCAAACCAACAGTGAGGACAGCCATCTCTGGCTGCTATCCGCGAATGTCAGTTGACACATCACTGTTATCAAGGAAAACCACGCCACCTGAAATAACCCGCTGGTGGTCCGTAAGGGAGCAGGCTTTCACTCCTGCCAGATGCCTCTGGGTCTTGGGCCGTTAACCTGTTTCCTTACGTCCGAGGAGGACGAGCTCTTAGCCAAGCAGAAGCAGTTTTAGGGCATACTCCAGGCCCAATATATTAGTATATTAGTTACTAAGAACTAATAAAATAAATAAATAAATAAATGATATAAGATAAATAAATAAATAATAATAATAATAAAAATAAGTAAATAAATATTAGTTATGATAATAGATACCAATACCAATCAGGGACAAAGGAGTGACACAAAATAAACAGGAAAAGGACTGGAAAGAGTCCAGAGCCAAAAAGGATAAACCCCAGGAGATAGGAAGACGGATAAACCCCAGGAGATAGGAAGGCTCCAGGGGAACGACGAAAGCGAAAAAGATGAAAGAGGAGGGGGGGAGACTAAGATGAAAGGGCAGGGATCCAACATTTACTGATCTTCCAGCCGTCATCTCTATTGAGATTGTTAGGCCTTCTTTCCATCTCAATAGCTTCCCTGAGATTCCGATGATGGAACTGGGCAACCTTGACAACAACCTTAGCCTCTGTAATACAAACGTGATGCTTGGTCTTATCCACATACTCTGCTAACGCTGAAGACTTGATTCTCCCACAAAAATCTCAATTCAACAATATTTCAAACCGTCAAAAATTTTTATGGCTACTTAGATAAAATATAAAACAAATTGTAGGCAGATATATCATATTAAGGACTAAATTAAAGATGCCACTTTACCTTTATCTTTGTTTCACATTACTTCGACAATTGGTTTTCAAACAGTTCGAGTATAAACGCAGATATATCCTAATGGGGACACGTGTGCTTTGATACATGAGGAATAATTTGTAGATAATGATTTAAATCGAATCATTTTATAACCGTTTAATGGGAGAGAAAATTGTAATTTAAAATTTAATTTGAAAAACAAGATGAAAGATGTATGTCTATGGGCCAAATCCAGATATTTAATTATTTTATTTGATAATTAATTTATAAGGATATTTCCCATGAGAATTTTGTTTTTCTAAACCAAGTTTTAATTTTGTCAGATTGTTTTTAAATCACATAAAATTAATTTAATCAGATATATCCACCAATTAAAAATCAGAAATTAAAGATCTAAAAATTTAAAAATTAATTTTTAATTTCCAAAAAAAAGAATATTTAATTTTTTTTTAATAAACATTGCAAATAGTTTTTAAAATTTTGCAAATTAATTTAGTAATTTTGACCAAAGAGACTACAATATATTTTTCGTATAATAAATTTCAACAATTTTGAACCACTATATTAGATACCAAATATCATATCATGAATATGAAAATCCTTAACATTTCAACATTTTTCATTATAGAATTAAAACCAGATATCACAAGTACAAAAATTATAAATTTCAACATTTTTCCACCATGGCATTATGAATATAAAAATCCCTAAAAATTAATACTTAAATTAGAAAGTGGTTTTACCAAAAAGTTTTTTCTTTTAAAGTTTAAAATATAGCCCATATAAATCTTAGTTTAATACACGTTAACCCATTTTTAACTAAGCACTAAAATTACAATATTTTTTTATCTATGACTTATAAAATTTTCATTAATGTACTTAAAATAGAATCATTAAGAAAAAAAAACAACCAAGCATTTTCAAAATTTTAATTGAAATATAGAAATTTCAATATTTGAAAAAAAAAAAACTTAAAAAAATGTTTTTCCAAATAAAAAAATTTCAAAAAAAGTTAGTTTTTCTAAAAAAATTATATATATATAAATAAATAATAAATTTATTTCAAGAAAAAGTAAACAAATTATATAAATAACAATAATAATTATAAGAAAGTAGTAATAAGCCCTCTCCAATATATATATATATATATATAATATTTTAATATTTTTTTTAAATTTAATGTAATAAAACTTACTCTTTATTTTTATTAGAAAGATGATTCTCTCTTTTAAAAAAAAATCTTATATTTTTTAATATAAATTATTAAAATAACAATTAAGTAATAATTAAACAAAAATTATGAAATGTCAATTTTGAATTTATGATTGATTTTATGTTTTTTATTTTCAATATGTTAATTAATTAGTATTTTTAACTTCAAATATTAAATAAAATAAAAGTAAACAAATTTGAAAAATACCTAACATATAAAAATTTTAAATATATAAATAAAATTTAGACAAAATTTCGGTATTGATTTCAAGGTTTTTCTTAGCCATGAAATGTGGTCATTAATGTCATGCTTGAAAAACATTTTAATTTTAATACTACAAAAAAGTGGGTGATGTTACTTCACCAGTTTTGCACGTCAATGCATTTTTTCATGTTTATTGTAGTCATTATATTTGGTCTTTAATGTCATGATTAAAAAATGTTTGAGTTTTAACCCCCAAAAAAGAAAAAAAAATGTGATGTTTCATTATCATCTTTGCATTTGGGTGTGGTGTTTCATGTTTTTGGTAATTCCGATATTTGTTTTTAAATGTCATGGATGAAAAATGTTAGAATTGTAACTTTGAAATATGAGAACTCTGAATTGTAACTCTGAAATATGAGAACTCTAAATTGTAACTCTGAATTTGAGAACTCTGAAATTAGAAAATGGTTATGTTGCATAACCATTTTTAAAAATCGGCATGAAAATCATGATTTAATGTGACCTCGAAAAAAATGAGAACTCAATGAAGTTCTCGTTAAATTGTGGACATTATTTACAAAGAAAATTTTTTATTAGCAATGTTTTGAACATAAACCAACCTTGGATTATGATAACATAACCTTATGGTGCAATGTTATGAACCATTTCAATTGTCATGATGTGACAAACATTTTCCAATGCCACAATGTGATCGACATTACTGTATTTTGAAACATGACAAACATAATTACTCGATGTTGCAATGTCTCAAACATTCATCACAATGTGATAAACATTGCTTGACATCACATTGGGATAACATCTTACCATTGTTGCAATGTTATGAACATTACTTGGTGTCATAATTGATGAACATAACCTAACATCACATTCTTATGATCAATTTTAGATGTTGCAATATGAATAATATATCTACGCAGGGAATATCCATTTTCACAATGTGGTGAACATTTATCAATGTTGCAATGTGCTAACCATTTCCCAAAATGTGATGAATAATTTCATTCATCACAATGCGAAAAAACATCATCTGATACCACAATGTGAGGAACATCACCTCATAACAAAATGTTACAAACATTACATGATATAGTAATGTGACAAACATTACTAGATGTCACAAATGACAATTTTTTTATAAAAATTAGAATGTTATGAATATTAGACAACATTACAATGTGTCAAACATTCCCCAGTCATCATAATGTGATGAATATTTCCTATTGTTGCAATGTCATGAATATAACCCAACGTTGCAATATAATGATCATTATCTAATGCTGCTTGTGAAAAATAAATACGAATGAATATTACTTTATATTGCATTCCGATGAACATTACTTGATCTTGTAATGTAAAAAACATTAACTAATGTGATGAAAAAATCTAGATGAACATTACTCATTTTTGTAGTGTGGTGAGTATTATCTAATGTAATAATGTGCTACATGTCACCCATCATCGTAATGTGACAAAAACTACCCAACATTGCAATGTGACAAACATTAATTGATGTTGAAATATGACAAAAATCACTCGATGTCTCAATGTGATAAATATGACCCAATAATATTATTTGAAAAGAAAATACTAATGCTTTAATGTGATGAATATCGCCCAAAGTTGCAATGTGATAATTGTTAAATGAATGTTAGTCAACTAGAGTCAATCATAGGCACCCATACTCTAGCTTTGTCAAACATAGTCAACCATGGTCAATTATAGCCAAGCTTGATCAAATAATCAACAATGGTCAACCTTAGTCAACAATCATTGACCATGGTCAACATGGTCAACCATGATTAATGATGATCATATTTTTCAACCATAGTTACCCATAAACATCATGGTCAACCATGGGAAACTATGTTCAAAATTGTTAAACCGTGGTGAACAAAAGTTCACCATAGCCAATCATAGTCAAGCACAAGCAACCATGGCTAACCATTTCCACCATTGTCAACTATAGCCATACTCAACCATAGTCAACCATGATCAACTATACTTAATCATACGTACTCATAATTAAACATGGTCAACCATGGTCAACATAGGTAATGATGCTCAACTCTAGCCAACCATGATCAAACATGGTCATATTTGGTCAATATAGTAACCATAGTCATAGATATTATGGTCCAACATGGTAAAGCATATTCAACATTGTCAAACAATGTTTAACTATAGCCAACCATGGTTAACCTTACCCACACATGGTCAATCATAAGAAACCACAGTCAACGAAAGTGAACAATGGTCAACCTTAGTCACCCATGAGCAACAATGATCATCTTTGGTCAACTATGATCAACCATGGTCAACTATAGTCAACCATGATTAACCATAGTCAACCATGGACAACCTTAATTAATCATAGTCAATTATGATCAACTATAGTCAATCATGGTTACGAATGGTTAACAATCGTCAATCATGGATAACTGTAATCATCTATCGTTAATCGTATTGAGCCATTATCAACTATGATCACCTTGGCTAACAATGGTTGACCATAGGGGATTATGGTTAATTATGCTTACCATGGTTGATCATCCTCAGTGTGGCCCACTTTGATGGACCATGCTCAACCATGGTTACTATGGTTGAGTAAGGTTAACCATAGTTGATCATGCTTGCTATGGTTAACGATGGATTCCATGGGCAAACAGGGTCACCATAGTCAATCATAGTTGACTATGATAACCATGGTCAACTTGAGTTAGCAATAGTCAACCTTGATCAACCATGGTCATCTTTGGTCAACCATAATTACCCATAGTCAATCTTGGACAATCATTGTCAACCAAGATCAACCATCATCAACATGTTTAAATATGCTCAACATAGCTAAGCACAATAAACCATGATCAACATGGTTAACTATATTCACCATGGACAACCATTTTCAACCATACTCAACATGGTGAACCAGGAGCAACTATAATAGGCCATGGTCTACTTAGAAGAACCATGGTAAACTAACTATTGTAAACCATAATAAACAAAAATAATATTATAATAATAATTTACTAATCCTCCGTACACAAATCCATCTCAAATAACACAACCACATTAATAAAGTTATTGATATCATTTCCTTTTCCACTTACTTACATTTAAAGACCACATTTATTTTAAAAGATTGAATATCATCCACGAAAACATTAATTTAAAAATTGAATATCAACCACATGCGATTGTAGTATTAATATTTCTTTTAAAAAGTTTTTAAATATAACTTTAAGTATTTTTTTTTTAAATAACTTTATAAATGTACTTTATTAACATATATGGGCCGGACAAACAGTCAGGACACAGCTTCTAACCTGGATGCCCACCTGTCATGGGAGTTTACTCTAATCAAGTCAACCGATTGAGAGACGGCCCGCATGGTTCCGTCCCATCTCGTCTTATCCTATCCAGTCAATACGTGTCACCTGCATTAGCTTTTCGCTTCGTTTTCGCTTTCGGTGATGTGTTTTAAGTGTGGGATCAACCCTCCGGATTAGCGTAATGTAAACGTCTCTTCTGGATAGGTATTTTCATTAATTTTTGCAAATTTGATAATATGGACCTGTAATCGTATTTTTAATTAAAATTGATTATATATGTTTGTAATTGTAATTTTAATATGTTCAGCTTATTTAGTTAAAAAGTTTCGGAGATTTAATCATAAATTTGAATGGTGTATTTTGCACCTTCCAAAAATTATATATTTTTATTAATATTATTTTCAAAATTTAATTAAATTATATATGCTTTTACTTTTAATTTTAACATGTTAAGTTTTTTCAATTTCAATTTTTTTGAATTTTTTCGGAATATCGAATTTATTTATATACTAAAATTTCAGATTATTGAAATTATTTACATACTAAAATAAAATAATAATTTATCTAAATAATGGTTGTATTTTTAATTTACAGTGAATTTTATAAAGAAATTCTTAAAATTATAAATTTGAATGGTATAATGTGTCCTACAATTTTTTGAAAAGTTAACTTGTAAAAAAGAAATCATGTTATGTGTGGTTTGACGGTAAGTGACATGGGCGAAGCTCGGGGAAACCGAAATTCAAATCTCATTGAGTACAATGACCTGCTGTGGTGGCGGCTAGAGGGGTGGATTCCCCTTTTGCTGTGGTGGCGGCTAGAGGGGCGGATTCCCCTTTTGCTGTGGTGGCGGCTAGAGGAGCGGATTCCCCTTTCGCGTGAGTCTGCTCTTGCTAAAATCATAGAAACTTAGTATCCCTGACTTGCAGGTGGTTGGTTATGCTCTTGGTGTTATAGTGGCAGCTATAAGGTTTGATCCTGGGTCCCCCATAGATTAGGCCTGACAGTTACCGATTCACCATGTGATTAAAAAAAAAGAAAGAAAAAAAGAAATCACCTTCCCGAAATCACGGAATCCAATTTCGATATCATAAACCCCAAAAATCAACGTTTCCTTCGGTTTTCACCTTGTACTTTCGTTCGGTTTTCAGTGGTGTGTTTAGGCGACTCTCGAAATTGGGAGGGAAGCTGCATAATCCAAAAGTCAAAACCTTTACAATCACCCTGTCCTTCCGTTCAATTTTGTTTTGGCTCTTCTCAATATTTCAAAGTAGCTCCTTGACTCTTGAAATTGTGAGGGAAGCTCCACCACGAGGAAGGCGGTGAAGGAGTCGTTTCATTACAACTCACTGCTTATAACCACGCCCACCTTCCTCCCCATGTTGCCTCATATGCCATCTCTCACTGCTCTCTCTCCCGCGCTTACAGTCTCTTTTTCTGCAAACCTATCGCTCACATATCATATCGTTGATCTGCCAACGTTGAGTTTCTATTGTTTGTTTGCTAATACTCATTAGTTTTAACATGGGTAGTCTAATAGCGGCACTACTTCTGATCTCTCTCCTGTTCGTTGCAGGCAGTTGGTGCAGTGCCCGGTTGCTCGAAAATGACCTGTTTATTTCCTCAGCCAATCCCTCGGCCTTTGATCCCAATCTCAATTCCGTTGCGGACAGTCACATGGAGAAGGATGCAGTGGAGTATGATCAAGAGAATAGCCACTGGCTCAGCTCTTCGGCCTCCTCCTCCAAGAAATATTCCAAGAACGAGATCAGTGAGTTATCGTTCAGGTTTACTCCGACTATTCAAAATATAGAGAAGGCCGACGAATCACCCTTATGGAACAAAGTAAAGAGCGTATTAAATTTCATGACAAAAGGCGCACCGAGTCTTCATGTAAATTCGATGCAGATGACTGGACAGCAGCTCTCCAAATCCAAGCGTAGTCCCGGGGTTGGTCATATGCAGACGATCCCACATAAATCTCAAACAAGGAACGTCGACATCCATCACAGCAATAGAGACAATAAAAGGAAAAATCTGAAACGCAAGCGAGGTTCTACCCCAAGTTTAGAAGACGGCCATTGATATGGCGTCAGCGGTATACAGCAAATTAATAGTAGCATTTAACCGCAGGTTTTTCGGAAATTACCGAACTGGGGCTATCGGATCGTGTATCCTGAATTCAGTGAATTTGTTCAATCCTTAGCATACAACAGTATTTTAGTCCCAAAGATGTGGTACCAATTAAATTGTAAATATTTAATTAGTGCAATAAACAAATTGAATATTATTTTCGAAGTTTATATTTTTATTATTTTGATAAAAAATGTGCGTGAGACAAATGTTTTGATAATGATCATTATGTAACTTTTACATGTCACGTAGCTGGCATGAAAAGTTATCCATCCCTAACTATTTCCTTGTAGATTTATTCTCAAGGGAAGAAATCGAGAAGGTAATGAGTAATGAGATAAGAGAGAGAAAGGAAGGAAAAAGAGAGTTCCAGGTGTTATGTCTGGTTAAGACTAGATAGCTATAAAACGTAAGACTATTAGTTTACAGGAGATCACCCGGCATGTAGTGACAGACTATTAGTTTAGAGGAGATCACCCGGCATGTAGTGACAGCATAGGGAGAACTGGCCTGAAAACGAGTCTCATGGTTGGGAGGCAAATCCGAGTTTCTAGTCGAACTTGAGTCAACAATTAATAGATTATGCTCCAAAGTTAAGTACAATTAACATTATGGATTATACTGTTGGAATCGGATAAGTGTATGTTTAACTCTCCGTAGGGCAAATAATTATTAAGTAAAGATTTGCATGATGTTGAAAAAAGGTTTTGTTTTAAATTAGAATTAGCTAGGGCATAATGAACGCTAGAAGAACTACTAGATGTACTAGAAAATAAAAAAGAGAATGAGTCAGTTTTATTATTGAAACCGACTAAAAACTTTACATAGGGGTATACTAGAGGGGTTTACTATGTAGCCAACCTCAAAAAGTATTATAGGACCAGGAACCCCAAATATCAAGAGCTATACCAGAAATAGCTAGAAAAACAGAGAAAGTTACAGTCCTAGGGGAAAACAAAGGAATAAATATATGTTTATATATGTCTTGGTATTATTAGTTGAGTTTTTCACTACTATACCTTATAATATATCGAAGAGGGATTTAAGATACCTGACATATACTAAGAAGTTTACTTGAGATAAATAAGTGAAATTTAACTATAATGAAAGCAGTGACTTTTGGAATCAACCACAAATTCATAACTACTCAAAAAAAGAGATTACCTAAGTAACAGAAAGAAAATCTGAGTTGATAATCCTTATGAATAATTATATCTCATTCTGCATTCGAATAATTCAGAACATGGAACTCAAAACCCTGCAAGAAGGGATACGACTAGTAAAGTAATTAAACGCAATAGCCAAGAAACATATAAATAATCTCCATGGCTAGAGTTGCAGGTAGATTGCGGAATTTACCTCAAACGAAATCCAGATGAAAGACAAGTACTGTGTGAAACAACGATATAAGTTTAATGCATAAAAATAAATAAACCTGTGTGCAAAAGAATAAGAGAGTATGTTCAAGCATTAAAGGAACAACCCTTAAACCGTTGACATAATATATAAATGCCATAAACCAAATAATATATATAGTCTTAGGAAAATTAAAACCCTCATTTGGTAAAGAAGTCCCGGTGATTAAAAATTCCGAATTATAAAATTATAGTTAAGCCATTCTGTGGAGCTTCAAAATACAATTAACCAATGGCCATGAACCTAGAACCTAGGAAGCAGGACAAGGAATGTTTCTAGCCGGAGCACATAAAATAACACAGTCACGGGGTCTTCATAAATGGAGCCCCGGATAAACATCTTACAACAAATAACATAGACCATAAATAGCTTAGCCAGAAGACCAACACAAGAACAGAGCAACCCTCAAGAGCTAAAGCTCCAGACTGGAGGAATTCTGGAGTAAAACCACATACACGGAGCCTGGACGTAGTACTAGTTCAAAACCCTTGGCCGGATGTCGGGAGGAAGGCGCTGAGATTTCATTCTTGAGTGCCTAAGCAAACCCTCGACGAAACCTAGCAATTCATCAAACAAGAACTGATTATTATATGATAAATTTTCAAAAAACATAGTTAATTACTCCACCAAACTTAGGATAAATTTCCTTACCTGGCTATGGCTGTGGCATGAACGCCTCCTTCACGACATTGAGAAACCAACACAGCTCATTGTGAACCTTAGAATCTAGCAAACATTAATGCTAGGGTAGGGGAACGAAAGTGAAGGAACTAATCAATCTTACAGTAATAAGATTCGAACCTGGGCGAAAACTGGAGCTTGGAGCCGAAAAATCCGAACAGTCTGTCGCGAGAGAACTTAACATAAAAAATGAAACACAGTAAGGTAGGCAATGAGGATAAGAGTGCCCTTGCCACCATTGGATGAGACCAATGCGAGGAGAGTCATCGATGTGTAGTGGTTCCCGAGGACGGATGGAGGATGGACAAAAGTCTCTCGAGGCTCGCTCCCGCCTTCGCCGAAACGGATACATGCATCACATATGGATCAATGCCCGGAGAATCGCCACAAAGTTCTACCATGCAATCCAACTGGGATTTCACTACAGATTAGACTTGTTGAATATCCCAAAGCCATCATGCCATCGTCAGTACATGGGTCATCATCAATGCCAAGCATTGGATATTAAAAGAATTAAATAACTAGTTGTACGAACTAAGCATATATGTGAAATGTGCGGTTATTCATATATGTGAACGACGCTATTATAAATATAAGTGATTTATGCATATAGCTGTGAACTAAAGTGTTTATACATAGTTGTCGTTTATGTATATAAATGTGATCTATGCTAATTATATATATGTGATTTTGTTGCTACTATATGTGTAGGTAGGATTTAAATATGTAAATGTAGTTAAAATAAATGTTTTCTATGAAGTTACTATGGAGAGACATTACACCACTTCAACCATAATTTTTTCAGTTGAAAAGAAAAAGTATACAACAATATTTTGTAAATTATTCTAATTCTATTTGTGTAGGCAAGTAGGGGATTATGAGCGATTCGCAGGGCTACTTGATCTGTAGATTTATTTGAATTGTAACTTAGAGAATCTTCTTTAAATACTTTTCCATCAAAGACCTGATACCACACTACACACAGTTGTGAAACATGTTTAACCATGTAAGAAAAAGTATGCAATAATATTTTGTAAATTATTCTAATGTTATTCGTGTCAGAAAGTAGGGGATTATGAGCGATTTGAAGGGCTACTTGATCTATAGATTTATCTGAATTATAACTCAGAGAATCTTCTTTAAATACTTTGCCATCAAAGACCTGATACCACACTACATTCAATTGTGAAACATGTTGAAGCATGTTCACACCAAGTGCATTTTGCCTAGTTGTACGCCATATTTTATTGATATATATAAAATTCTACGACAAAATGGCCATATAGAAAGGCTGGTAATGAACATGTAAATTCAGTGTTTGCAATGGTGATCAACCATTATCCATTTCATCTTCATCTTCATGTTGTGTATATCACTTCTCTCGTAATGATTGCGATATCCATGGAATAGAGAAGAGTGTAACACCTTATCCTACGCAGACATTTACTTTATTACCAAGTTTTAATTTAATCTTTTATCTTGTTTAACATACACTGTTAAAGAACTAGGCTGAACAGCGAGAACATATTTTGTTACTTATTAGTGAAGAATTTAAACAGTTTGTCAAAGAACTGAAAGAAATAGTTGGTAACTCCTGAAACAATTACAAACAGTTGCTCATATGCCCTCTCAAAAGGAAATGAGGGGGAACCCTAAAGGGATTGGAAAGGGATACAGAGAGAAAGAAGCATGAGGGATACTACCCAGATTTTTCCTTGAGCTGGACGAAAGTACCAGTGGGAAAACTCTATGTGTGTGACAGTTGAAAAGGTATGAGACTTGAGGCTAGACCACAATCCTGATACCCAAGATACCAAACTGAGACAGACTTATTAACTGTCAGGGGTAAGAAGATCTCGGAGGGGGATTCTGGATGTAATCGCCAGGTCCGTCGCTGGGTGGAGAGACCTTCCAAGAAAAGGGAACCACTTACACATTTATAAATAAAGAAAAACCATATAAGTAATACATGTTATGCTTAACATATATGAGTTACAAGGAGTTAAAATCGTTACTAATAGATAGTTAACAACAAACAAATTTCTAGATGCATATATTTTGTCCTGGTCTATTGTTAAACACATGTTATCTTTTCGTACCAATGATTATATACTATTTCTTTACATAAAACTGATGAATTATAGGTAAGAAGCACTGATAGTTTTATACTATTTTTAGGAAAACAAATTAACTGTTTCAGATTAACTTTACATCAGAAAATTCAAGAAATCATACTATGATCAGTCGTTTCCTTTTAGAGCAAGTGTGAATGTCTGTTAACCAACATGAGATTCGTTCTAGTTGCATACAGTATACAAATACTAAATCGAAGGAACTTGTTCAGTAACTTTACACCTTTCTATAGATCCAGCTTTGAAATAATGCTAATTCCCAGATGCACCAGGAAGGCAATATTTTATTGACGGAATAGTTATTAAAAATCATCGCAAAACCATACTTAATATCAACTGTGCAAAAACAAGAAGACTTTAACTAAACCGCGAGGGTTCTTCGTGGCTCTTAGTGGGTTCTGTAGGAATAACCAAGAGCCAATCGCCCTCGTCTGTGTCTAAAATTCCAGGTTACACAAGCGAAACCACTCACACTCATTTAAAACGAAAACGGTACTATAACCAACTAAACATAGTACCAGCGTTTAGTTTAGGAAAGTTCTTTCATTATAACTGAAGCCCGAACGACAAACATCAACAGGGCTTAAACCCATGTAACTAAAGTCAAACCAGTTTATAGTGCTGTCCCATTTTGGACTATTTCAAACAAAATTATCAAATAAAATTACAACCCTCATGCAGTGTCTCTCAGTACAACTATAAAGCCAAAGGTGGCCATGCCTCGATATGTGGTTACATATAAACTATAAAAGCTAATATTAAACACATCACAACGGAATGCTTCCATGGTGAGTTATGAGGCACTTTCTAGCCGTGATTCCATCTGAAGGCGGGGAATTTAACCGACTTGTGACCAAACGATAGTAACCAGCATGAGGAGAACCCTGCAGCTTTAGAAATCTCCTAAAAATTGTCGAGAACTTACTTGCAATTACAAGTATGCCGAGGTTAAAACTTGAAAGGCATTAAGAACTAAACGATTAATGCATTAAGAACCAAAATCTTGAAGCAATTTAGGAAGCTCGAGGTTGCAACATTACCTATGTGAGAGGAGTTCCAGACATAAATAAGCTACGAGCACCTGCAAAACTTGTCACCGGTGTTAGTGACTTTCCACATTCAAACGAATGTGAAAACTAAGAGTGTAACTTACATGGATATTACCTCCATAGAAGCGAAGTTTTTCATGTCACATCCTTCCTGGGATGTGCACAATTGTGGACAAACAAATCCCTGCATGCCATGATCAACGGCTCAGGGAAACACTTCAAAGGAATGGCAAACTAAAGCTTCTTAAGGTTTTATTGTAAACAACTTCTGAACCCCCTATATGAACTCATGATGGACTCAGTCGAGCCAAGAGGGTTATGCCAACACCATGGTGACCCTTCAAACCCTTCGAAAAGATGTCGAGCCGAACCCCAAGTCTTGCAACCTGGAAAATAGAAGTTGGGGACAAGAAGAAGCCAAAAGAAACACCATACCAGATATCTCAGAGTGTGAGGACTGTCGGATCCACCAACCCTGATCCTATGATGGAGAGATGGCCTAGTAACCACGCACTAGGTTGTTGTCACAACTATTCAATGAATAGAGTCAGAGTCATGATGCTCGAAGCTGCAGGTGGCAGCACAACCTCGATTCACCTTCGCTTTCATTAACTATTGCGTAAAGCGAAAACTGAACATGTGGGACTAACTAAGGTGGAAGATTGCAGATGATGGGAAGGATAGATCCTCATTAATTATCAACAATCATATAAATTAAATTATTAACCTCGTTATCCGCCAGCCACACAGTTAGTGGAATGTGGAATGAAATAGATTTTTTTTATATGTGTCAAATTTGTTACAAATGGTATCAGAGCCCAGGCTCATGCACTGGGACTTCTGGGATAGCTAGATTTAGATATATAAAAAAATATATGTATAAAATATGTAATAAACAACTGAGTATGTGTGAATGTGAACACAATGATAGAGATCAACAACCAAAGAGAAGAAATGCAGTGGAGTCCCAGAATATTGAACGAGCTGGAGGCAATGTATGTAGAGGCCAATCTGGACATATGGATACAACTGGGAGAGGAATCACGTCAGGCCAATGCTGCCTTTCTTGAAATAGTTTAACAATTACATGTGGAAATGACAAACCTGAGAATGTATAATGAACAACTGAGGCAAGAACAAGAAATAATCCTTAAAAGTTTGTTCGTTTGATAGAATCAACGGGGTCCAGATCCCAGTGTTGAGGATAGGGAGAAAACTCCAATAGCCCATCATGGCGAAGATAATGCAGAATCAACAAAAGGACACAAAGAGGATGAAGAGGGATGTTCGGATAATTTTTCTGACTAAAGAAAGAAAAAAAGGCAGATGGTGGAATTAAAAGGTGAATTCAAAAAGATAAAACTGTCAATCTTTGAAGGAGAATTTGAGGAAGCAGCTGAAGCATGGCTAATCGACATGGGCAAGTACTTTAAGATTTATTACTATACTAATAAACTTAAAGCACAACTGATAGTTTATCAACTAAGGGGTAAGGCCACCCTTTGGTGGGAAGAAATCAAGACTGTGAGAAAAATTGATGAAGAACAAGTTACATGGCAAGAATTTTAGAGGCATTTCAAGGATAAATATTTAACTGAGAGTTATTATGATGAGAAAGTGAAGGAATTCCATGATTTAAGGCTGGGAACTTTGACCATGGATGAATGTGAAGCGATTTATCTCCCTGTTCCATATATGCAGGAGGAAAAGGCCAGGATTCAATGATTTGTTAGCATTTTACCCAACTTTATGAAGGAAAAGCTCGAATTTGATTATCCTAGAACAATGGACAATGCAGTGCTAAAGGCCCACATCTGTTATCAACAAATGAAATAGAAGAATGAGGGGTATAAAGGAGAAATGGGCAGAAGAGGAAGAAATTTACCACCAAGCCGACAGACAAAAATCCCTAATGGAAGAAATATTCAACAAAGAACTTTCAGTAAATTTCCAAAGAACCAGTCAAAGATTCCATCCTACAACGAAAGTAGACAGTCGGAGGGAGTTAATAAACATGCCAATGACCAACAGCGAAAACAGCCTTTGCAGTGCTGGGGATGTGGGGAATATCATTATTACAAAAATTTGTTGTAGTTCTGACCCAAAAATATTATGATAATAGAAATAACCCAAGAATAACAAGATAGAAATATATAGAAATGCTTCTTTATTGATCAAACCCTTAAGGTAGGGCAACACCATACATTCACTCCTTAAGGAAGGAGAACACTCCACAAGCCATATGCCTATTCATACAATAATCCTTCACTATATCTCCATGTGGAGTCTCTAGCCTCTATATAGGCCTCATACGTACAATACCATGGGTCATTACCATGGTTCCCTCATACCATCAAACTAATACCATGGGCCCATTACATTATTATTAACTACTTGTGGTCACTTACATGATATGGGTTAACCACCTTATTTGTTACTATAGCCCATCCCATTATTACATTATTACCTTGAGTACCTCCCTTGGTACCCCATATTATCCCCCCTAGGTATATAACAAAATGTCACACACAAGGCCAGAACAAAACAAATTTCTAATATGCAAGAAGCCTCTACAATGGGAGATGTAGCAAGGAGTATGCCTATAATTGGATGATCATCAAGCAGAGTACTAGCCCACCATGATTGTGTGTGAAGGTATGATTACTGATCAACCTGTTTCTGTTTTGTTTGATTTGGGTACTAGCCTAAGCTATGTCAGTCCTAAAGTGGTAGAAAGGTGTCAGCTACAAAGCAGTGAGTTTAAGAAGCCATGGTTAGCTAAACTAGCCATAGGGACAAAAAGAAGGGTTTCTGTGAAAGCAGAACACTGTCCTATAACAATTTCGGGATAATCAATCCATGTCAATCTTAATATACTTCCTTTAGGATCATATGATGTACTCATAAGGATGGACTAGATGGAAGGGTGATGGTCTGTAGTCGACTGTAAGGAGAAATCTGTCAGTGATCTCATGGAATCAGGACAGAGAAAGGAAATACAAGGAATCAAGAAAGATGTTAAGTTACGTCCTATCACTACTAACCAGTTGGGAAGATGTATTAGGAAGGGTTGTCAGATTTATGTTTTCCAAGTAGGATACACCAATTCCAAGAGTAAAATGACTTCTTTCGAAAGCATTCCTGTGATTCAGGATTTCATTGATGTATTTCCTTAATACATTTCTAGATTGCCACCTAAGCATGATATTGATTTCACGATTGAATTGATACCTGGAGCAGATCCTGTTTAGGGAGCCCCTTATAGCATGAGCATCCCTGAGTTAACAGAACTCAAAATCCAGCTTCAAGAACTTCTGGATAAAGGGTACACTTACCCCAATGTGTCCCCTTGGGGAGCCCCCATGCTATTTGTGCGAAAGAAGCGCAGAACCATGAGACTGTGCATTGACTATCGGTAGCTAAATAAATTGACCATAAAAAACAAATACCCTTTGCCACGTATTGATGATTTATTTAATCAAGTATGGGGAGATAGTGTGTTCTAAAAAATTGAACTAAGATCTGGTTACCACCAAATAAGAGTAAAGTATGAAGATATTAGAAAAACTGCATTTCGAACTTGCTACGGTCATTACGAGTTCGCAGTGTTGCATTTTGGCCTTACAAATGGTCTAGCCACTTTCATGAATCTGATGAAAAATATATTTCAACCATTTTTGGATAAGTTTGTACTGATTTTTATTGATGACATACTAATTTATCCTAAAAATCAGGAGGAGCACAAAAAACACTTGAGAATAGTATTGCAGATTCTGCGGGACAATCAACTATACGCTAACTATAACAAGTGTGTTTCTTTTCAAAATCCAAATACAGTATCTGGGTCATGTTATATCAGCAGAGGGAATAGCGGTGGATTCAGAAAAGATGAAAACCATTATGGAATGGACCACCCCAAAGAATGTTGCCGATATTAGATCTTTTTTGGGCTTGGTCGGTTATTACCGTTGTTTCATTAAAGGTTTTTTGAAAATAACATTTCCTATGACCTCGTTGCAGAAAAAGGGGTGTACTTTTCGATGGAAAGATGAATGTCAGTAAACTTTTGAGCATATAAAACTGTTTCTTACCATAGCACCTGTGCTAAAAGTAGCAGATCCAGAAAATCTTGTGTGGTTTGCACAGATGCAAGTAAGGAGGGTGTCAATGGGGTATTCACCTAGGAAGGGAAGGTTATAGCCTATGAATCACACAAATTGAAAGAGTATGAACAACGATACTCTGATTATGATCTTGATTTGACCGTGGTGTTACATGCCCTCAAAAGGTGGCGCACTACCTACTAGGAAAGAAGTTTCTGTTACTAACTGATCATAGCAGCCTTACAAGCTAATTTAACCAATCTAGTTTCAATGCTTGGCAAGCCAGGTGGACCGCATTTTTGAGTGAGTTTGACTTTGAAATGAAGCACCATAAGGGGAAGGAAAATTGAGTGGCTGGCGCATTAACCTGGAAACTGCATTGCATCTATGAGGTACAATTTAGTCAAGTATGATCTAACCTTCCTGACATCGTCAGAGAAGAATCTCTCAAAGACCTAGAATATGATTTTCTATGGCAGAAATCTTTGGAAGCTCAGAGGAAAGTAGAAGAGTATGATTTGGTATAAATCTGGACAAAATTTTAACTTTCAGAAATAGAATATATGTTCCTAATCAGAATTCTATTAAGCAATTGTTATTAGATGAGTTTTATAGGAAACCTTATGCCACTCAACTAGGATACCAGAAATTGTTTTCTGGTATCAGGAAAAGTTATTTCTGGCTGGGTTTGAGAAAGGATGTTGCTGAGTACCTATCCAAATGTTTGGAGTGCCAATTGGTGAAGGCAGAACATCAGCACCCCATTGGTTTATTGCAGCCATTAACTATTCCTGAGTGGAAATGGGAGACGATCACTTTGGATTTCATCACCAATTTACCTTGCACTAACAAGCAACATGACTCAATTATGGTGGTGGTGGACAAGCTAAGCAAAAATTCTCATTTCATACCTATGAAATCCACTTACAAAATGGTGGAAATCACAAACATATTTATGAGGGAAATTTTCCGATTGCACGGAATACCCAGAGTGGTAATTTCTGATAGAGATGTAAAATTTACATATCTACATTCTCGAAAACTCTCTTTTCTTGGTTAGGTACCCAGATTCAATTTATTGCTGCCTACCATCCACAAACGGATGGCAAAACATAGCAAGTGAATCAAATCCTAGAGGACATGTTGAGGATGCTTGTGATGCAACAACCACATAAATAATAGGATTATCTCCACCTGGTAGAGTTCGCCTACAATAAAAAATATCACAAATCATTGAGCATGAGCCCTTTTGAGGTATTGTATGGGAGAAGGTGCAGGCTACCCACCGATTAGAATAGCCCTATTCACAGACTATCATTGGGCCCTGATATGTTCGCTGAAATGGGGGATGCAGTCAAAGAGGTCCGTTAGAATTTTAAGGCTGCCGAGAATAGGCAAAAAGTTTACGCAGATAAAAAAATATCACATAAGGAGTTTTAGGTGGGAGATCATGTATACGTGAAAGTCAAACCCCGGAAAAGTACCTTACAGTGGAAGGGTTGTGCTAATTTAGCACCTTAGTACTGTGGATCATTTCAAATCTTGGAATGGATTGGACTAGTAGCATACAACCTAGCACTCCCAAGCCACATCTGATTCCATAATGTTGCTGATGTCTCCTTGTTTAAAAAATACGTGTATAATCCTTAGCATATAATTAATTGGGAAAATATACAGGTAACAAAAGAGCAGAATAATAACATATGAATTGTTGTTTTCTTTTTAATTTCTGACAGCAAATTGTTATTTGTGCAGGTCAAACCAGAGGGAGAGTTTCTGGCAGGGCCTCTTTGTATCCTAGATTAGAGAGAAACAATCTTGTGGAAATGAGCCATCACCCAAGTTAAAGTGCAGTGGAAGCACTTTGGCTCAGAAGAGGCTACCTGGGAAGAGGAGGAAACTATGCTAGAAGCTTACTCAACACTATTCTCTTAAAAAAAAGAGAGAGAAAGAGAACACCAAGGAGAGTGTTCCTCAGAAGGGGGGAGCTGTAACAGCCTATGTTGCACAAACATTTACTTTATTACAAAGTTTTACTTTAATCTTTTATCTTTTTTAACATAGACTTTTAAACAACTAGGCTGAATAGCCAAGACATATTTTGTTATTTATTAATTAAGAATTTAAATAGTTCGTCAAAGAACTGAAAGAAACAATTGATAACTCCTGAAACAGTTACAAACAGTTGCTCATCTGTCCTCTCAAAAGGAAATGAGGGGGAAACCTAAAGGGGTTGGAAAAGGATACAAAGAGAAAGAAGCATAAGGGATACTACCCAGATTTTTCCTTGAGATGGACAAAAGTACTAGTGGGAAAATTGTGTGTGTGATAGTCGAAAAGGTATGAGACTTGAGGCTGGACCGCAGTCCTCATGCCCAAGATACCGGACCGAGATAGAATTATTGATTGTCAAGAGTAGGAAGAGCTTGGAGGTGGATTCTGGACGAAATCGCCAGGTCCATGGATGTGTGGAGAGACCTTCCAAGAAAAGGGAACCACTTACACAATTATAAATAAAGCAAAACCAGATAAGTAATACATGCTGTGCTTAACATATATGAGTTACAAGGAGTTAAAATTATTATTAATAGGTAGCTAATAGTAGACAAATTTCTAAATGCACATATTCTGTCTTGGTCCATTGTTAAACACATGTTATATTTTTTACCAATGATTATATGCTATTTCTTTACATAAAAGTGATGAATTATAGGTAAGAAGCATCGATAGTTTTATATCGTTTTTAGGAAAACAAATTAACCATTTCGGATTAAATTTACATCAGAAAATTAAAGAAATCATACTATGATCAGTTGCTGAATTTTAGAGCACATGCGAATGTCTGTTAACCAACATGAGATGCGTTCTAGTTGCATAGAGTATACAGAGACTAAATCAAATGAACTCATTCTATAACTTTACACCCTTCTATTGATGCAGCTTCAAAATAATGCTAATTTCTAGATGCACCAACAAGGCGATATGTTATTGATGGAATAATTATTACAAATTATCACAAAACCATACTTAACAAAAACTGTGCAAAAAGAAGAAGACTTTAACTAAAGTACAAGCGTTCTTCGTGGATCTCAGTTGCCTCCATAGGAATAAACAAGAGCCAACTTCCCTCGTCTCTGTCTAAAATTCCAAGTTACACAAGCGAAAACACTGACACTCATTTAAAACCAAAATAGTATTGTAACTGACCAAACACAATATAAACCTTTAGTTAAGGAAGGTTCTTGCATTATAACTGAAGCCTAAACGAGAAACATCAACAGGGCTTAAACCCATCTAACTAAAGTCAAACCAGTTTATAGTGTTGTCCCATTTCGGACTATTTCAAACAAAATTATCAAATAAAATTTTACAACCCTCATGTAGTGTCTCTCAGTATAGCTATAAACCCAAAGATGGCCATGCCTCGATACAGGGTTACATATAAACTAGAATTTCTAATATTAAACACAACACAATGGAATGCTTCCATGGCGAGTTATGAGGCACTTTCTAGGCGTGAGTGCATCTGAAGGTGAGGAATTTAACCGACTTGTGACCAGGAGATAATAATCAGTGTGAGGAGAACCCTTCAACTTCGGAAATCTCCTGAAAACGCATTGCCGAGACCTTACTTGCAATTACAAGTATGCCAGGATTAAATCCTAGAAGGCATTAAGAACCAAAAGCCTGGAGCAATTTAGGAAGCTCAAGGTCACAACATTTCCTGTTTGAGAGGAGTTTTGGTCATAAAGAAGCCACGAGCACCTGCGAAACCTGTCACCATTGTTAGTGACTGTCCACATTCAAACCAATGTGAAAACTAAGAGTGTAACGTATATGGATCTTACCTCCATAGAAGTGAAGCTTGTCCTATCGCATCCTTCTTCGGGTGTGCACAATCGTGGATAGACAAATACCTACATGCCATGAGCAATGAGTTAGGGAAACGCTTCGAAGGAATGGGAAACGAAATCTTCTTCAGGTTTTACTGTAAACAACTTATGAACCCCCTACCTGAACTCATGCTGGGCTCAGTCGAGCCAAGAGGGTTATTACAACACCATGGTGACCCTTCAAACCCTTCGATAGGATGCAGACCAAACCCGGAGTCTTGCAATTCGGAAAATAGAAGTTGCACACAGCAAGAAGCTAGAAGAAACACCATACCAAAGATCTCGAAGTGCGAGGACCGTCAGATCCACCAACCCTGATCCTACGATGGAGAGACAACCCAGTAACCAAGCACCAGGCTACTGTCACATCTATTCAATGAACGGAGTCAGAGTCATGATGCTCGAAGCTGCAGATGGCAGCATAGCCTCGATTCACCTTTTCCTTCATTAACTATTGCGTAAAGCGAAAACTGAACATGAGGAACTAACTAAGGTGGAAGATCGTGGTTGATGGGAAGGACAGATCCTCAAATATTATCAATGGTCATATAAATTAAATTACTAACTTCGTTATCCGCTAGGCACACAATTAGTGGAATGTGGAAAGAAATATTTTTTTTATATGTGTCAAATTTGTTACAAAGAGCTTCATACCAATTGTAAGATCCATGGAACATATACTGCAAATTGAACATGCATATGATCGAAGTTTTATAATTGTTGAGGTTTTATTTTTAATTTTTTTTCTTCCAGGAATGACAATCACAAATGCCTCCGAGATACAAATAACAAGGTAAGATAGAAATTGATAATTGTTAACTGGTAATAGGTAAGAGGTAGGTTAATTGTTTGAGTTTCATCCCAAAGGTTTTGAAATTTAAGTATATGAAAATATTTACTAAATTTGAAGGGTTTGAATCGTTGATGGATTTAATGGTATGAATGTTATATATATTTAAAAAATATATTAAAAATAATTAAATTATAATTCTATTTTAGATTATAATTAATAATATTATTATTAATAATTAAAAATATGAATCTTTGCATTAAATATAGGTATATTTTAGAAAACATATCACATAATTGATTATTATGAAGATTTAGTGTTTTTTTATTATGGAAATTCTTAAACTATAAATAGATTTTGTTACCATATGAGTAAATACCATCATAATTTAGTAATGTCAAGTGTTAAAAAAAACTTAACTCATATTTATATTACATTTTTTAATTAATTAATTAAAAAAATCTAAATAAATGATTTATATTTATATAATATGGGGAAAAATATAAAATTACTATAGTTCCATTACTAAATTTACAACAATAATTATTTAGAATTAAATTTATTAAGTCACTTTTTATAAACATACTTAAACATGATAAAATCTAAATCCTTCCCATTAATAATACTATGGATAGAAGAAAATATTATTTAAAAAAATGTATTTTATTTTACCTCTTTAACTTACTATGGTTATGAATAGAAGAAAATATTATTAAGAAATATATTTTACTTTATCAAATTAAAAAGGTCAAAATCTTTAATTAATTTTTTATTATGAATTTCTTCCTCAACTATATATATATATATATATATATATATATATATATATATATATCCATTTTGCATGCTATTATTATGTCTATTTTATTAAATTTTTACCAATAAAAATTAGCGTTGTGATAAGTTTTGTGTTTTATCTTATCAATTTTAGGTTAAACATGAAGAAAAATACAACAAATAAAATCATAGGTATACACATTAAAAAATAAATCATGTTTGTTACTGTGAAACTAACCAATGATTTAGGAAATTTATGTATACTCATTGTCATTGTAATTTTATAGCTTTTGCAAGTTATGTTGAAGTATTTTTCAAAAGAATTAAGTTAAGATTCTCAAATCCATTCTTTGTAATTTATTTTGAAGAGGAGAAATTGATGTCAACTTTTAACATGATCAGTTTGATTGAAAAATACCTTATAAATAATAAAATAATTTTGAACTCACTTTTGATTTTAAATAGCTATATGAAAAGTCTCTAATATTTCAAGTAATAATAACAAACAAAATATGTGTTTTGAATAAATTCATAATTGTTAACTAAGAAAATATCTCTCTAACCTACATCCCAAGAGTTGAAACGGACAAACCTAATAATATTTAGATTCAATTATGAATTTATTAAATTAACAAGCTACATAGTAGGAGTCGTCTTGTTTAAATATAATGAAATTAAAGTACAATATTATAAAGTATTGGAAAAATAAAAGCTTATATAAATATAGGTGGAAACCAGAAGCAAAAACTAAGAAAAAAAGAAGGTTAAAATAGAATATTAGAAAAACATTTACAATAACATATTTAATACACTATAGAACAAAATACCATAAATATAGAAAATCTTAAATAAAATAGCATTAAGCTAGACACTTTTATAATGGAATATAAAACTTAATACTATAAACATAAGAAATATTAAATAAAGTAACATAAATATAGAAATATTGATTGGTTTCATTATTTTATTTTTGGTGTGATCTATATTTGTTTAAAAAAAAATTACATTTTAAAATAATATATGGTAAAATTTAGAAGTAATGGTTAATACATTTATTTTTGTATTTATATAAAGTATATAAAATATTTATTTGAGAAATTATTTATGTAAATAAATTTATGTTACTCAATCATTCAAGATCATATAAAATCTTAAATAAAAATAACATTAAGCTAGATACTTTAATAATGCAATATCACACTTAATACTATAAACATAAAAAATATTAAATAACTAACATAAATATAGAAATATTGAATTTTACTGATTAGTTTCATTATTTTATTTCTTGTGTAATCTACATTTGTTTATAACTTTTTTTTGACATTTTAAAGTAATATATGGTAAAATTTAGAAGTATGGGTTAATATATTTATTTTTGTATTTATATAAAGTATATAAAATAGTTATTTGAGAATTTATTTATGTAAATAAAGTTATGTTACTTAACCATTCAAGATCATATGGTGCTTTTCTTAATTTGGTATTTTGGTTTCATAAAGATAGATATTTCATATCTTTATAATATGAAATGGCTTAAATCTAAATATGGCATTTCTAATTAATTTGTAAAGAAAATTTCTAATTAATATGTAAATTGAAGAGTCTTTGAATTTTAAAAGTGAAAGCAATTAGAAATATTTAAATAACTCACAAAAGTTTTTTAAATTTTTTTATTATTATTGTTATTATTATTATTATTTTAATGTTTTAAATTTCCATCTATTATTTTTTTTTAAGGTTTATCCATGATATTAAATTTGTGTCATTATGATTTTTAAACAATTTTAATAATGAAATTATTAATATTTTAATTATATTTATTCTTATTTAAACTAAGTAGCAATACTCACTACTAATGATACAAATGTAATAACTTAAAAAAATAATAATAGATGGAAATTTAAAACATTAAAAAAATTATAATGATACAAATTTAATATGGTGGATAAAGCTTAAAAAAATAGTAGTAGGTGGAAATTTAAAACATCAAACAATAATTAAAATAACTTTGGTGAATTATTTAAGTAATTCTAATTACTCTCACTTTAAAAAAATCGAAACAATAATAATGTGGATTGAAAAATATAATACACTTAATACTTTAATTTATTTTATTTTATTATTTTAAATTAGAAATTATAATAAATATATTAAATTAGGCGATATTATAAATAACTTATTTTAATAATATTTATACTATGTAAAAATTCAAAGACTTTTCAATTTAAATATTAATTAGAAATTCACTTTGCAAATTAATTAGAAATGTCATATTTAAATTTAAGCTATTTCATATTATAAAGATATGAAATTTCTATCTTTATGAAACCAAGATACCAAATTAAGAAAAGCACCATATGATCTTGAACTCTTAGGCAACATAAATTAATTTACATAAATAATTTCTCAAATAAATATTTCATATACTTTATCATAAATACAAAATTAAATGTATTAACAAATACTTCTAAATTTTATCATATATTATTTTAAAATGTCAATATTTTTTATTTTTTATTTTTTATTTATTTATTTTATATATATATATAAATTGGTCAAGTCATTCAAACAAATTTGTAAATAGCTTTTAGTATTTTGAAAACAAATTCACAAATTCATTGCTGTCGTGAATGGGGTTGTTTGCTAAAATAGAATTCTTCGTGCCCCTTTTTTATTTCTTAAAAATATTTCAAAACTTTTAAACTTGGTGCTCTCCTACATGGTTGCAATCTTCATCATCCATTCAAATGCCTCTCTTCACAATTGCACAATCAGTATTCTTTCTGGTCGCGGTCACTTTCAAAGTTTGGGCTTGAAAAAAATTGCAACTCTAAAAAATTATCTTTGACTTTATGTGAAATGATGGAGAGGAATAGTTGCCTTACAAATACATTCAATTTTTTTTTTTTTACTTTTGCCAAATATACAGAAGGTGCTCCAATTAATATAAGACGGAGACTTAATGTCAACGCACTCCAATTAATATAAGATGGAGACTTAATGTCAACGCACTTCTGGATACTTCCTATATGAGTTGATTCGTCGATTTTCATTATTGCTTAAGTTTGTGTTGATTAGCTCGCTTCTATTAAATTAATTGCAAAGTTGGTATATAGAATGAGATAACATCAGTACTTTTATTGTGGACTGTACTATGATTATTATTTTTTATTAATCACATTAGTACATAAGTAATAATGAAAAAATAAGAGGTGAACCAATTGTTATAGACATTTTTGTGCCTCGCGTCAAGGAGCAGGAAATGTCGATAATTACAGGGATCCTCAGTCCCTAAACATGTTGTTCTTACCCCTAAAAGAACAAGGTCATCAATCAACAGCACTTCCAATCAGTTCTCCACCTGAAAACACTTCAGAACAGGCTTATTTTGGATCATGTCAGCTGCTTAACTGAGCTTCTGCGCTGTATTGCAACTGTCCCACTCTGTACCTGCGCTGGAAGTAAAAAACAATGAAGGCTACCTGCGCTGGGCGAGATTGGCCAAGTGGCACAGTCATCCTGCAAGGTGTCAATTGCCCAGGAAGCTTCCAAACTGACACTTAGGTCATGAGATTCGCCCTGTGATGAGTAAGAGGTACTTGATCACCATGTGTAAGCAAGGATCTCCAAGTGGACACAGGAACTGAAGATTAACTGAAGATGGAGAGGACACAAGGCAGCTTCATGTCAGTCTCAGGCTGACTCATCCTTTCCTCTTCTCTCCTATATATAGAGCTCTTCTATGAGGTCTAAAGAGGCTGGAATTTTGTATAAGCAAGGAGGTGCTGTTGGTATACTGCCAGGATTATTGGGTGATTGTTTTACTAGAGGTGAAGAAGAGAGTTCTTGCTGCCGAGGAGGTGCTGCTGGATTGGGGCCAACATCATTGGTTGTAACTTCCTCTGGAACCCTGTTACTTTCTATCAATAAAGTTTGCATGTTCTTCTATATACTTGTTTTACATAGATGCTTTTGTGTTTACATGTATATTTGATGCAACCTAATCCATGCTTCAATTATGATTGCTTGTATCTCGTAGTTTGCTCCCTTTTGTTGTGCAGATTCTGTGTGTAGCTGGATCGGCTTGGAGAGTAAAGAGCTGGGAACGGGATACAAAGCGAGAAGGACAAGGATCGACTAAGCGCAAGACACCAGGTTGGTTGATCCTCTTTCTATTCTCTCTGTGCTTTTATAAAGATGAACATGAAAACTTTGTCATTCAGTTGTTGCTAAAGTCTGTCACCTTTAGAAAGGGTTAGTGTCATCCGCATCGGATACTTTTCCCCACAACAAACTGGCGACTCCGCTGGGGAGATCCTAGTATCTTGTTGTTGTAGTATTTTGCTATTCATTTCTTGAAGAAAGGAGTACCGAATCGAAAAGCTTTTGACTCTATCAAAAGCGAAGTAGAGGGTTTTTGCTACTCTTGCTCCTTTGCTGAGCAAATTCAAGATTTAAAGAGCTAATCTACAGATGAATCCTTACTCTTTGTGATAGATCTTTATCCTCTTGATCATCCCTTAGCCTGTACTTAACCCATAGCATTTTATTTCAGTCAAAACAGTACATTTTTGAGCTTTTTATGACCCGGAATTCTTAGCAGACGTAACTCTCGCAAGTCAGTGCAGGCTGTCCACAGGCAGTCTGCATTACAGCGCAGGTGCTCCCTTCGGGAACTGCGCTGAGAGTGAGATTGGCAGACCAGTGCCTGCGCTGGTCCAGTTGGCCTTAGTCTAGCTCAGCTCTTCCTTTGTGTCTTGGCCCTGTTTGCACTTGTTTTTGGCTGATTGCTTGCTGGTTATTGTATTTGCTGTAGACCTTATCTCCTTGACATTATTCCGCCTCAGTTGTGTGATGAAATTGTAAACGTTCTTTCAGTATTTCTTGTTTCAGTTACAATTTCCCATTGTGAAAAGCGAACCTAGTAGCTGTGGCCTCTTAGATTGCGATCTTATGAGTTAGTGTTATAGCTGTTCATAGCTGTTTTGGATTGGTTTGCTTCTCACTTTATGGTTTGAATCTATACTTTTCTTGTATTTAAAACAAGTCTTTCATAAGGTGTTCTTTTGATTGTGGACAAGCTTGTTTATTTTTACTTGAAAGTTGATTCAAAAATCATACAACGGTTTCCTTTTGTTAAGCATCAACATTAAGGATAACGAAAAGAAATACATGCATTGTGCATTTTGCATTTGACTGTATGCTTGACGATTTAGGAAAATGTGCATTTTAGTGTGTGTTCTTTGATCTGTGGAAAAAGTTGTGTCTTGCTCTTTCCTCAAGTAGATTAAGGTTTTCAAAGTTGAAAGATTGAAAAGATTTTGCTTCTCATTCTTAGATTGCATATAGGAAGTTGTATATATACATCTCGTGGCGAACCTGAAAGGCAAACTGTTAAGGAAGATCAACATTAAAATAAACTCAATTTACATAACAACGCTTTGGAATTTAACGCAAACATCTAGAGGTCTAGGTAGAGACGTGTTCCGGCGTCGTTAAACATAGTGACTGTCGATCTCTACGAAGGAGGGTGATTCCTCCTGAGAGTCGGTGGCACTAACACGGATTTGAGCTCCCGCGTACCGTCGCGTATATTGGGAGACCCCTATAGGCTTTTATCCTTTATCCTTAGGAAACCGTGTCGGCCGCCCTACTGATCGCGATGCAGTGAACACAGCATTCACGAAGATCGACCACCCGTACCGTAAAACGTATTCTGTGGTTTCGCGAAAGGTTTGGCACACCCTCTGCCTAGATCTCCAGAGCAGTTTCTTTTGGCCCTTTTCAAACTCTATAACTGAAAAGGTCCAACCGAGCATTTGTCACTTCGGGCTCGTTAATACATCGAAGGCGACTAGAGTCATCTTTAGCTTTTTCTCGACTCTTAAAACATGAAAAAGCAAGTTTGTGTCTAAAAGCGTCGTAAATAAAACTTATTTTAAAGCGGAACATAATCACCTGTTATTCCCACGTTGATCTTTCAGTTGAAAAGTATGGAGCCCACCAACCAAGGAAGTAACCTTGGCGGAAGTCCAAATCCCTTCTCCTCTTGGGGAGATGTTGGTGCGCCTCATATGGCTACATTGTCACTTCCAGGATTGACAATCGGCCTTCCTGTTTGGCTCTTTTCAACTAATGTTGTCCAAATCGCCACTAATCCTGAGCAGTCGAATCAACTATCAGAACAATCTAGAACTACCCACCAGCCTTCTACCTCTTGTGATACTTCCTCTGATCCTTCATCTTCGCAGGGTAGAGCCGGCAAAAGTCAGCCTCCTAAGGAGAAGAAGGAAAAGAAGAAGAAAGGGAAGAAGCAGAAGGAGCCTCTGGCGAAGGCGACTGGGGGCAAGCAGAAGAAAACTGACAAAAACCCACACACTGCACCGACCGGGCCTAAATCGCCATGTGTCATTTGCAAAGGGATCCATTTCCATCGTGATTGTCCTTGTATTCCCCGGATACTAAGGGACTGGTCCCCGAGGTTGCACAATCCGGTAGCATCAACCTCTGGTTGTCAAGTTGATTGCATTCCCTCAACTAGCGAGAGTGAAGGACGAAGAAGGGGACCAAGATCACCCTGTCTATTGTGTGAAGGTCACCATGCCATCCACAAATGTCCATTCTTAGATGAGGCAAAGAGAGTTTTGGAAGATCGCCCGGTGTCACCGGTGCAACTTCCGCCTGGATACCGAAAACTCGCGCCTAATCCCTCGATAGTTGAAAATCCAGTTGAACCACTCAAGTGGTCAGCTGATGTGTCAGTCATTGAGAGTGAACCTACCGAATCTAGACCAGACGAAAGTCTAAAGGTCGAAACGGCAGTTGACCCGGTTCTTCCTTCAAAGGTTCTATCGTCCAATGACTCCGTCATTGAAGACCCGTCTTCAAATGACACCGTCACCGAAGTGTCGTCTTCATGTGACACCCTCACTGATGAGAACAAGGATGACACCATCCAAGTTCTCTTTATCAGCACCGACTCCGACGAGCATCCGGGCAATGCGCCCATTCCTTTATCGCAGGAAGGAACATCATCTGAGTCGTATCCGGCCGTATATTCGGTCCCACCACCAAGCAACCTGGTTGTATCCTTTGATTGGAATCAACTAGGCAGACCCCGGTTACCAGCCAGTACACCATTTAGAATCATTGTCCAGATCTATAGAATGGTTATGGCTGGTACTATCATTGATGAAGGGGCGTCTGTGAGTATCCTTTCCTCTATTGCTTGGAAAGCACTGGGTTCCCCAGCGCTTTTACCTGAGTTGAGAAATCTCTCAGGTTTTGATAAAGGAACCAGTCGACCATTAGGAATCCTCCCCGATGTACCTGTTACATTGAAGGGGAAGACCGTCAGGATGAACGTGTTGGTAGTTCAAGGACCCTTGGATTATAACCTACTCCTTGGACGCGACTATATTTATTGCATGGGAGCGATAGTCACCTCACTCTTTAGAGTAATGTGTTTTCCACACGAAGGAAGGGTGGTCAAGCTCGTAGACCAGCTTTCATTTCCGGGATCTCGCATCGCAAATAGTCAAATACCAATCCTAAATGGTCTGTTCACTCAAGATTCGCCTCCGCCCCCAGTCCTCCTTCCCGATGAGCGCGAGTAATTCGGAAAGAAAGACTAGGACCCAGGGGGCATGCACCCTGGTCTGCTTCGGGCAGAAGAAACTCCGGGTATAAGGAAGAATTTCCGCAGGAGAACATGACTAGTCCGTACCCCGTCCGAAGGAAGTGGGGTTGTTCTGGAATAATGATCTTTTGTTAAAGTTATGTGTTTGGGAATCATTCACCTTTGTCTAAAAAAGTGGGCAATGCCCAAGTAGGAATTCCCTTATTATAACAAGTAGTCACCATCTTTAAATTCAAGCCTCGCCCATCGAAACATATGTTTTGAAGGATAAGCAGGGGCAGTAAACTAAGAAGGAGACCGTATTGTTGTGACAGAGGGTAACCATCTTTGGACAACCCAATGATAGACACCGCCGAAGAAAGAGATTGATTTGCGGCAGCGAATAGAACCACTCTTCGGATAATAAGAAAGAGGCAAGCCTCCCTCGATAATACCAATGTTTTATCTTTGAGTAGTGTTCTTCTATTGTCACAATAGCTGTTTGTTAAAAGTGGGCCGACAGGAAGTCTGAGTACTGCGTAAGACCCCTTAAAATAACGAGAAGACAAGTATCGTTAGCATTAGATTAGCAAGATGACAAATAACTGTGAACACCCAAAGAAAAGCAGAAGTAGAAGAGAGGAGGGGCAACCTCGAAATTCTATCCTATACCTGGGGGCATGCAAACTTTCTGGAGTGCAAGCTAGGGGCGGTTATTTATCTGGTTTTAAGATTAGCCGTTTCCAAACTTGCATGAAAGAAAGCCTGTGGGGCAGAAGTAAAATTTGCCAAAATAAGAGCATAGCTGTAGTAAGGCATAAGCTCTATAAAAATTGGTCCTTATAGGAGGCATTCTTATGACTGGTATATCGAGCAGTTTTAGCATATAGTTCATGCTCGTTAAAAAATAAACGCGAAATTCGAGCAGTTTTAGGCCTGAATTTATGCTCGTTAAAAAATAGAAAAGTGTGAGCAAATGTTTCCCCCAGAGTTCAAGCTCATGGAAAAAATGAACCGGTAAATAACCTTTTGAGATCGTAAATTCATTAGCCATAAGAACCTTGATCGTGTTTTCATCCACCACCTCCACCGTTCATTTGGCCGATCATTCACTTCCATTGGTGTGTTTACCTCTTTTGAGAAACAGCTGCGAAGAGTGATTTCATCTAGCCATCCTTGTGACACTGCCGTGATTGGAATTTCCAACCTGTACCTGGAATCTGTAGCTATCCCTGTTTATCACTCGTTCCTCAAAAGACGAGTCTTCTTTCAGCTCTTTTCACTGACTCGTAAAATATGAAAAGTTTGCCGAGTTTTGGCCTTCCAGCTCGTTAAAATGACCGGAACGCTATCCCTCCTCTAAATTTTAATCTTTTTGGACTTGAGGGATTATTGCACAAAAGGATCGAGCGCTTGTCTTGTTCGGCTCGTAAAAATACCGAATAGCCATCCCTTCTGTATTGCTTTATACTTTTTCGGACTTAAGGGATTAGATGACGAAAAAGGAATTATGGAGTTGACTTTCTGTACCTTTTTAGACTCTCTAAAAATGAAAAGGACCGAGTTTTCCTTGTCGTTAGACTCGTTAAAATGATTAAATAGCGACAAACTTGTCTTTAGACGAGAACGAGTTTCCCTATCGCTAGGCTCGTTAAATCTTAGCGATGGGCTTGCCCGAAGGGCAGGTTATAGAACAAGCATATGTTATCCTCCTCAAGCTTGACAAAAATAAAGAGGTACTGGTCAGAAATGACTGGGGAAAAATTGGGAGAACATCAAAGTTTAGAGGTAGCAAGTCACTCTTGAACATGACACTTTTCTTCCGTATCACATCGGGTTGGGTTGTCTCATTCACCGGTTTCATCACCATGGTCCTCGCCACACCATCCATTCGGGGTAATGCTACCGATCCATCACATCAGTGTCGTTATATGTTCAAGAGGGGTCATTCAGAAAGTGTCAACCGTGTCCCATCCACTACCATACATTTTCCTTCATCCATTTCATGATCGCCACCCTGAATCATATGTCACAGTTTGTTTCACCTCCACTAAATCATTAGCTCCATTCCGTGTCATTGATGTGGGATTCATCAAGGCCCTCCTTTGACGGATCACTTCTTGTCGACTTCAGCTCATTATCCAAGAAGTCGATCTAGGAACACCCCCATCAGTACTTTGAAGCTTGCATGCCTCAATGGCAAGTTTCTCACTTCCGGCGACAGGTATACATCAATGACCTTCGACCAGAAGATTTTGCGTGGCGTTCGACGCCAAGTCCTTTATTCACGCCACGTGAATTGTACTGCCGTACCTTGAGGGTCATCGTCATTATTGGTGATTCCTCTCGCGCTTGTTAACGGTTTTCATTATTAACCGGTAATCAAGCGATGTCTTTCCATGTTCGACTTCAGCGTAATTCTCACATGGATCGACTTGTACTTAGAGTGAAGATCGAACGAGTTTGAAGACCCCGGATCTAGTTTCATCCATCCGGGCTGCGATATATATTCAGGAAATATAAAAGCATTTGCCATGTACATCATTGCAACAGATGATCATCCTCCTCAAAGGATGATAATTTTAGCGGAAGATTATCAGTCTGTCTTCAGACGATCGTCTGTCATATGTACTAAAATGTATTTATAGAAAGCTGAGCATGGGAATACCCGCCTCAGCTAGATCATGAGAATAATGATGAATGAAAGATAATGTATTGTATTGTATTGTATTACAGGGCACTCTCCTCAGCACTGGAACGAACTTCGGACCCTCTAGCTAAAGCATTTCACCCGATTAACGGCCTCATACTTTAGGGGGCAACTGTTATAGACATTTTTGTGCCTCGCGTCAAGGAGCAGGAAATGTCGATAATTACAGGGATCCTCAGTCCCTAAACATGTTGTTCTTACCCCTAAAAGAACAAGGTCATCAATCAACAGCACTTCCAATCAGTTCTCCACCTGAAAACACTTCAGAACAGGCTTATTTTGGATCATGTCAGCTGCTTAACTGAGCTTCTGCGCTGTATTGCAACTGTCCCACTCTGTACCTGCGCTGGAAGTCAAAAACAATGAAGGCTACCTGCGTTGGGCGAGATTGGCCAAGTGGCACAGTCATCCTGCAAGGTGTCAATTGCCCAGGAAGCTTCCAAACTGACACTTAGGTCATGAGATTCGCCCTGTGATGAGTAAGAGGTACTTGATCACCATGTGTAAGCAAGGATCTCCAAGTGGACACAGGAACTGAAGATTAACTGAAGATGGAGAGGACACAAGGCAGCTTCATGTCAGTCTCAGGCTGACTCATCCTTTCCTCTTCTCTCCTATATATAGAGCTCTTCTATGAGGTCTAAAGAGGCTGGAATTTTGTATAAGCAAGGAGGTGCTGTTGGTATACTGCCAGGATTATTGGGTGATTGTTTTACTAGAGGTGAAGAAGAGAGTTCTTGCTGCCGAGGAGGTGCTGCTGGATTGGGGCCAACATCATTGGTTGTAACTTCCTCTGGAACCCTGTTACTTTCTATCAATAAAGTTTGCATGTTCTTCTATATACTTGTTTTACATAGATGCTTTTGTGTTTACATGTATATTTGATGCAACCTAATCCATGCTTCAATTATGATTGCTTGTATCTCGTAGTTTGCTCCCTTTTGTTGTGCAGATTCTGTGTGTAGCTGGATCGGCTTGGAGAGTAAAGAGCTGGGAACGGGATACAAAGCGAGAAGGACAAGGATCGACTAAGCGCAAGACACCAGGTTGGTTGATCCTCTTTCTATTCTCTCTGTCCTTTTATAAAGATGAACATGAAAACTTTGTCATTCAGTTGTTGCTAAAGTCTGTCACCTTTAGAAAGGGTTAGTGTCATCCGCATCGGATACTTTTCCCCACAACACCAATCATATTTTAGACAAATAAATTTTAATATTATAATAAATACATAAATTTCAATTATTAATGTTAAATTATAGAAGACATACAATTTTTTTAGTCAAACACAATTAATAAATAGTCAATGCAAAACTAAATACATTATATACTTCCTATAGCTAGTCAATACAACACTAAATACATATAATAAGATGCTCATGAGCTCGCTTCTAGGTGACTTCGGAAACTTGTGCCAATAGTCCTTATCTTAACAGAGAATTTTGCATTCCCTGCTCGCTTCCACATGATTTGGCATGTTTCATCACCTTCGGTGGCACATTTGGCATGTTTCATCACCTTCGGCCGCACACTAAGGACGCTTGGAATTCGATATGAATATTTTTGAGATTATAATTTTTAATATAGTTTTAACCTATAAACTAAATTAAAATAATATATTTTTATTTAATTTATAAATTTAATATAAAAAATAGAATATATTTTTACATATTTTATATGAGAATCTTAAAAAAAAAAAATTAATTTTAAAATTTTATTATAAAATTTAATTATTTTCAAATTTTATAAATTTATTATTTAAAATAAAATTAAAAACTATAGCAGAGGGATTTATTTTTTATGTTAAAATGTGATTTCTCTAGAAAAGGTAAATATTTAATTCACTGCAAATCAAATAAACTATTTATTATTTTAAATTATAAAAACTATTTTTTGAATTTAATTATGCAGAAGTGAAATAACAATTATTTGCCAATATTGTTTTACCTGTTAAAGTAGTTAGGATTGGCAATTACCAATCTCTAACTAATTTCTTGAGGATTTATTCAAGAAATATCAAGAGGATAGGAGTATCTGAGATCAGGAAGAAAAGGGAGAAAGAAAGAAAAGAAAAAGGAAGAAAACATGTACTGAGATGTCCGACAATTTTCTGTAGCTACGTCTGGTTTGGACCAGCTACGAGACAATGAGTTCTCATAATAAAAGAAGAAAGTTCCTGTATCCAGGAACAACTCAAAGGGAGACTAACTGACATAGTAGTCCTGAGGTTGGGAGCCAAAGTAGTGAGTAGCAAGGTCTAGTTGTAAGACTAAATCTGGAAGACAACGTGATTTAGATAAGTGAAAATTCTCACATTAAATAGTTAAAGATCTTATATGTATCTTTAAACAAATCTATGATGGATTGGTTAACCTGAGGAATTTGTAAAAATAGTCCATAAGTAATTTTTCATGTATCTAGATGAGAGGTAGATTACTTTTTAGTATGCAATAAAAAGACAGTCAATTTCGGTAGAAAATGATAAAAGAAACTGGCAGAGTCTAGTAAAGGATACATCACAACATTAGAAGCAAAACATCAAGAAGACGAAAATAGTCAGGGTTTCTACACAGATTAATTTTCATGCAAGAACCAGTATGCCATATTCTTTTATTAGGAAGGCAAAACCCTGAACACATAGGTAATGGAAAAACCATGAACACTAGGGACAAAATGAGAAAACATATATGTATATATGATGAAATAAACATTCATATTATGTACATGAAAAGGAAAGCATTTTAGGAACATGGACATACCAAGATTAACTGAGAAAGTTTAAAGTGGTAGAATGAATTAAGAAAGAATTTATAGACTGCGGCAGATAAACTATGAGAATGCATCCTTTATTTCCAAATCACTACCCTTGCGGGCCATTTCAGATAATTTACCATCTCTACTTGGAACATAGACAAGGAAATTGACTTTTGTCTCTGACATAGATGATGAAGTAACTACTGAAAACATTACATTCCTAGAATATTATTAAATGATAATTAGGTAAACGATAACTAAAGAAGTGTAATTTACTCGTAAGAGCATTAGAAGGTTGTCCAACCTATCGTCAACAAAGGAATCTAATAGAGTTAGGCTGGGGGTTTTAGTCCGTGTAAACCTTTGCAAATATACAAAATTCATATCGCCCCTTCTAAGGTGAGCATTAAAGATAAATACAGTTATTTAAAATTGATAAATTAACAGTGGTCTGTGTAACCCCCTTGCAAACAAACTAAATACATATTGCCCTTTAAGGGTCGGAAATGCTTAAGATAAATACAAATAATTTCATTTAAAAGAATAACAGTTCACAAATGAAGTCTCCTTCTGGAGCCAAAACCCTCTACTAAGAAAAACCTTAACAGAAAAACATCAGGCAAGGTTCAAGTACCTGGTAGTGCGTTGGAACTATCACACTCATTGGGTCGAGTGAGCGTTTTCTCCAACAATACACCCAAAAATTTATCTCCTGCAAAACACTCCATCCCAACTGGGAGGAGTATCAAGGATTAAAAGCTAGCACACAAAAACAATAACTGTGTAATAAGGATTGAGAATGAACATAGTAAACAAAATCACTCAGACATTACCTGATTTAAGAAATATTTAGAAACCCTCCTCGCTACAAAATGCTGAGCCAGAAACCAATACGCTTGCTAGGGAAGCAAGGGACGATTAGGAGGCGTAATGTGCCAATGGTGAACAGATTTGGAGCACAAACAACACCCAACAATAGGAAATAGACTTGTGAATACTTGAGCATGGAGAAAACTACTCTGCAGAGCATGTGGTATCCATTCCCCGGAGAAGAAAGAATGAATGGGAAATGAAACTACTCCATAGGCATAGAACCTCGAGGTTCTCCTCCACCATTCGATCCAAGCGACAAGCGGATGCTTTTGATATGGAACCAAACCCGAGGTCGATGATGGAGTTGTACAACAATGAAGACTCCAGAGAGGCGATGCCTCCACCTAAGCTGATACAACAGCCAAAGAATTGATGTAGCGTAGGAGCTCGAGTGGTAAGAATTTAATGTTAGATCAGAAACCATATAGTAATAAAGCCTTGGCATAAATGCAGTGGAGTTATGGTATAGTTAATCATGTTTCGAACGTGACAAGTGGGCTTGTTGTCTCGGTTAGAAACCCCACCATTAATATAACCCTGTAAACATTAATCATGAAAATTATGCAAGGGCTATGGTATGACTTGTTATAAAGGATCATAATATAATGGTCAGATAGTGTAATAGTCGGATGTAAAGCTAGAAACACATTGGTAAATACCTTACATTTCTAGCGCAATCATAGAATCATAAATAATAAAAGTTCTCTGTTTAATATACACTAATTTATTTAAAATTTTCTTATGCATATTTTGACATGTGGGTGTGTGACATATGGTATCAGAGCGCTCGGGTTGCAAAACTGAGGCCTCTGGAATATAAGTAAATAACAAAATTTGTGATGTGCATAAAGGAAACAGGGAAGTGGTTAGCATGAGGAGGACTGGAAATCCACCACACAGGTCCATAATGGGAACAGTGCCAACATCATTTCAAGATGGAAATCCTGAGGTATGGGTGTGGTTGAGAGATGAGTTGCGAAATACCAATACTGCTATCATGGAAACTGTACAAGAATTGAAGGATGAGATGGCCCAACTACGGGTGGATAATGAAAGGATGATGCAGGAGTAGGAAAGGATTATGAAGAGTCTATTTGATAGAAAAAATCATTGGCCACTAGTCCCTAGCCCTGAGCACGGAAATATGATAGGGGAACAAGAATTTCTTATTGAGAATGTGGAAATAGGTGGCAAAGAGAATCATGAAGAATAATCAGATAATGTGTCAGGACACAAGACACAAGGAAGAGAGAAAATGGAACTTCAAGGGGATTTTCGAAAAATAAAGCCTCCCCTCTTTGATGGTGAACAGGAAGAGGCAGCGGAAGCCTTGCTCATCAATATGAACAAGTCTTTGCAGCTTAACGAGTACGACCATAATTAAATGGCTTGTTTGGCCATCTTTTAGCTACAAGGGAAGTCCACCCTATGGTGGGAGGAAGTAAAAACAGTTCATGGAGTAAATGAATGAAGCAGAAAAAAAATTTCACTCTAATAAGAAAGAAATCAAATATCCCATGGGATGAAACTCAATTGTAAATATTTATGTTATGAAGTATTGTGTAAAGCATGATATTGAAGTTTCAAATCCGCCGTGGGTCAAGCCATAAAAGAAAAATATCAATAATCTCACTCTCTCTATGACTGATTAGTTAGTTCATTGATAATACGACCCAATAGGAAGGATGTCTGCAATTTATTTTGTGTTTAACTGATAACAAAAATATATTTCACTCTTGGCCATAATTTTTCTTTCTATCCATAAACATAAACAATATTTTAACGTCCAACATAGATTAAATAATTTTATACCAACTTGGTAAATGAAGGGAAAAAGGTAATTGAAATTAAAATATTTCAATTACTTCCTTGGATATCAACATTTAAAAAATACTAATAACAAAAAATTCAATGTGGGCCATACATAAAATATTTCAATATGCACAGTTAAGTAATAACAAAAAGATATTTTGATGTGGATAGTGCTGGCCATAAAGCAATATTTCAATGTAAACTATGTATACATTATATAAAGAGTTGAAATACGAGAGTTGTTATGGTTAAAACATTTCACGTAGATTAACTATTCAACATTTTCTCCCTTTTCTAGGTATATTTTTTGGTCAAATTTACATGAAATCAAGTAAAGGTTTGTTTGCCTTGAAATTTTACACTGTGTAGTATACACAATTTGAGAAACCAATGGAATTTTCAACGAGTTGAATCTATTTATGCATTCCTAAATTCAATTTAAATATTGGGAAATTACAATCTCATGAATAAGTGTATTGTCGGAGAATTTGATTGGTGTGTTTCTCAAAATGAAGAACATGTGCAACTCCTTACACCTAACGAGAAGGTTTTCACCTCAAGAGTCATGATCCCTTTCGGTGATTGATAGGTATGAGGTTAATATGGATCTATGTTTGTTCTATATATAAAATTTGGAACCAACATATATCCATCTTAACCTAAGATCTATCAAGCACTAAGAGGGATACATTCTTTTGAGATGCAAAACTTTCTTTAATTTTCTAAATATAAAATATGTTTTAACTTTAAGAGATTTGATACCCCTCGATGCTTGATATATCTAGGGTTCACATCTCCTTTCCTCCATCACATTATCTATGCATCCCACACATAGCATTCTCTCTTTATTCATCCCTCTCTAGTGGCATCTCAGCCTCTCTCTTTATCTCTCTACCTTTCTCCTTATATCTCTCTCTCACTCCCTCCCACTCTATCCTTCTCTCTCTCCATGTCCCCACCACAACCACCATCACTCTCTATCTCACTCTTCATCTTTTTTCCCCCTCATCTCTCTCCCTCCCTCCCTCAACTCCTCCTTCAAAAAAATCCCCTTCCATCTTTATCTCTATCTATCTCCTTATTTCACCCTCTCTCTTAGTCCCAATTCTCTTCTTCTCTCTCTTCTCCCTGCCCCCTCTCTCTCCTTTTCTATCCATCTTTCTCTCCCTTACGAACTCTCTCTATATCCATATAAAAATTTCTCTCTATTTGTCTCCCTTCTTCCCTTTCATTCCACCTCCCTCTCCCCGTCCATATTTTTTTTCTATCTCTTTGCTTCTCTCTTTCTCTCTTCTGCCACCTAATGCCCTTGCTATATCTCTCCCCCACCCCCCCCCCCACAATTCTCTCTCTTTATACCTCTCTCCCTCTCCCTCTATCTTTTTCTTTCTCTCTTCCCTCTCCAGCTCTACTTCTATTTCCCTCCCTCTCTCCTCTATATCTCTATCTCAGCCCACTTCTCTCTCTATTCATATCTATATATCTCTATCTCATTCGTTCGTTTTTCACTCTCCATATCTCTCTCCCACTTAACCCCCATTATCTCCTTTTCTTTCTCTGTCCTTCTCTCTTTCTTTGTCCTCCATCCCTCTCTCTTCTCTTTCGTATCCCTCATTCCCTCAATCAGTCCCTTTACATATCCCACCCTCATCACTTATTCTCTCTCTCTCTCCAAACTCAAAATTTATCTCAATCTCCCTCCCTCTCTCTTTCTCTTTCACTTTCGTTTTGTCCCCCCACCTCTCCTTCTCTCACCCTCCTTGTCATCCTCTTCATCTTGCACTCTTCCTCTCTCTTCCGAATCCACTCTCACTCTCCCTCACTCACTCCCTCTTTCATAATTTCCTATATCTAAATTCATCTCTCTAATTTTCTATCCCTCACCCTGCCTTCTCTCCTTCCTCCCTCTCTCTCTCGCCCCTCTATATACATGACTATCTCTATCCATATTTATTTCTCTCTCTCTCTCCCTCATTTCTTCATTACTTATCTCCCTCTCTCCTCCATCACTATCTATCTACCTCTCCCTCTCTTCCTATCTCTCTTTATTCTTCCCACTCTCTTCCCCATCCAAATCTATCTCTATCTCCCTTACCCTCTCATTCTCTCCCCATCTCACAATCCCATCACTTTCTCCTCTCCTCTATCTCTCCATGACAATCTATCTCCCTCTTCCTTTTTCTCATTATATACCATGCTCTCCCCCCTTCCCCTATTTCTCTATAACCCCCTCCATCACATAGTAATTACTTCACAACAACCCCCTGCAACTCTCTCTCCTCCTTCTTCCATCTCTGTCTCTCTATCATCTAGCTCTATCTCTAACTCCCTTCCTTTAACCTTCACTCTCTATCACTCACTCCCCTTCTCTCATTCTCTGACCCCCTCTATCACCTCTCTATCTCTCACTCTTCCTCTCTCTTCCAACCCCTCTCTCTCCATCTCCCCCTTTATCTTCTCCCCCACTCATACTCTCTCTCCAGTCCTTGTCCCTTTCCCTCTATTTATCTTCCCTTCCCTCCATCCCTCAATCTCTCCCTCACAACAGCCCTATACTTGGTGTTTGGTTGACTAAGGGTCCCAAAAACACCTTCCTTGTAGCTAGTTGTTACCTACAATGTGGATAGAAACAATTTGATGATGTTAGTTCTTAAACAAGAACCAAAAAACCGGTGAACATTATGAGAGAAATGCATGTGAAAGATTGAACTAAAACTAAAACAAAGAACATGAAACAAGATTAACGAAGCAAAATCACATCAACAAATATATATGAACATGATCCTCTTTATTGATTGTTAGTGGTAGAATAGGTACAAATGATATATCAACCCACTTGAAGATATTTTCTTGAGAGATGGTGCTCAAGAGATCTCAGTAAGGATTTCTGTTCTTTAATCTCCTTTCCAAACTCACACTCTCTCAAAGAAGCAAAGAGAACTCTCCATAGTCATGGAACTCTCTAAACAATGAAATGAAGGATTGCTTTGGAGCAATTTTGCCAACAAAAAATTACACAAACTTATTCTTCTTCTTGGTCTTCCAATGCCTAGTTTATATAGAATTGGAACCCCTCTTTCCCTCCCTTGTCTCATCAATGAGAAAATGACTTGAGAGAAGGACATGAGGATTCCTTTGAGTGATGCATATCTCCAGATTGGCTCGAAATCGATTGTCCTTTGGTAGTACTTGTCAGGGAACCCCAAATCAATTCATGTGGGGTTGTGTCAGACTGCTAACTAGACTTTGGGAAATCGATGTGGATATTGAAGAAAAAATTTCGTGGTAGTGAATTTCTGCCTTTGGATAGCCCACGCAGGTTTATTTCTTAAATGGGATATCATAAAACCTTTCATTTTTTATTTAGTGATGTCTCTAGCTGGAAAAGATTCACATGTACACGTTGTTATATAACTCTCAAGGGTATTTGACCTATACAAATGTGTGTGATTTGTCCATGTTAAAAATTCCCATGATGCATGAAGTTAGGAGAAAGCATATAGTTGAGATACCTTACATTTTATTGTTCTAATGATGGGTCTGACATGCTTTTTGAGAGATAAGAGATCACTACGGAGATGATTAAGGAGAGATAATTTAATGAGAATTCAAAGAAAACCATGCTTTGAATAAATAATGATACAAAAGTTTCTATACAAGGCAGGCATGTTCCATGCTCCCTATGATGATTTTGTCACTACGACAAACATGCTCCAGAATTTTTCTCACCTTTGAATTTTGAAGCCTATTGAGGATATTATGATCTATCGTTACATGATTAGTTCATTGTTATTTGATGTTTTTTCAAGTGTTTAAGTCTTCTTCATAGTTTCAAACTATCAAGTCACATGCACACACATGCTCAGTCTTTGATGGGTTCATTAACACATTTCCTTTATGAAATATTGAACATGAATAGAATCATCCATCAAGACAATGCTTGTGGATGTCCAACAATGTTGACAATCACTCCACACTTTTATTTACACCTCCCCCTCACTTTGTTATGTCTGTACTTTTAGTTCGACGATTTTTCAGAATTGTCACTTATGTGCACCTCTGTTTTCACAGTTATCACTTTCACACTCATGACGGTCATGTTTGCTCGTTTTCACTATAATAAATGGCATTTTCATGATATATTTGTTCTGGCATGTGTCACTTTAAAGTTCATTTGGAGTTTGCAAGTGTCATCTTATGTTTTCCTCCTATAGTAGGTGTCCCTTTTCTTGATTTCACTCCCACATGAGCCGCACCCTTGCGTAGTACAAAAGTTAGTTCTGGCACACTCTTCTACATTATATGGTCTTACATATCATTGAAATATGCACTAGGCACGTTCATGTAGCTTAGCACACCTTTTTTCCATAGTTTTTAGTTGTTGTAACCTGGTTTCTAAGCATTGTAATGTGTCATTTCTCTTGTCGTACTTAGAAATAGGTGTCAATTTGTTGTTGTTTTAAGGTGTAACTATTGCTTGCGAGTCTTATGCTTTCCATTGTCTTATATTAATGAAATTTATGTGTGTGTTCCGTTTTTGAGTCATGTTAGGATGCATTTCTTTCTCCTACTCTGTTGGTCCCACACCTAGCCATTGTGAGAGCTGTTTTTGGTCCTTCAACCCAGCGCGAGTTCTAAAGGAATTAATCCTCTTACTAGGTGATAAGCGTAACTTATTCATGAAACCTCATTGATGTATCTTTCCTCCCATACTTGTGCACTAAGTCTTTTCTAAGGTCTCCTCCATCTCATAGTGCATTGATACCTCCTAAGGATGTCACCTAGCCTTGTGCTTCCTCCCTTAGTGAAGAGCAAATTCCAGATGAACAAGTAGCCATTGTTCGATAGAAATACACACTTCCAAGCTTGAGCACACTTCAAAACAACTAAGCGCACTTCAAAAAAATGAAGCACACTTCAAAATAACAAAGTTCACTTCAAATTCTCAGTGAAAAAGTACACTTCATAAGAACAAGTACCTTCTCTCCTCTTCAATGTGAATTTTTGACAAACAAGGGCTTTCTTTCATTAAAAGGTGCATTCTAAGAGACTAAGAACAATTCAAAACAATGAACACACCTCGAGACTATGAGCGCACTCCTTCAACATGAAGAACTACGCCCTCTTTGATCACATGGTGCACTCATGAAGAATAGAGCTTCATTCTGCCCTTTGAGCGCATGGCACACCCACGAAGCATGAAACCTTAGAGGGTGCAATCACAAAGCATGAAACTTCATCCTTCACTTTGATTGAATGGCACAATCACAAATCATAAAGCTTAAGTAGACTCCTTCGACCCGAAGAACAATGCCCTCATTGAGCACATTAGCACACCTCAAAGGCTTGAATGTTTTCTCTTCATCCCTTCGACATGCGCCATGGCACCAACCTTTTCCTTTAGTGCATGAGTGCACCTTGAAGGCTTGAAGGCATAAAGCATCACTCCTTCATCTCTTTAGAGTGTTCCCTTGCACCCTCTTAGTCTCTTTCAGTGCATTAGCGCACCTAAGTCATGAATGCCTGAAGCCTCACTCCTTCATCTATTCGAAGTGCACCCATGTGCCCTTGATGTTCTCTCTCTTGTTGAGGGCATAAACGTAGCTTGAAGGCCTCTTGTAGGCCTTGATGAGTTCAACTACACCCTCCTAATCAAGCCTTCTTATTTTAGTCCTCTCATAGGATTATCATAAGTAGATTATTCCATGACCTAAGTATTGATATAATAGATGTTTTTAGACCGATTTTTCCCCATTATGAATGATTTTCATTAGCGGGAGTACCTTTCGATCATGACAAGGTGATGCTCAAGATTATATAGAAAGGAGAAATCATAGAGAAACACATGCAAAGAAGAAAAAAATAAATCTATCATGGAGACATGAAGCATATCACGTACCAAGATAGAAAGAAGACATTGCATGATGACTCATAGGATTCTGATATTGATTAAAGCCCCCTTGGAGGGTGAAAATTATCAACAAAGAAGTGCCTTCATGAAGATGAATCATATATCGGATATATCCTCAAGTATGCAAGATGAAGCAGCAAGGAAGACATCTTGGCATTGCCACCTCATCATGAAGTCCATGTCATCATTGTCATGTTGTAGCTCGTACAAGTGTCATCATATGGTGAATATGTGTCCATGTGTCTTGCCACATCAAGTGGAATGTAATGATGTATTCTGAATAAAAGGAAAAGATGTAATGATTGGAAGTCGAAGAGTCATATGTGGAATATGAAAAGTCACTTAGTCATATATGGACAAAATGTCTTTAGGAGAAGTCCAAAAGTCTTTAGAAGTTCAAGGGTTGTTTAGAAGTCCAAAGGAAACATTAGAATTCCAAGATTCATGAGGGTAATTCAAGTGTCATGAGGATATGAAAATTGGCCCCCCTTGTTATAAAAGTAACCTCATAACTCAAGCAAAGGGCTTTTGGACGCTTAAGCTTTTGAATGCTAGTCTTGGCTTCTCTACTTGGCATAGGAGAGAAAACTATTCTTTGGAGAAGCAAGAAGTGACTTAATTTTCCACTATTGGAACTAGTAACTCACTATTGTAATTGTGTACTTGTATCTTTCACCTAATATCGAAGCTCTATGAGCCAACTCATTTTCACGCATGTATCACAAATGTTTTAAGAATATTCTTGGGATGTTTACAATATATGTTGTGTTCATATGTACTAGAGAAACTAAATTATTTTAGTGGATTTGGTACTCATCTTGTTGAATTTGTGATTAATTCACTTAATAATTGTTATATGAACTATTTCACTAACGAATATTTTTATGCTCTCACACGTCTATCTTAGGTTAGCGCTATTACTTCCTTCTAGAGGCTCACTTTGGGTCTCCCTCTCATGAAAGTCTCCTTTTACACATTGCAATCAATGTTTCACAATTTCAACTTACTTTCTTATTCAAGGTTTATGTATATAATCTCTTATGTTATCCATTGAAACCAATATGAACCTTACAGTGACGATGGTGGGGTCGATACTTCGGATGGGTCTCCTACTCCAAATGGTGTGAGGTATAATTGAGAGTTCACATTGGGGAGATGCCCTATACTTTGGTGTTATCCAACATCATCCCCATTCTAGTGCTAGAAAGATGGTCAGATGACAAGTTGTGCCCTTTGAGTCTGTGTTGAATATCTTATCTTTGATGGATAATCATCAAATCAAACTCCCACAATGTTTCTCTAATTTACCCAATGCTTAACTTTTAATCCCCGATGAACCACTTTATGACTTTTCTCAATTAAAATTTGATGGTGAGGATGGAACATCCATAGCCAAACACATTTCCAATTTTCTTAATTTTTGTGAAAGTTATGAAATCGATGATGAAAATATTGCTTGTGTGCTTTTATTCCTCACTCTTGAAGGTCATGTTAATAGATGGTGTCACACCTTACTGTCTACCTCTATTCATTCTTTTGATCATTTCCTCAATGTGTTTCATCAATCTTTTAATAGGTACGATTACCTAAATGTTTTAAAAATAATAAATCATCTTAAAATGAATCCCAATGAATTGATTGAGGATTCTTATAATAGATTCCTTCACTTATGTTGTGAGTTTCCTAGAGAAAATTTAGATTGGGATTTCCTTAAAATGAAGTTTGAAAGTTTAGTTTGAATCTCTTTACATGGTGAATCTAAACCCCCAGTTATTCATGTTCTCCCAACTTTCAGAAACTATGAGACACCTCTAATTCCATAGGAGGAACCTACTATTCTTGTTTTCCCTTGTCCTCCTCCTTGTCCAACACAAATTTGGGTTCCTCCCTATGATAATGTGGAGGTTGGGAAATCTAGAAATCAAATTCTTGATCCATTTCCTCAATATCCTTCCACTTTTCATGACTCAGATCCAATGGAGGAAACATTGGAATGGTTCGTGAAGCCTCATGTAAAGGTTAATCCTTCCATCTTCGAGGATAATATTTACACTCATATCCACAATCTGGAATCTCATTTGAATTTTTATTATCTTCCATAATCTCTTTCCCATGATCCGTTGCCCCTTGATTTACTTTATCAGTCTCCTTTTATAGATTTTTAGTTTTCCAATCTAAAAAATGATCAGGTCCAAGGAAATCACTCTTCACTGGTAGTGGATAAGGAAGGTGAGAATTATTTTGATCTTTCTTCTCTTTTTCAACATCCTCCATTTCAATATGTTTTTCTTCCATCCTTGGTTGATTTTAAATCTAATAAACTCAGTGAAGAATCAAATGGAATTGATTTTCCCAATCAATATGAATACTTGCATAACCTTTATTCTGTTGATTTTGACCGTATTAGCACATGTGATGATGGTTTCCCAAGTGAACCATTTGATATTTCGATTTCTAGATTTTTATTTTTATTTTGGGAGATTTAGACCTCAAATATGGTTCGGTCCATGAGGATATTCTTATGGAAACTTCCTCTTCACCTCACTATCCCTTTCATTCTACTGTTTGTAATGCATTAAATTGTGAAGGAGAAACTCCATTCTGTTCAAGTTTATTATCTAATGAGTTGGATTCAATCGACACAAGGTAGTGAAGTCATCCATGATGGAGAAGAAGGTATGCAAATTATCAAGTATCCATTCCATTCCTTATCATTTCCAATTTTTTATGAACAAAATTCTTCTATCCAGGTTACTCATGGGATTTGTCTGATTTATCCATCTTTAGATGTGAAATTAGAAGAGTATTTTGACTTGGGTAATCTATTTTTCGAAGATATAAATTCTAACCAAATCAGTGATGTAGATGGCCACCAATTGGATAATAATGATCTTGTTGAAATTACTGATAGTAGATGTCCAAGCACCATGCATGATATGATTCTATTTTCAAAATGTAATTCTATAATGCTTGAAAGTTTTGGGACTCACTAGGGAGTTGAGGCACTTCAACTTCCGTTGATGGTATTGTTAGGTTCTCGTGACTCTGGTAAGCTCCCTGAAATAAGTCATATCTAGATCTTCTCATAAAATTATTTTCTTTGCATGGTTTCATTGAATGTAAATTCCTTCTTGAAAGATATTTGTTATTTTGAATATAGATATTTTAAATTTCAAGATTTGGTTTTTGATCAGACTGAACACTCTATTTCAATTGATCATTCCTCACATAAATATCTTGTATCAAACTTGGGTTTGGAGTGTATACCTTTGAGGGGCGAGCGAAGTTTTGGAGTGGATAATTTTAAAGATTATCTTTGGCAAAAGGATTCATACCTATCACATTATTTTTAAAGTTACCTGATCCTAATCCATCTTGCGAATATTTTGATATTGATCATTTCCTTCATGACACCATATATCCTCTTGATTGTCAATGAATGCTTGTGTTATTTTCTAAATCAAGTTCCTCGGTTTCATCCACTACATCTCAACTGGTTTCATCAACTTTCCATATTGGTATTCCCTTTTAATTATTATGATGTCAGTTTGAGTTGTATCTAGTCACAAGTAGATGATTTGTCACATGCAACATATGAGAAAGATGATTTGTTTGTTCAAAGCATTTGCAAAGTGGTTCAAACTAATTTATCTTTGATGTTTACTAATCAAGAGTCATGTGCCTTAATGAGTCCATTTGATCATGTATCTTGGTCATTCAATTGATCATTTTCCCATTCGTATATCTCATGACAATTTTTTTACATCATTCAATCTTTGTGGTTTATCATCTCAATATCCTAATACTTCTTAAGTAGTTGAGGCACTTTAGCCTTCACTGATGGTTATGTCAGGTCCTCACTATCTTGACAAGATTTCTGAACATGGTCGGATTCATTTTCCCTTATAAGACTCTCATCATGGTTCCATGTCATGAATTAAAAATCTATCTCTACAAAATTTTCAAGGTTTTCAAGAGGATTGTCATTTGAGAAAATTTCAGCCTAAAAGTGGTCTCCTACGGAAAAATCAATACATTAATAAAAAATGCCATGTAGACATTATTTTAATATTACTTTTACTTTTATCTATTTTCCATAATATTTATTAGCACGAGATTTAATAATTTTATTTCTATTTTATATATATTATATATATATATATATATATATATATGACACATTTTTTAAAATAATTCTCTGTATATATTTTATATTTAAATTTAATTGTCTATATTTATATTTTATATTTAACTATCTATATATATTTTATATTTAACTATTTTTTTGGTGTTTTTTTAACTACATTGTCTATTGAGGCTAGAATTTTGGCCAGAATATATTTTTTTGGCCAAAAATCGGTAATTTGTCCTTTCTGGAATAAGTTTTTTAACTATTTACTATTTTATACTTAACTATTTTTTAACTTTGCAACTATTTTATATTAATTATATTTAACTATATATTCTATATTTTTAGCCAGAATATCATAATTCGTCCTTTGTATAATACATTTTAAACTATTTAACTATATATTTTACAAGTTATCTTTAGTGAGACCTTTTGGAAGCTTTTCGGGTGGGTTTTTTCTGGTCTAATTTCTCTAAAATCTGGTAGGAATTTATTGAAATCACAAGTGTGATGGGTAACCCTTGCATAATCTAAGTGCCCTACAGTGAAAAAATCAGTTTAAATAACACAAATCAAGATTCCACCTCAAAATGTTTCATCGGATTCTGGCACCAGAAAGTCCAAAAACTCGCACTAAAGACAACTCTATTTTATATTGTTGATCGAAATTTGGTAATTTTTCATTTATGGATTACATTTTCTAGCTATTTTATATTCAACTGTAACTATATTTTATTTTTAACTATTTAATTATTTTAAATTTAACTATTTAACTATAACTATATTTTATATTTAACTATTTTATATGTTGTATTTAACTATTTTTTAATTATTTAATTATTGTATATTTAACTATAACTATTTTTTTTGGTGTTTTTCGGGTCACAGTTATTAATGTCAAGTGGACATACATTTTTAATTTATATTTTTTCACTAATATCAACATATAAATTGCATTAATAAATTTTTAGATATTCTAATTCGTATGGGTAAGGTGGGTAAATAACATTAATACAATATTTCACAAATATCCAAATTAATAATAAAATATTTCACCAATACTCAAATTAATAATATAATATTTCACAAATACCCAAATTAAACAATTTTAAATTATTTAGGACATGTACCTCTTTTTAAATTTAAAGGACTTTGATTGGTTTACATAGTATGACATAAAAATTACATGAAAATTTTATGGGAACTTTTAGGCTGAAATTTCCTCTAATGTTTCAATTTTATGATTCGATCTATCATCAATCAGAAGCATCTTACCTAGAAAGCCCTTATGCTAATAACAAACTTCTATCTTTCTTGATGTTTTCTAAGGAGAGAAACACAGATGTAGGCACTTTAAAAAGGAGTTTCAGATGTATGTTCTTTTAAAAAGGTAAGGTGGCAGGTTTGGTAAAATTAGGTGGTATGACGCATCTTTTGCCCTTTAAGAAAGACCACCTCTTTTTTGTGCAAGATATTAAAGTTCTCATTTTTTTGTTGCACATTATTATATATCAGTTGTAAAGATATTTGTGTTTGTAGGTCAAGACCAATTATGGTGGCTTCATTGGAAATATCATTACACTTAGCCCTGACCTTCCAGCACGTTAGGTAAGGATAAGGCTTAGTTGCATTTAGTTTCTGTTGCATTACATCCACCTTCTACCCTGCTCTCCATTGAGTCTTTTCATTTGTTTGTTTTCTTATTGTATATTCTTCATGTTTTTTGTACATCCCTCCTCCATTTACTTTGTTCTTTTGGTTTTGTTTTGTTGATTTTTCATGTATTTTCTTTGGTCATTTTGTTCAATAAGATTTTTCATGAAAGATGCTCCTTTTGGGTCAAAACACATGTCGAAAAAATTGAAAAGGGAAATTGTGACGATGAGCAATGCTTGGCTTATCAATCACCTCTTCTCTATCTTCGGTTTACATATCTTTAAAGTCAATGATGCCTGAATGGAAAATATGGTCCATTCAAACGGAAAGCCTTTGGTCGAACTCCAAATATCGTATCTATTCTAGGATCCTCATTCCTCAACTCCACTTTGTAATTAAATAATATATTTTTCTTATTGATCCAATCGAGTAGAGAAAGGATACGGGGAAAATATAAAGAGAGTAAACCAATATCATAGGTTATGTTATCACAAAATCACACACTGAAGGCTGCCAATCAGCAAGACTCTGTGTAACTGTTTCAAACCAGGCTTTTAACTAAGGCTTAGCCTCCTTAGTCTGAGAGGGCTCTCTCACAGGTTATTAATATTGAACAAGATGGCTAACTCTTACAAGACACATGAAGAAAATTTGCTGGCTGGACAAATATCAAATTGATTCCCATTGGGCTTATGGAGTCACTAAAATCTCAGTAAACAATGGCACTATCCTTTCATAGAAATCAGGGCACTTTACATCTAATGTTCAAACACAACTTACATAAAACACAGTTTGCCAAGGCATACAGGAAGTCAGAGCATGATACATGAGTTCTGAGTGATTATGCAATAACAAAACTGTAAAAGAGCACTAAGAGAATAAACCATCATACATTTGAACAATAAGATCTATTGTGAATCCTGAGAAGAAACAACAGTCATTTGCATTACTGAAATCTGCTTTACATAAACCAAAATAGACTTGTTCTTTATCAAAACATCCAACCCCCCTGTCTATCTCTGTTTCAGCTATTTATAAAGTGCTTATTCTATCTCATTCGAGCTTCCTCCTCCAGCATGAGGGGAGCTCGATGACTGCCTATGATGACACCTACTAACTTTTAACTAACTAATAATTACAGCTGATTACTAATTGACAGCGCTGGAATCATAAAACAATTAAAACTCTAATTCCACTAAATCTTCTAGACTTCTAAATTAAATAGGACTTAAACTCCATAACAGCCTTGATCTTCAATCCTTTTCGTTCTCTGACATCTGGAGTTTGGCTGAGATAGCATGAGATGGCATAAGATGGGCAATTAATGTCCCATGCTGGCTTTGAATACCGAAGGCTTTGATCTGTTCTGTATTGGCTGAAAATATCCCTAAATTTTCGGTTCTGGTCCCCCATCACCGAGTATGCAGCAGTGGATACTTTAATTCTTTAATAACCCAAGAGAATAGGGTAACACCATGCTCCTGATATGCTGGAGGCTTCCTTGGTAGACAGGTGTGCCAACCAAAACTTTTCGTATGCAGCTCTTCTCCAAACCCTAATCACCGAGAATAAAGTGCCTTTATGATGAAACTTTAACTCGAGACAAAAACACTTCACTTTACAAAAGAGGCACACCTGTCATCATTTGAATGGCTTATGTTAGCTTCATGTGGTCTCCTTAATGTTCCTTAGGTGTTTCCTTTGGCAAATTCTTGATTCTCCCATCAAACGGTTTGTCTTCATTCAAAAACAACACCTACAGCTACGAAACTGCTGTGTAATTTAAAAAACACAGTCTCAAACCAAAACTTCACTATTTGAGCACTTTGCTGTTAAAACATTCTTCCAACTGTTTTATTGCTGCAGCTGCTGCAGAAGCACGAGCATTTACCACAGAATGTAAAGGATTCCCTCCAAGCTTGTTAATGTTGTAAGTTTGGTAGGAAGGAAAAAACTCATTCATATTAGCTTTATGCAGGGCTGTGACACCTTCTGCAACCTTGAACATCCACTCAGTTGCAAAAATTTAGCTTCATCAGTGTTTGTGTCCGCATTGGTATTCAATCCTGTTGTCCCAGCATCCAATACAAGAAGCTCTAGTTGTTGAGGTAAAGTAAGAAGATATTCACCAATGCTGGTAACATATAACTGAGGGTAGGCACTAAAACTTGGTAAAGAAAAAGCATTGTCTTCTTCGGTTGACGTCCAGATTGCCATTCTAGATATATCTTTGATCCTTTGCCCAACTTTTAATATCAGAACCTTATAAACAATTCATTGACAGCATTTGAGAAAGCTCCAAGCCTATGAGAAGTATGTTTCCTCTTCATTTGAAACCATGTCTAATAAGTTTCCACCATGCAGTCTTTCCTTGTACTACCACTTGTATATATCTTTTGCCTGAGGAGTGTATTTCAATCAGATTAGAGCATCTGGAAATAAAGTGGTTTACAGGTTAGAAAATGTTCGAGCTAAAACCGACTGGAGCTGGGATCAGCGACACACTCTAGTTCAAGAAACCAGCACCATTATGGCGCATCACCCCCATAAGGAAAGCGACTCCCAAGAGATTCTGCTTTCTCAAGCTTTCAAGATACTAGCATATCATTTGTTGATTATAAATCTACTTCTCTCAAATTGGAAAACCTGAGTTATTTAATGAACAGTAGTAACGCGGAAATGCTGTTTTCAATTAAACCTTTCTATAGGCAACCATTAGCATAAGATCTTAACTTCTCTGTCAATTTTTTGTTTCAAATGGCATGGAGGAAACTGTAACATTCATTTTGCCAATGACCGATGAAACCCCTAATACCAACAACAACAATGTCTGCCTCTAGTTCCCGCCATCCTTCAACTTTACTATCTTAACATTTCCGTGTTCATCCGTGTCAAATCCTGTGGCCACTGTTCCTTTAATTATTTCCACACCCTTTCCTTTATAATAGCCCTCATAGAAAGCAGCCATCTGCGTCCATGAAAGCAGTAATTTTTCTCAACAAACGCAGAGTGACACGCTCAACGAGCATCTTTTTCTGCTCACTAGAAAGACTGTCAACATACCCAATTATTCTCTCGGCTTCCCCAGAGGATTCCAGCATTTTCCAGAGTCTCTCTAACTGTATTTGGCACTCGAAGGCCAGAATCTGAGCCAAATTGTGCAATTCATGGCTTCCAATATTCTGTAGACATTGGTGGATCAAATCCTCTAAATCTTCTGTATGTTCATCCATAGATCAAATCCTCTGCGCCTCTCTGGTAACTGCTCTATTTTCTACATGGATGTCTGCCTGTTTGTGGTCCTTCTTATCGAACAACTCCTCGACTACCCATTCTTTCTCAGCAGAAACCGCAAGATAGAGACTTTACATCCTCGGAAATCTGAATTTATAGACTTTACGATACCAATCACCACTGTAATCAAAAGTATTTACATGAGAAGATGAAACAGAATGCTCAGGTAAGTAAGGGACATAGTAACAAGAAGGATCATAATAATATTCATTTGGACCCATTGAATCGTATTGTTCAGAGCCACTTTCTGGATATGTATATGGCAGGACAGAGGCTCGGAGCTCTGAATTAGTTGAGGATGGCATGGGGTATAACATACAAGAATAAAAGCTGCTTACGTATTCATTGCTTTGCCTCTAGCAGATACAGTCACAATACTGTTTGCATCAATGTGCTGGTGGAATGACCTTGACTAATACGACCCCTTTTCCGGCAAAGAAAAACAAATGTCAACCAGGTGTCTATGTCCTCTGTCGGTGGAAGAACTAATGCACGAACAGCTAGTAATGTTTGCCAAATCTTAATATTTCAAAAGCTCATCACTGACACGTACACGATCCCACAACCATGTATACTTGAAGATGACATATGCACTACCTTTTAGTCGATAACCAGCTTCTACTTCATGAGAGGAATTCACACTTATACAAGCATTTTTATCCTGAGAAACGTTCTTATCATCATAAAGAGCCTGAAGAACCTCAGACAACGGTGGAGCTAACATCATCGCCTTGATATCCTCAATCTTATCTGAAAGATCTGACATTAGACCTTTAAGCACATCAACCTCATCCATAGCAGTTGTAGCCAGTGTACCGCACCTTATTCAAAAGCCACCTTTCTATTAACCTCAGCTGTCATTGACAGTGGAACTGATTGAGGACTTTTATCCTGGTTAACAAGCTTTAAACTCTCACTAGAAGGCAAGCAAGCCTGTAGCCATAACTCAGATGAATTACAAACTTCACCATCAATTTGCCAAAACAGGCTTTTCTATGCATATATCATATTCCCACAAAACCCATAGGAGACAAAGGTGATATGGGTGAGCAATGGTTTCGGACAAATTCCCAATTTCGTAGCGCAGCCAGTGCAAATTATGAATTATGCGCTACGAAACCACCTAAACATTTTGCGCTGCGAAACTGCTAAAAGGGTTCATGTGCTTATTTGCAGACAATTTAGCATTGAAATTTTGTCAGTGATAACAGGTTATATAAATACTTCCCTAAAGGGGAAACCTTCTTTGTACTCAATAAGTTGAGATCCCTCTTCCACCTGTAAAATATATAATTGCCGAAGCACAATCCTATTAAATAAATGTATGGGTTAATGAAGTGACTTCGTTGGGGTATTGTCATGGCTCGTTGGCAACGAAGTAATGCTTTTTCCCTTGTAGTGACTTCACCAAGGTACTTTCTAGGTTCACTCATAGTGGAGCAACACTAGAGATGATACTCATACTCTGAATATCTTTAAATTGTGATTACCCTTTCCTATATCGAAACAATTGTGATTTGGTAAGCCTTTATATGTTTTTAACTGAATAAGGGAATAAAGGGGACTATATCTCTAATCGGGTTAAGTAGAGAAGCCAAGGTAATCCAAAAGATAAATCAATACTTCCTAAATCACTGAGACCTTGCACTTAGAGAGTTAAACCTAAACAGAGAAGTTGGAGTTCTATCAATGTGTTTCCAAGTGTTGTCGTTGTGATAAACACCCTCCAAATTTGTTCTCACATTTGAATTTTGGAGACTGTTGAAGATATTATGATCTATCACTCCATGGTTACTCCATGGTCATTTGATTTTTTTCAAAGCGTTTAAGTCTTCTTCCTAGTTTCAAACTATCAAGTCACTTGTACACACATGCTTGGTCTCCGATGGGTTCATTAACACACTTCCTTTATGCATGCTTGAACATGCATAACATCGTCCATCAAGACAATTCCTGTGCCATGTTCGACCATGTTGATAGTCAATGTGCAATTCTATTGAGAATCCCCCTCACTTTGTTACGTTTTTACTTCTATTTCAGTAATTTCTCCCAAATCTCGCTTTTTCACACTTTTTCTTTCACAGGTATCACTTTCACATTCAAAACTATCCATTTTTCTTATTTTCACTGTAATAAGTGGAGTTTTAATGATATCTTTGCTTTGGCATGTGGCACATTCAAGGTTTTTCGCAGTTTGAAAGTTTCATCTTATGTTTTCCTCCTATCATAGGTGTCGCTTTTGTTGTTTTCACTCCTGCATATGTCACACCCTTGCATAGTACCAAAGTTAGTTCTAGCACACTCTTTTTCATTGGATGGTCTTAAATATTGTTGAAATATGCATTAGACACATTCTTGTAGCTTGGTGTACCAATTGGCCACAATCGTTAGGTGTCTTCACTTGGTTTCTAAGTGTTGTAATGTGTCATTTATCTTATTTCACCTAGAAATAGGTGTCACTTTGTTGTTGTTTTAATGTGTGACTATAATTCATGAGTTATGTGATTTACCTTGGATTGTATTGATGGAATTTATTTGTGTGGTCCATGTTTGAGTCATGTTAGGATGCATTTATTTCTCCTACTATGCTAGTCCAACACTTAACCATTGTGAGAGTTGTTCTTGGTCCTTTAGCCTAGTGCAAGTTCTAAAGGCATTAATCCTCTTACTAGGTGATAAGCGCAAATTATTCATGAGTCCTCATTGATGTAGATTTACTCTAATACTTATGCATTAATTATTTTCTAAGGTCTCCTCCCTCTCACAGTGCATTAGTACTTCCTAAGGATAAGTCACCTAGCCTTGTGATACCTCCCTCGGTGAAGAGTGCACTCCAGATGAACAAGTAGTCATCGTTGGAGATAAATATGCACTTCAAAGCCTGAGCACACTTGAAAAAAATGATGCACACTTCAAAATAATGAAGCGCACTTTAAAACAATGAAGCACATTTAAAAACAATGAAGTGCACTTCAAACGCTTAGTGAAAAGGCACACTTCAGAAAAACAAGGATCTTCTCTCCTCTAAAAAATGCACTTTGGACAAAAGGGGAACTTCTTGCCTTAAAAATCACAATCTAAGATCCTAGGTGAACTTCATAACAATGAGAATACTTTGGGGCTATGAGTGCGTGCTGCTTTGGCATGAAGAACTATGCCCTCTTTGAGCGCATGGCACACTCACGAAGCATGAAGATTCATTCTTCCCTTTGTGTGCATGTCACACCAACAAATCATGAAGCCTTAGAGCATATGGTACAATCATGAATCATGCATATTCATCATTCCATTTGAGTGCATGGTGTAGTCATGAAGCTTGATTTTTGAGGTCACTCCTTCAGCATGAAGAATTGCACCCTCTTTCAGCGAATGAGTGCACCTCGAAGGTTTAAATTTTTTCTCTTCATCCCTTCGACATGCACCAGTGCACCCTCCTTTTCCTTCAGTGCATGAGCACACCATGAAGGACTGAAGGCTTGAAGCCTCACGCCTTCATCTCTTCAGAGTGTGTCCTTACACCCTCTTAGTCTCTTTGAGTGTATTAGAGCACCTTGAAGGCATGAAGGCCTAAAGCCTCACTTCTTCATCTCTTTGTAGTGCGACCTTGTGCCCTTGATTCTCTCTCTCTCTCGTTGAGCACACAAGCACACCTTGAAGGCCTCTTATGAGTCTTGATGAGTTTGACTTCTCCCTCCTAATCAAGCCTTCTTCGTTTTTCTCTCTCACAGGCTTTTCATGAGCAGATCATTCGATGAGCTAGGTAGTGATAGAATATATCCTTTTAGACTTATTATACCTTGTCATAAATGATTTTAATTGGAAGGAGTACCATCCCAACATGATAAGGTGATGCTCAAGAGTATATAGCAATGAGAAATCATAAGGAAACACTTGCGGAGAAGAAGAAAAAAATAAATCTATCATGGAGACATGAAAGAGATCATGGACCGAGATAGAAAGAAGACATTGCATGATGACTCATAGGATTTTGATATTGATCAAAGCCTCTTTAGAGGCTGAAAATGAGAAACAAATCAAATCCTTCATGGATGTGAAGCATATATTAGATCTATAATCAAGTATGCAAGATGAAGTAGCAAGGAAGACATCTTGGCATTGCCACCTGATGATGAATTCCATTTCATCATTGTCAATTTGTAACTTGTACAAGTGTCATCATAATGTTCAGTATGTGTCCATGTGTTTTTCCAAATCATGTGGAATGTAACGATGTATTCTCAAGAAGAGGAAAAAATGTAATGAGTCAAAGTCAAAGAGTCATATGTGGAATATGAAAAGTAACTTAGTCATATATGGACAAATGTTGTAAATAATACTGAGAGGGGGGGGGGGGGGGGTGAATCAGTATTATCAAGCCAAATATTCCCTTTTTAAAATTCAGAGGATATACGCTACTTCAGTTAGTAAAACCCGCGTATATACGCAACTATGTAGAAGGAAACCCGCGTATACAATGCAAACTTATGATTTACTTTATCTTTCAGATGTTGACTATTAATCTGTGTATCTGAGTGAAATAGATAGTAACCAGACCAGTAAAACAGAATAGAAGACAGTCACACACAAGAACACAAGATATAAGGTGGAAACCCAATGTGGGTGAAAACCACCTGCTGCAATTCATCTCTATCTTTCTTTAATTAGAAACTTCCTTTTACAATGTACTGGTGCAGTCCTTTACCAATACGCAGGCTACAACCTGCAGAGAGCTACAACCCTCTCTCATTTTCTAGCTTCTCCTGGAAGGGAGCTACAAGCCCCTTAGCTCTTGTACTAGCCAAGTTACTAGTACGTAGGTGCTAGCCTACTGAAGGCTACACCTTCTCTTTCTTGCAGGGACCACATTTCATAAATTTTCAGACTGGATCCATGAACATCAATCAATCATCAAGTATATCTGCATCAAACAATCTCCTTTTCCCCAATTTGCACTGAATCAAGTAAACACTTCTTTGACAGTTGTACCTAGAACACAGTAACAGTAACCACACACCAAATTCTAAACCCAGAATATTGCAGCAATAAACAGAGGCAACTAGATCATAATGTAAAATATATACGCTACTTCAACAACCTGAAACCTGCGTGCATACGCTCCTGTGTTTGGACCAACCTGTGTATATGCCATTTTCATTCACTGAACCAGTGTGTATACACTCTTTCACTTCACTGAACCTGCGTATAGATCTATAAAGAATAATTCATTCTTTCAAATATTCAGACACTAATTAACCCAGATTGTCAGATTTATAGATCAAGCATATGCCTCATATAACAGATCAAAATCATACAAAGATACTATTATTCAAGCTTAAAGATTATGACCCATCAATAGAACTTATCCTTCTTTATGCTCTAAGGTTCCTCCTTCATTCAGATCCAGATTTGCACCACAATACCAATCACAAATATTTCAGATCTAGCACTTATTAGATATTCAATTCATTCAGATTGATTGCCTTGCCAAATGATCTCCTTCCTCTTTTATAGTCTTAGGCCTTTCACAATACCACGGTCCAAAACCATAATAACACAATACTATGAACCCAATACTTGGGGTCAACACTTTTGGATGCAATACCACGGACCAAAACCATAGGATCAAAAACTGTCAGACAAATACCATGAGCCAACCATGAAAGTGCGTGAACTTTTCTCTTCATGAAAGGAACTTTTCTCTACATGAAAGTGCGTGAACTTTTCTCTATATGAAAGAAACTTTTCTCTGCATGAAAGTGCGTGAACTTTTCTCTACATGAAAGAAACTTTTCTCTACATGAAAGTGCATGAAATTTTCTTTACATGAAAGAAACTTTTATCTTCATGAAAGTGCGTGAGCTTTGCTGCACTATAGTTTATCATCTGAGATGAGTGGGTTGCCATCAAGTACGACATATGTATCATAATGCCAACAATCTCCCCCTTTGGAATTGATGGCAACAACAACCAATCACTCTCCCCCTTTGTCATCAAGGGCAAAGGGTAGACCAAGATAATCTCTTTCCTAGATGAACTTTCCGCTACCCATACTCCCCCTGAGTACCTGTTGAAATCTCTGAATGAGCTCCCCCTTTGTATATGCCAAGGTGTACCAGTCTGTCCATGCTTCCTCTGAGTACATGCTGAAGTCTCTGCTCTGCTTAAGTGTGCTCTTCATGCTCCCCCTGACTATAAGCAAGGTCTGCAAAAAGATGTTTTACAAGAAGAACGATGACTTATACATCATAAAAGACCGTCCTATCACCAAAAGAATCAATACATACATCCATCACCCAACCAAGTGGGGATCATCCACCCAACAAAGTGGGGATACATCAGAAATGTACATATGACAACCAAAAACATTACATCTTCATCCTAGGCATAGTGGGGAAACCAAGATAAGTCGTTACATGACCTTGACACCATAGAGATGAAATATCTAGAGCAATACTTATGAAAGACACCAAAAACTGATAGCAGCAACATCTGTTAATCACCATTCAGATCAGTAACCATGATTTCCTTCTATTCTTTCTCTGCATTTGTTCCACCTGGAACTAACAACAACTGTGAACTAGAACCAAAAGCTTCTAAGATAATGCCAACAATGCATCATTAGAAATTTATCTGCTCCCCCTGAACCTGTGCCAAAAGGTCTCTGTCAGACCCAATTCAGATTATCTCCACCATAACCAGAGCCTGTCCCCACTGATATCCATCAAGCATCCATATACGCGACTATATCTGCACAAACCTGCGTATGTACGCGGATCCTCCTCAGGCAACTCGCGTACACCTATTTTTCTCTGAAATAGACAAGATTTAACAGCAAGATGATGCATCAACTACCCCCAACTTCTGTCTGAGGTATTCAAATGTCTCCCTGGGCAGTGGTTTGGTGAGAATATCAGCAACTTGTTCCTTAGAAGGAACATACTCCAACTTGACCTTTTGTTCCAACACTTGTTCCCAGAGAAAGATACTAGATTGGTATGTGCTTGGTTTTTGAATGCATGACTGGGTTCTTAGAAATGCTGGTTGCACTTGTATTATCACATAAGATGGAGATAGGTGGTGTATAAGTGATTTGAAAGTCCTGTAAGGTTTGCATCATCCAAAGAAGTTGAGTGCAACAAGATGCGGCAGCCACATATTCCGCTTCAGCTGTAGATAAGGAAATCGAACTCTGTTTCTTGCTGAGCCAAGATACTAATCTGGAACCCATAAAGAATGCTCCACCACTTGTGCTCTTTCTGTCATCCACGCTTCCAGCCCAATCTGCATCTGTATAAGCATGTAGAGTGAGATCTGTATCTCTAGGATACCATTAACCATAGTTTTGAGTTCCTTGAAGATACTTGAAAATTCTCTTCACTGCTTGAAGATGGGTCTCTTTAGGATTTTCCTGAAATCTTCCAACTATTCCCACTGCATGCATGATGTCTAGTCGAGTACCTGTCAAATAAAGAAGACTTCCAATCATGGATCTATAGGTTGGTTGATGCACTGCTGCAGATTCATCATTTGCACTGAGGCTGCATCCTGTAACCATAGGGGTACATACTGGTTTTGCATCTTCCATGCCATATTTCTTCAAGATCTGCTTGAGATACTTGGTTTGAGACAAAAATATACCGCCTTCATTTTGTTGGATTTGCAATCCAAGAAAATATGTCAGTTCTCCAAGCAAAGACATTTCGAATTCTTTCTGCATTACCAAGGCAAAGCTTTGACTCATAGCTTCTTCATTGCTACCAAAGATAATATCATCTACATACACAACAAGTATTAGCAATTTGTCATTTTCAATTTTTATATAAAGATTGCTATCTGCTGATCCTTTTGAAAAACCCTGTTGATGAAGATATTTGTCCAAACGGTAGTACCAAGCCCTTGGAGCCTGTTTAAGACCATAGAGAGCCTTTTTTAGTCTGCATACAAGATTTGGATCATTCCCAAGGATGAAGCCATCTGGTTGCTCAATGTACACTTCTTCTTCTAAGTCTCCATTCAGAAAGGCTGATTTCACGTCCATTTGAAATACTTTGAACTTCTGAAAGCTTGAGAGAGCAAGGAACATTCGAATGGCCTCAAGTCTAGCAATGGGAGCAAAAGTTTCTTCAAAGTCTATACCTTCTTGTTGAGCATACCCTTTACAAACAAGTCTGGCCTTGTTTCTAATCACTTCCCCATTTTCATTCAACTTGTTTTTAAAGATCCATTTTGTCCCTATGACATTCTTATCTTTTGGTCTAGGAACCAACTCCCAAGTGTTATTCTTTTCGATCTGCTCAAGTTCTTCATCCATTGCCTTGACCCAGCATTCATCTTTGCATGCCTATTTTACATTTTGAGATTCAGTGGAGGAGAGCAATGCCAAATAGCTTGAGGCTTCTGCAATTGTTCTTCTTATTTGTACACCTGCCTCTTTCTGCCCCAAAATCTAGATTCTGGATGATTCTTCTGAATGTACATGGATGGAGTCTTCTCTTCTATCCTTATCTGTTCCTATGGTGCCTCTTGAGGTTCTTCTTCATCATCAGTCTGATTTGGAGAGTAGTCTTCATCCTCTTCGATATTTTCATAATTTACTTGCCTAGGAATGTATCATTTTTCATCAACCACTACATCAAGGCTGTCAACAATTCTTCCAAGTCTTTTATTGTAACACTTATATGCTTTTCTGTGGCGAGAATAACCAAGGAGAATGCCTTCATCTGCTCTAGGTTCAAGTTTGCCAAGCTGTTCATCATTATTCTTAATATAGCATTTGCTTCCAAAAATTTTGAAATTCTTTACCGAAGGAGTCTCACCATACCAGAGCTCATGAGGAGTTTGAGTGTTGTTCACTCGGACATTTGTTTTGTTGAGAATAACAACAGCAACAAATGCAGCTTCACCCCAGAAGGTTGTAGGAGTTCCAGACTCATCAAGCATAGCACGAGCCATTTGTTGGACCATTTTGTTCATCCTTTCCACCACTCCATTTTGCTGAGGAGTCCTAGCTGTAGAGAATTCCCTTCTTATTCCATGTTCTTCACAGAAATCGAAAAATTCATTTGAGGTAAACTCCCCACCTCTGTCGGACCTGAGGCACTTAATTTTGTGATCTGATTCATTTTCAGCCAAGGCTTTGAAGGATTTGAATTTTTCGAATGCTTCGTCTTTGTGCTTCATAAGTCCTAGCCAAACCATCCTAGAGAAGTCATCAATGAATAATATAAAGTATTCTTCTCCTCGGGGTAACCTTGTCCTAAATGGACCACATACATCTGTATGGACTAGCTCAAGAGGCCTGCTAGCTGATCCTTCCTTCTCAGGGAAGTTAGTTCTGGTTTGCTTACCAAACTGGCATGATTTGCATATTGTGTTGTCTGGAATTTTGATATCTGGATGACCACGAACTGCCTGGTATTTGCATGCTTTCCTTATTTGTGAAAATCTTAGATGCCCCAACCTCTGGTGCCATAACTAGTGTTCATCATCCTTGCTCAAATAACATTGTTGTTGTCCTTCTTCAAATATGTATAAACTATTTTGAGTTGTTCTACCTTTGATCATTGTTTTTCCTGTATCAAGATCACGAACACTACATCCATTTGATCGAAATATTACCTTGGTTCCTTGATCGCACATCTGACTGACACTCAGTAGATTATGCTTCAAGCCATCAACATACAAAACATTTCCAGCCTTGACCTTTTCTTTCAACTGAGCAGTGCCTCTTCCTTTTATGACTGCAGGGGTATCATTTCCAAAAGAAACTTTCTTTCCCTTTTCTAAAACACTATATGATTCAAGTTTTTCTTTATCACCTGTCATATGCTTCGAACATCCACTGTCGATGTACCATAGATTTTCCTGTCCTTCTGCATAAAAAGCTATCCCACATCTTTCTGGTTGTGGTTCCTTTATTCTCCATGTTCTGGTGCTTGAGGCTTGTTCCTTTGTCTGTCGAAACCTGCTCCTGCATTCAGAATCTTCATGACTGAAGTTATTACAAATAGGACATTCAATTTCATTTTCAAGGGCCGGAAAGTTGTTATAGGTCCTTTTCATAATCCCAGTCATACTTCTTTGTTTTTGAGCTTCTCTAGTCATGATTGTCTTATAGGCAACACATTGAGCTGCTTTGTGACCAAAGTTATGGCAAGAGAAACATTGGCCATTGAAGAAACTTCTGCGATTATCAAATCTACCAGCCAAATGATTGTAGTTTCTATTGTCATCCATTCTTGAAGCAAATTGATAAGTTTTTACCTGTGGCTGGTTGTAGCTTTTGTTCACCCTTAAGATGGATTGCCCCTTGTTTACCTGGTAGTCTTTGTTTATTCTTGATGTAATTCGTCCCTGTTTTACCTGGTGATTTCCATTGGGCTTTTGCTCATTCCTCCTTGCTGCATCAAGATAACTCTTTGAGGTGGATGCTTGAGATTCTTCTCCATTATACCCCAGACCTATCTTGATTAGTGGAGAATGTTGTACATTGATAATCTCATCTAGAGTTTCAGATCCTTTAACAAATTTAAGATTAAGAGCCTTTGTTTTCTCAATTTCTTTTCTAAGGCCAACAATTTCACATTCTAACTTCTCAAGAAATTTTTCTTTTTCATCAAGTTGGAATTGTAGAGTATCAATGATCATATCTTTTTCTTCTAAACATGTTTTGAGTCTAGAAATCTCTTCATAAAAACCATCTACATCTATAACATCCATGTAATCATCATCTTCAAAAGCCATTAAAAGTTTATAATCATTACCTCGTTCATCTTCGTCACTATTTGATAGGCCATCACTGTCTTCATGAGTGTAGTAACTTTTCTTAGTTGCATTCTGTTTCTTGTTCCATCTAACAGGTTCCTTCCCTTTGTCAATCTTATCCTTATGAGGACACTTGGCAGCATAATGACCGACTCTTCCACAAGCAAAGCATTTGAAAGGTAACTTACCTCGGAATCTTCCAGCACCCCGTTGAAGATTCTTGACAAAATTTGATTCTTCTTCTTCTTTTGACACGTGTCCTGACTCATAGTAGTCTCCTTTGCCTGAAGCCTTGAAAGCAGCTTCTCTCTTGTCTGATGGTCCTCCTTTCCTCATTTCATAAGCAGTTAGAATCCCGTGCAGCTGTGACATGGTAAGGTTTCGTAGATTCTCTTTTTCTTCTATTGCAGAAACTTTAGATTCAAACCTAGGGGACAAAGATCTTAGAACTTTTTCAACCACAACAACTTCTTTTATTTCTTCATCCAAGTTTTTCATACAATTAACAATCTCATCTACACGAAGGAAATAGTTAGCCACACTTTCATCATTGTGCATTCTGAGATTTTCATACTGAATTTTGAGGGTTTGAAGTTTTGCTCGTTTTACCTGTTCATCTCCTTCATAGCTCAGAACAATCTTGTCCCATATTTCCTTTTCGGATTTATACTGCATAACTTTGACGAATTCTGATTGAGATAGACATCCTAATAGGGTATTGACTGCCTTTGCATTTGTTTCATATTTATTCTTCTCAGCCGAATCTGTAGGAGTTGCCGATGGAAAAGTGTACCCTGTATCGATGATATCCCAGACTTCTGTACCAAGAGATTGAAGATAGGCAGTAACTCTTACCTTCCAATATACGAAGTTTGTCCCATCAAAAATCGGTGGCCTGATAGATGCTTCTCTCTCGTAGATTCTCATGATGATGGATCTTCCTCCAAGCGATCAAGCTTCTTCAGAAGGACCTGCTCTGATACCAACTGTTGGAAATAATACTGAGAGGGGGGGTGAATCAGTATTATCAAGCCAAATATTCTCTTTTTAAAATTCAGAGGATATACGCTACTTCAGTTAGTAAAACCCGCATATATACACAACTATGTAGAAGGAAACCTGCGTATACAATGCAAACTTATGATTTACATTATCTTTCAGATGTTGATTATTAATCTGTGTATCTAAGTGAAATAGACAGTAACTAGACCAGTAAAACAGAACAGAAGACAGTCACACACAAGAACACAAGATATAAGGTGGAAACCCAATGTGGGTGAAAACCACCTGCTGCAATTCATCTCTATCTTTCTTTAATTAGAAACTTCCTTTTAAAATGTACTGGTGCAGTCCTTTACCAGTACGCAGGCTACAACCTATAGAGAGCTACAACCTTCTCTCGTTTTCTAACTTCTCCTGGAAGCGAGCTACAACCCCCTTAGCTCTTGTACTAGCCAATATACTAGTACGTAGGTGCTGGCCTACTGAAGGCTACAACCTTCTCTTTCTTGCAGGGACCACGTTTTATAAATTTTCAGACTGGATCCATGAACATCAAGCAATCATCAAGTATATTTGCATCAAACAATCTCCTTTTCCCCAATTAGCACTGAATCAAGTAAACACTTCTCTGACAGCTATACCCAGAACACAGTAACAGTAACCACACACCAAATTCTGAACCCAGAATACTGCAGCAATAAACAGAGGTAGCTAGATCATAATTTAAAAGATATACGCTACTTCAACAACCTGAAACCTGCGTGCACACGCTCTTGTGTTTGGACCAACCTGCGTATACGCCATTTTCATTCACTGAACCAGCGTGTATACGCTCTTTCACTTCACTAAACCTGCATACAGATCTATAAAGAATAATTCATTCTTTCAAATATTCAGACACTAATTAACCCAGATTGTCAGATTTATAGATCAAGCATGCGCCTCATATAACAGATCAAAATCATACAAAGATACTATTATTCAAGCTTAAAGATTATGACCCATCAATAGAACTTATCCTTCTTTATGCGCTAAGGTTCCTCCTTCATTCAGATCCAGATCTGCACCATAACCCCAATCACAAATATTTCAGATCTAGCACTTATTAGATATTCAATTCATTTAGATTGATTGCCTTGCCAAATGATCTCCTTCCTATTTTATAGTCTTAGGCCTTTCACAATACCACGATCCAAAACCATAATAACACAATACCATGAACCCAATACTTGGGGTCAACACTTTTGGATGCAATACCACGGACCAAAACCATAGGATCAAAAACTGTCAGACAAATACCATGAGCCAACCATGAAAGTGCGTGAACTTTTCTCTTCATGAAAGGAACGTTTCTCTGCATGAAAGTGCGTGAACTTTTCTCTATATGAAAGAAACTTTTCTCTCATGAAAGTGCGTGAAATTTTCTCTACATGAAAGAAACTTTTCTCTGCATGAAAGTGCGTGAACTTTTCTTTACATGAAAGAAACTTTTATCTTCATGAAAGTGCGTGAACTTTGTTGCACTATAATTTTTCATCTGAGATGAGTGGGTTGCCATCAAGTACAACATATGTATCATAATGCCAACACAAAACGTCGTTAGGAGAAGTCCAAATGTCATTAGAAGTTCAAGGGTCGTTTAGAAGTCAAGAGACACATTAGAAGTCCAAGGGTCATGAGGGTAATTCAAGAGTCACGAGGATATGAAAGTTCATCCCACTGGTTATAAAAGAAACCTCATAATTCAAGGAAAGGGCCTTTGGAGGCTTAAGATTTGGAGAGATAGTCTTGGATTTTTTACTTGGCATAAGAGAGAAAACTATTCTTTGGAGAAGCAAGAAGTGACTTAATGTTCCACTAATGGAACTAGTGCCTCACTATTGTAACTGTGTACTTGGATCTTTCACCTAATATTTAAGCTCTATGAGACAACACATTTTCATGCATGTATCGTAAATTTTTTAGGACTATTCTTGGGATGTTTATGGTATATCTTGTGATTATATGTATTGAAGAAATTGAACTATTTCAGTGGCTTTGGTACTCATTTTGTTGAATGTGTGTTTGATTCGCTTAATAATAGTCATGTGAACTATTTCACTAATGACTCATTTTATGCTCTTGTGTGTCTGTCTTAGGTTAGTACTATTACTTCCTTATAGAGGCTCACATTTTTTCTACCCCTAGTGAAAGTCTCCTTTTACAAATGGAAATTGGTGTTTTACAATGTCAACCTACTTTCTTATTCAAGGTTTATATATATATATATAATATCTTATGTTATCTATTGAAAATAACATGAACCTTACAGTTATGGTGGTTGGACTGATACTTAGGATGGGGCTCCTAATCCAAACACTATAAGGTCTAATTGGAACTTCACATCGGGGAGACCCCCTGTATGTTGGTGGTATCCAACACTGTGAACATATGAATAGGACTAAAATAGTAAAAATATATAGGAAACACCTTGTAAAATGAGTAATGAAGTACCTAACATGCTTCTCGTTGATGAAGATAACTCCTTTGGCCCTCGGGAGCATCTCTAAAAAATAGTTTGAACTGGATGCCCCTGTACATCTGATGTAAGGCACCACTGAATAGGGGTGGAAAGAGATGCATGGGTCTTTGAATGAATGAGATAAATGCAATGGTCACAATGTACGATACTTCCCTGACATGAAATATTATGTTGAGATCAAATTTTAGGGAGACATATGACATCAGTGGGAAAATAATGGTTCCCAGTGTACCACTTGAAATTATCTCAATAAGGTGGGAGTAACCAAGGTACTACTTCGATTTTGCAAAATGGGTGTTTATTTCAATAGAATGAAGTGCCAAACACCCGAAAGATGGTTCTAGGAAATCTATGTAAAATTGGAACATACATTTCTAATAGGATGGGTCCATAGACATGGTGTAAAGAATTCAAAGTATGTCAGGGATACAAAAAAAATATACTAGGTTAGAGCATTGATGGCAAGTGGTGGTGATCAAAAGAATAATGTTGACGTAGATGCCCCTAGAGTTCGTAGGATGTCTAGGGGGGGGGTAAATAAACATTCTGACTGTCATGGAATGAAGTGGGAAGATGGTGATCATTGAGATGGTTATAAGGTGGGTGAAAAGATAGCTCCAACCACGGATGTCTTAGGACTTCCACTAGGTAACTGACACAAAATTATGGGTGAGAATCTTGTTCCCTAAAAAATATTTGTACACTTACTAAAATAATTTAAATGTGGATTGGGATGTAAAAACACAGATATGGGTGCCCCAAGAAAATCATGGTCTGCATGATGTTGTAGGTGGGTTGTTGCTGTGGGTGGGGGCCCCATTGGCTGATATCAATGTAGGGTTCATGAGGCGAATGGAATGACATAGATGGTATACAATAAGACGAAGGAATGGTAGGCCAAATGTAAAATGTAGTGGTGCCTTCGATTCAATCTGACTATAAAGAAGAGTGGGGACTAGGGAGTGGAGATGGTAAGCAATTGGGAAAAGAAGAGAATTATGAGGATGATCTTCTTAGACATGTCGATGACAATGGGCCTCGGGCTTGGGTGAATGGTCGTGGATATCAATATTGTGAAAGGAACTATGAAATGGGGTAATCCATGTGGGTGAGGATCTATCAACAATCGTGGATGTTTACCATGTGTGGGTGGAAGGTGATGGTAAACATGGTCGAGATGGTGGACCCTATGGTTTATTTCGGAGAAATGATGTTAGGATGTACAAAGCTTTGGAGGACGCCTATCATGTTAGTCAAAGAATGATACCTTAATTGTCTATTGGCATTGGGGACTAAATTTACTGAGAAATTTTTGGAAACCTACAACTTCAAAAGCGAATGTGCCAAGTGAAAACATATTTATGCAAAATAAAGTGTATTGAAAAACATAGCAAAGCACACCTGACTGGTCCTCTAAACTGTAAAACAAGCCCAAAGATGAAAATTCTTACTAAAAGGAATGGAGGGTATGATGATGTAGATGAAGATGTCCTCATCCAAATTTCGCTGACAATTTTGTGAAAGATGGTTGTGGCCTCCCTAACATGCCACTCAAGAAATGACAAAAGAGGCCATATACAAGGTCTTGGGGCCCATATGCCACTCATTTGTACTTTTCTAATGTGGACTCTAGAGTGAAGCCCACAAGCCTTTTCATCTGTTACATTCATCCAGCGAACTCAGATATTGGGCGAGGAGATACAGGTTAGTGAGAATGAAACTCCCTTTATCAATTCAATATTTTAGGGTAGGTAGGTCATATAAGGTGGAATGTACGAGACTTTTTGGGAAAACTAGTTAAAAACTATGTTGGCGATTGAGGGATAGTCGTGCTAGGTCACTCGTTTGTGGTACAAAAATGCATGAGGCATGTAGTTATGGATAAAATTGTTGCACGATGCGCATGACTATGAAGACAATAGGTGCAAGGCCTTTGGGCTACAGGTCTTGCGATTAAATGGAAGGTACACGACATTGGGGAAAATAGCCAGATATTACACGCGACTATATGGGAAATAGCCATAAGGACATTGTAGAAAAGGGGTTGATGGTCATGTGAATGACATGACTGTGTAAGGGAAAGGTGTGTGCCGCCTGCACCCCTGTTTGGGTGATAAACACATGACCACATGTCTATTTTAGAATCAAATGCACGAGTTTCCAAAAATTCATATTTTTGGCATTGGGGTCGATTTTTTTCTATTTTTTCTTTTCTTTTTAGGCAAGATGGTTACATTACGAGAGAATTATTGGGACCGAGTACGCACGGTGATGGCCACTCATGTGTAGACATGCAGTCAACTTGTGAGATACGGGTTGTTATAGCCAATTTTGTCACATCCAATCAATGAGCCTCCTAATGGGATCAATCAAAATACTATTCCCCCTTGTCACCATCTTACACAAATCCCCAAGCATGTACCTTTCATTTCCCATAGTTTGAGCCCTAAATTGCTTCATCTGAGCTAGTTTGAGGACCAACACTCCTTGTAATCCTACTAGGGTGCGTTCACCAGTAGGTTGCTCCATTGTGGCTTGTGTTAATCACCAGCAGGTTGCTCCCCTTTGCACCTGCGTTGGTTCTAGAAATCCAGAAGAATGATCGGGATTCTAGAAGCTTCCTCTTCTAGGATTTTCTATAACATTTTACAACTACTTACCTTGGATAAAACTTTTGGCTCATATCCATCCCTAAGTTGGAGTTTTCACCACTTATCCTTTGATCCTATCCCTCCATCAAAGGTGGATCTCTTACCCTAGATTGGTAATTGGATAAGAAATCCCAACTTACCTTACTTCTCTATATATTCCCAACCTTCTATGTGGTTGGGGGTTGGATTTTAGAGAGTTAATCCGCCCTTATGATGTTATAGTGAGTGTTCATCATTCGATGTACTTAGGGTGACTAGAGGTGCATATTGTGACAAGGAAAGGACAAGTCAACAACTTGGAGGAGCTTTTATACAAGATCAACTACTACTTATGGTTGTAATCTCCTTCCATTTATAGTAATTCAAAGAATTCATTGTTTTCCTATATGTGATGTTGTTTCACTTATTGCAATACCATGTTGATCTATTGAATGAATTACTTAATAGATTATATTGCATAGATATTGTAGTTTCTTGGCTCGTGCTATTTGGATGTGCATATTCTAATTTTGGAAATCAGAGTTGGGATTCGAGCTTCCAAGCTGAAGAAGAAGTGAAGTGTGTGAAGGATTCCAGGTAGGCATCACTCCATCATCTATTTCCTTTAAGGAAGAAAATTATGTTCCTTGTCTCTCTATTATTCTAAGTTACCCACTGACTTGGGGGACATACTTTTTTCCATAATCATAAATCCTGTATAACAAATTAGTGACTCTACTAGGGAAAAAAGCATTCCCTTGATGTTATCCTTGTCCATTGTGTTTGTTTACCTCCTTGACAGAACTTTTTTGTATCATCCAACCAGGAACAAACCTGGGAAGTGATTTCATTCAACTCCTTTTGCATTTTTTTTGCCAAAAACCTCTTTTACAGGCCCAACGCACCCCATGTGCCTTGGACAAATCATTGCACCTCACCCTAGCCCAATTTTCACTAGCGTTGCAACAAACTGGTACCTCTTCTGCACTAGTGTTGGCCCCTAATTTTGCATGAATTTTTCTTCGTTTCTTGATCCTATATTTCGTAAAACTACTTCTATCTGAACTTCCATGAGTCTTCAGTGTCTTATGGACTCTCTAAAGCCTCCATTTGGATTTTATTTGTGTTGTTTGCCTTTGGTAAGAATTGGTTTTCACTTTTCTTTGTTCTTATCATTTGGTCACTTGCAAACTATTTTTGTTTGGTTGTTCATCGCTTGGATGAATAGTTGTTCTAGTCCTCATTCTGAAAAGTGTAATTGAATTAGTAATTGAACATTTGCATTTAGTTTTCTCCATTGCACACATTAAATGTGGCGAAAAGAAAAATTTTGCATCGGAATTTAGGGTTTTGGATGTGCATTCGTACAAGAATGGTTGCATTGGAAAGGAAATTGCATCTTGCATCTTGCTTGCTGCATCTTGTGTGTAATATCTTGATTATTTCTTCCCTTCCATAGTTAGATTTTCATTGAAAGAGAAATAATTTATATTTTCTCATGCTAGATTTTCATCCTAGGATATTAAGATGACATTTGTGGTGGCCCTAAAACTAAAACATAATCAGAGATAAAGAGTAAAATTTATTAAATCAACCTAAGGAGGATTTTTAACATTAATTTAAACATTTAGAGGTCTAGGCTAGAGATGTCCTCCAACATCGTTAAACATAGGAGCTATCTTTGTTTGCTAGCATTGAATCCTAGGGGTGAAATCTCGTTCCATGTATGTGAGTGTATAGGACTATCATCCACATACCTTTGGGTATATTGGTGGCACTCCATGCACGTAAAGTATATGGGAATGTTCTCGTTGAATTATTATACATTAGACAACACTACTACGGACTGCACTCCCATGTACCGTCGTGTATGTTTTGGGAGTCCCCTATAGGTTGCTATCCATACATAGGTAAGCGAGCTGTTCGCCTTATATACCGTGATACACTGAACACTGCATTCACTAAGATTTGATGCCATACATTAATTCATTGGTTCGCCAAGGTGTATATTGTAGTTCATGGTTACTTGGTAAACCCTTCTACCTAGTTACCTCTCTTTGTTTTGTTTATGTCTTTAATTTCTAAAATAAATTAATTGACCACAGAACAACATCCTTCCTGTGTAAATACTCCTTAGTAGATCTTAGGTTGAAGCTAATGGCACCAATTCCAGTGTCTACCAAACAAGGGAACACCTCTAACAAGAATCTTGGCCCTTTTCATTCATTTGGAAATATTGGTGCTCCTTATATGGCAACGTTGTCCCTTCCTAGATTTACCATTGGTTTTCTAGTTTGGTTATTTTTGACCCATATGGTTATGAATGTCCAAACTGCTTCTCAACCGAGTTCTCTTGCACCTGGACAACATCAACCTCAAGTTGATCTTAAAGTTGACCCTTTATCTTCTTCTCCTTTTCAGTCTTCTTCCTCTTCATCTGGTGAAAGCCTCAATGTTAGTAAGCAGGTGGATAAGAAGAAGAAGAAGAGGAATATTAAGAAGAAGAAAAATAAGAAGGGGGACAACCAAGCAACCATTGCTATGGATGCAACTAGTATGGAGAAATCTTACAATTAGCCCCACAAAGTTAAATTCCCTTGCATGTTATCTAAGGGCGACCACCTTCTTAGAGATTGTCTTGTTATTCCCAAGGTATTATAATTTTCATCTACAGGCTGACATCAGACTTCGTCATCATCCTCTAGAGATCATGTTGGTGGTAAACCCTCAACTAGTGATAGTAAGGTCCATTGGAAAAAGGGTAAAGTCAAATTTCCCTGTAATCTATGTGAAGGGAATCATCCTATTCACCTTTGTCCTCAAATTGATGAAGCTTCAAAAGTGTTGGAAAACCTTATAGCTTATTATCCTCGACTTCCAGCTGGTTACTAGAAGCTTTCTCCCAATCCTTCGCTAGTTGATGAAGTGATTGATTACAATATGAATCTCATCAATCTCGCTCTCTCTGAACATGAATCCGATGAGTTCTTTCCCAACCAAACATTAGTTGGGAAAATTCTTGACTCAATTCCACCTTCATTTGATCATACCTTTCCCATAGAGAGTGAACTTCATATCACTCAGGTTCTTCTTGTTTCTTTAGATTCCAATGAACTGGGGGAAATCCTCCCATTCTAATAGCACAAGGGGGTAGTTCTCTCATTCCCATTACACCCCCTCCAAGTAGCATGGTCACTTCCTTTGATTACAGTCGTCTTCTTCCTTACGTGCCATTCTAGATCATGGTACATGCTTATAATGTGGTGGTACTTGGCACAATCCTAGATGAAGGTGCATATGTTAGTATTCTGTCCTCAACTGCATGCCAATATTTAGATTCTCTGCAGCTTGTGCCCATTACCCAGAATATGTTGGCTTTTAACAAAGGAACCATTCAACCATTAGGGATCCTTCCTAAGTTGCCTATTACTTTGGGAGGAAAAACTATCTATATTGATGGTATGGTTGTCCAAAGCCCTTTGGATTTTAATTTACTCCTTGGGCATGAATATGTTTATGTCATGGGAGCTCTTGTCTCTTCACTCTTTCATGTGATGTGTTTCCCGCATGAAGGAAGAATCATTACTATTAAACAACTTTCATTCGTTTGTCCTAATTTGACTCCAAATCAACCAGCTTCCCTAAATGGTCCTTATATGAAAGTGGTATCTTCCCCACCACATGGTAATTATGTGGAAACCTATCCCATTCACATACCTACTAGTAAATATGAGAATTTCATTGTCTACTCAACTTCTTTTGACCTGGATTCAATAGGTAATACAGTGAATCACTTACTGGGGGCATTGGAGTTTTATCTTTCCATTGGTTCCCTTGATATATATCCATTCCATAGCATTGTTATCCCATCTGGTGAGAACCTTTTGGAAGACATGGCCTCTTTGCAGTCATGATCAAGGTCATTGGAGCAGACTTCCTTTTCTTGTGCCAATATCCCTAAAAAATGAAGCAAGGTTCCTAGAGCAGAGTTCCTTTTCTTCTGTCAATCTCATTAAAAAACAATGTAAACTTTGAAACGGGAACTACAAACTCAAAACGGGAACTCTGGCCAAAAAACCCCAAAAAAACATCAAAAACAGTGCTAAAAGTGAAAAGTGTTGATGCTGGAATAACACCTTTTCTTTTCTTGGGTAAATTTTCAACATGTTTTAAAAATGGCGGTGAAAAACATTTTTTTGCGCAAAAATTATCCAAAAACACCCTCAAAACGAAAAGGGTTAATTCTGGAATAACATTTTTTTTTTCAAACGTAAAATTTCAACATTTCGAAATAATGGCATGAAATATTTTATCATGACCCCGAAAAACATTAAATTTAAGAAAAGAATGAAAACATAAAATAAAAAAAAAATTAAAAAAATTAAAACAATGAAAAGACACAAAAAAAGTAAAAAACAAAAAAAACAAAAAAAAACAAAACATAGATTAAAATATATATTAAAAGAAAAACATAAAATAAAAATAAAAAACGAAAAGAAAATCAATCATAAAAATGTAAAAAGAACGAAATTAATGATAAGAATTAAAAAAAAATAAATTATAAACAATTAAATAGTAAAAAAAATATTTTAAAAAAATGGGGCAAAAAGGAGTTATCTTGTAAACCAAAAAAAATTGGCAAAAAAATATATATGGAAAATAAAGAAAAACATTTAAAAGAAACAAAAAAATTAAGTAGGTGAAAAAAAAAAAAACAAAAAAATTAAAATTAAAAACAAACTAGATTTAAAAAAAAATAGAAAACTGAAAAAAAAAATAAAAATTAAAAGCTACTAAAATTAAGATTAAAATGTTGATTACTTAAAAAACAAATATAAAAAATATATATAAAAGACAAAAATAAAAAATAAAAAAATGTTAAAAAAATTATCTCACAAACCATAAAAGAATTTGGAAAACAAAAAAAAAAATTAATATATATATATATATTTATTTATTTAGTAAGTAAAAATAGAGAAATTAAAAAAAAACATTAGAAAAAACTGGGAAAAAAAAATTAAAAACAAACTAGTTAAAAAAAAAAAATAGAAATTAACGAATTTTTTTTTAAAACTAATAAAATTAATATTAAAAAAAACAAAAAAAATTCAAATTATGAAAAATAAGAACCAAAAAAATGTGTATTTTTTATTAAAAAAAATGTAATTATTTTTTATTAAACATAGATATTTTATTTAAAAAAAATCAATTTTTTTTTTTTTAAACAAACTTTTTTATTATTAAAAAAAAAATTATTTTTACTTTTATTTAAAATAAAATTATTCAACATATCTTTTATATTTAAAAAAAAATAAAAAATTAAACCTATATTTTATATTTAAAAAAAATAATTAATTTACATTTTTTTTTACTAAAAAAAAATGAAAATTAATTTTTTTTTTTAAACAATTTTTTTTTGTTATAATAAAGAATAGTTTTTTTTTTTAACCAATTTAATTTTTTTTTAATTTAAAATTTAAAAAATTATTAAAAAAAATTAAAAGTTTAAAAAATTAACAATGATTTGTTATTTATTAATAAAAAAAAATTGAGTGGCCCTCCCACCCCCGACCGCTTGTTGTGGGGCTGCCGTGGGTGGAGGGCCTGCGCGCAGGCCCCTTTGCCCACGGCAGTGCCACCACGGGCGGCCGGGGGGCGGGCCGTCGATTCCCGGAATCGACGGCCCGCCCCCAAGCCGCCCGTGGTGGTGCTGTCGTGGGCGGAGGGGCCTGCGCACAGGCCCCTCCGCCCACGGCAGCGCCACCACGGGCGGCCGGGGGTGGGAGGGGCACGCAATTTTTTTTGTTTTAATTAAATAACAAATCGTTGTTAATTTTTTAATTTTTTAATTTTTTTTAATAATTTTATAAATTTTAAATTAAAAAAAAATTAAATTGGTTTTAAAAAAATACTATTTTTTATTATAACAAAAAAATAATTGTTTAAAAAAAATAAATTAATATTCATTTTTTTTTTAATAAAAAAAATGTTTAAAAAAAATGTAATTTTTTTTTTTTTTTTTAATTAATAAATAACAAATCGATCTTAATTTTTTTTAATAATTTTTTAAATTTTAACTTAAAAAACTTAAATTGGTTAAAAAAACAAAAAACTCCTGAGAGCTCTGCCCCCCTGCGGATCCGCCCCCCGAAGATACAGCGTTCAGAAACTTGATAGCGAATGGAACAAATCGGTCTCCTTCTGCGACTCAGCAAAAATTTATCAAAAGGATGGATTCGATTCTCTCTGTTGCCCTGCCAGAGGAGGACACCTGCAAAGCTGCTCTGAACTTGGCAGAAAAAGGCCTCATAGGCCAGTTTACAGGCCTATGGCCCTCCCCCAAATCCGTGGAGGATTGGACCCAAAGAAACTGGCAACCTCTGATAAAAAACGGAGTGAAGAGTTACTTCGTGGGCAAAGGGTACTTCGTTTTTGTTTTTGAAAGCTCGGAAGACAGAAGCTTAATCTTCAGAAATGGCCCCTATTTCATGGGGCCGCAGGGACTGTATTTAAATCAATGGAACCCAGACTTTGATCCCTCTCAAGACGTCCCATCTGCTGTGCCGGTGTGGGTAAGACTCCCCCATCTGCCCCTTCACTGCTGGAACCAAAAATCGTTTCAGACTATTGGGAACGCATTAGGCAAGTATATAGACCAGGCTATAAGAAGAGACCAATATTCTTGTGCGCACATCTGCGTCGAAGTGGACCTTGAAGAAGGATTGCCTGAAGCGATCAAGCTTACGGTGGCAGGATGGACGCACATCCAAGAGCTCGATTATGAGCAACTCCCCTTTAAATGAAGACACTGTCACGGCTACGGCCACTTTGCCAAGAATTGTAAGAAGAAAGCAGAGGACCAGGCTGAAAAACAGAATGGAGAGCAATGGACCCTAGTCCAGAGAACAGCCCAAGCAAAGAAGGACACAGGAAAAAGCGCAGCAACAAGAGACAGGAACAATGTCATCCCAACTCAGGAGACAGGAGAAAATGTAAAAGGAACCGAGGAGGCGCAACCAGATCCACCAATCAAAGACCAGGTAAAAGAGAACCATGAGGAAACCCCTCCTGAAAGCAATGAGGGAGGGGGTGACATTCACATCGAAGTCACCCAAGGTAGCCCCTCAAGCCCCACCTATGCAGAAATCACGAAGAAAAAGCCAGCTGAAAGCTCTGAGTCCTCAGAGGAAGAACTCTTTGAGAGACCTTTAAAAAGACCCGGAATGAAATCCCGCAAGGAAAAAAGAGAAGAAGAAGCAGAAAGGCTCAAAACACAAGGGAGCCAATCCATGATAGAAATGACAATCGGAAGAAGTAATAGGCCCAGGTCATCCAAGGGCGGCTCCACCCCAAGCATAGGTAAATAATGAAGTTAGTCTCTTGGAATTGCAGAGGACTGGGGAACCCCGCCAAAATAGAAGCAGTTAAGGACTTCTTAAAATCGGAACCTACTGATATCCTCATGCTCCAAGAGACTAAGATAGCAGGTCAAGCCCTGCTAGAAACCAGCAAATCAAAATGGAAGAAAAACTCAGGCATAGCTGTCAGCGCTCGGGGATCCTCGGGAGGTCTGGCAATGCTATGGAACGAAGAACAATTCCAACTCATCAGCACTCATGAGACCTTGCACTGGATATATACAGAAATAACCCACATTTCAAGTAAGTTATCTATCTCTCTAGTCAATCTATATGTACCTGTCAATTATTCAGAAAAAAGAGACTGCTGGAAATCTTTGGCAGAATTTCTTGAACAGGAAACCCCTAACAACATCATTCTCGCTGGAGATCTCAATATAGTTTTGAAAGCAAAAGAAAAAAGAGGAGGTTCTGACTCCAAGGACCCTATGGTGGGTGTAGTGGAGGAACTTGCTCAGCTCTGGGATCTCCAAGATTTTAATCCAATCCAAGGCTTATTCACCTGGTCAAATAACAGAACTGGAACAGATCATATCTCTGCTCGGCTTGATCGTTTTCTAGTGCAATCCCTCCTCATGAATAAGAAAATCATAACAACAAAAATTCTGCCCAAGTTGTCCTCGGATCACAAGCCAATACAGCTCTGTTTAGAAGACGAAGAGGATTTGGGTCCCATCCCATTTCGTTTTTCTCCTCAATGGATTGAAAGAGAAGGCTTTATGGACACGGTGAAAGCATCTTGGAACATCTCCATTTCAGGTTCCCCAAGCTTTGTTTGGGAGCAAAAACTGAAACTCACCAAAAAAGCATTGAAGGAGTGGATCAAGAAACCAACTCCCAACCCCACCTCTCTTAGAGTTGCAGCAGTCCAGGCTTTGCATTCCCTTCAAAATGACATGGAATGTAAAAACATTAATGAAAACCTCTTGGACAAGGAAATAAAAGCGCAGAGAGCAGCCTACCAATCTTTTAGAAATGAGGAAGAATACTGGAGATTAAAGTCTAGGAGCCTGTGGCTGAAAGGAGGGGACCGCAATACCTCTTTCTTCCACCGGCAGTACAGAGCTAGATTGTCAAGGAACCATATAGCAGAAATAAAGACTATGGCGGGCCAAATCTGCAAGGGCAATCAGCAAGTCAAAGAAGCTGCAGAACTACACTTTCAGAATCTCTACAGCTCGGATGACCAAGGTGAAGAAATGGAGGAAACAGAATTTCTCAACCATATCCCCTCCTTAATCTCTCTGGAGGACAACGCAGATTTATGCAAACCTGTTACAGAGGAAGAAATAATCAAAACTATCTGGTCCATGGATTCCAACAAGGCCCCCGGGCCGGACGGATTTACCATTCACTTCTACAAAGTATGCTGGGACATCATAAAAAATGATTTACAAAAGATGATAAGGGGATTCATGTCTAAAGCCAAAGTAGGCGGCAGCACTAACTCAACCTACTTAGCTCTGATTCCCAAAGACTCTAATCCGGAAACTTTTGCCAGATTCAGGCCAATTTCATTATGTAATGCTTCCTATAAGATCTTGGCAAAGTTGTTGGCCAACAGAATGAAGCCCTTGCTCCCTAGAATCATCTCTAAATCTCAAGGAGGCTTTGTGAAAGGTAGACACATCCTGGACAACGTCATTCAAGTTCAGGAGACCATACACTCAAGCAAGCAGAGAAAAGAGAAAGGTATGCTCATAAAGTTAGATATGGCGAATGCGTTCGACAGAGTCAATAGAACATTTCTAAGTAAAGTCTTGCTCTCCTTTGGCTTCTCCATTCAGTTTGTCAACCTTCTAAAAGCCTGCATGAACAACCCATGGATAGCTCCCCTCATAAACGGCAGACCTGCAAACTTCTTTAAAGCCAAGAGAGGCATCAGGCAGGGATGCCCGCTCTCTCCCTATCTTTACATCATATTGGCTGAAGCATTAAGTCGAAAACTTGAAGCTGAAAGACTGTCAGGATCCATTCCGGGCCTCAAACCCTCCAACAGAGCAAGCTCCCTGAACCATGCATTATTTGCAGATGACTCGATCCTTCTGGGGGGCGCCTCAATCAGAATTGCAAAGGCCTTCGGCACGGTCATTAGGAACTACTGCAAAGTCTCAGGAGCACTGGTAAACGAAAGCAAAAGCGAAGTCTACAGCTGGAATACAGATCAACAGGAGCTCAACAACATAGCTAACTCTCTTGGATTCAAAGGGCATTCACAATGGGAGAGAATCAGATATCTCGGCCTACCCATAATCTCAGGAGTGAATAAGAGATCGCTTTGGAGCGACATAATCTGCAAATTCAAATCCAAGATCTTGAAATGGGGAGGATACTGGTTGAAAAAAGGAGGTAAGGTCATTTTAATCAAATCTCAGCTCTCTTCTTTAATAATTTATCAAGCAGCCTTTCTGCTCGCCCCCAGAAATATCATGGACCAAATCTCCTCTCTCCTTAGAAATTTCCTCTGGCAAGGAGGCAGGGGCAATGATAAGAAACTCCATCTTGTAAATTGGGAAACAGTCAAGAAACCCATCGAGGAAGGAGGATTGCAAATCCGAGATCCTTCTCTGGTCAATCTCGCCTTAGGCAGCAAAATCCTGTGGAAAATGTTTAAAGAGCCAAGTCTTCCTGTAAGTGTCATTCTGCGATAAAAGTATACAAACAGAACTGATTTGAGAAACCTCCATCTGGATTACACAGCAAACAGTACGCTGCTGTGGAAGCTCTGTTACAAAAGCAGCAAAATCTTCAAACGAAACATCTACAGAATCCCAGGGAACGGCAAGAAAACTCGACTCTTGCAGGACAGGATAATGGGGCGAAATCCTCTAAGCGAAAATGAGGAAATCGCAGGATTAAGGGACTGGTTAATTACAGGTGGGAAGTTAAGTCTATTTGACATATCCGTTTGGGATCAGAGAGGCGATTGGGCAGGTTGGGCAATTCCTGCTCCTCCAGCACATCTGCAACAGCAACTGAATTTATTTCTGGACCTGATCGAAGAGGCCGCACCGATTCATAGATCGATGCAAGACCGATGGGGCTGGGGCCATTCTGGAGATTACACAGCAGCTGAAGGCTATAAAGCATTTCAGACATCGGGAAATAGCAAACACAGTCCGGCGTTCTGGAAAAACGTTTGGGATCCCACAGCTCTCCCGAAAGTCAACTTCTTTGTCTGGACACTGATACACAATAAGATTCTAACAGGTGACAATCTAGTAAAAAGAAGCTTCGCTGGCCCTCACTGGTGCGCCCTTTGTAGAAGCAACGCCGAGACAGCTCAACACCTCTTCATCGACTGCCAGTACGCAAAGGAAGTATGGAATTTTACGCTCCAAGATTTGCTTATAAGCTCTCCCGCTCAGATATCAGTTCCAGACCTCTTTGCCGAATGGAGCCACCGTTACTCTCGGCATATCCCTCAAAAATCGATTTGGTATAAAATCTGGAACGCTTTGCCCAAATTTGTCTGCTGGAAGATCTGGTTGGCCCGTAACCAGAAGGTCTTTAAAGATTACCATCTAACTCCCTTGCAAGTAGCAGCTAAGGCTAGATCCCTTCTTCTAGAAACGGTGCAGCAACAGTATTATAAAGAGGATGCATCTCTTCAGCAGATAGAGAAGCGGTGGATTGGAAAGCTTGAATTACAAAACAGAAAAATCCTCTTTTCTCCTAATCTAGAGCTCCCATCCTGGAAGAAGAGAGACGCAGATGAAACATTCCAGATCTGGTGGAGAGCTCAAAACTCTCATACAATCTTCTTTGACGGGGCTTCTAAAGGAAACCCCGGTCCCTCGGGCGCCGGTGGGATCATTTTCTCCCCTGAAGGGCGCTCCAGCGATTCTTTCTACTGGGGTCTTGGTTTGAAGACTAACAATCAAGCAGAACTGCTCAGCCTTCTTAAAGCTTGTCAAATTGCCAGAGAAAAAGGGATCAGGGACATTCAGATTTTTGGAGATTCGGAGATCCTCATAAAGAAGCTGAACGCTGGAGAGTTATTCAGAAATGCAGGTCTCAATAGAACACTGGAAAGACTGAAAAGAGTGCTCTCATCCTTTGCATCTTACAAATTCTATCATATACTCAGAACTTCAAACACCGAAGCGGACTTGATGGCTAACAAAGGGAGCGCTCTGGACAGAGGGTGGTTGTTCATCAATGAGGACAGATTTGTAGAAACTCCTCCATAATTGTTTAGATATAGCTGCTGTTTTAGAAGCACAAGCAGGATGTAATCAGGGCTGCTTCGGCAAAGCCCCACTCTTTTTTCTCTGGAATCAATAAAAAAACCATATCCGTTACAGTTAAAAAAAAAAAAAAACAAAAAACTGTTTTTTATTATAACAAAAAAAATAGTTTTAAAAAATAATTGTTTAAAAAAAAAATAATTTTCATTTTTTTTTAATAAAAAAACATTGTTTAAAGAAAATGTAAATTTTTTTTTTTTTTTTTAAATATAAAATAGAGGTTTAATTTTTATTTTTATTTTTTTTAAAATATAAAAGATAGGTTGAATAATTTTATTTTTAAATAAAAAATAAAGGTAAAAATAAAATTTGTTTTTAATAATAAAAAAGATTGTTTTAAAAAAAAAAAAAAAAATTGATTTTTTTTAAAATAAAATATCTATGTTTAATAAAAAATAATTAATTTTTTTTTTAATAAAAAATACACATTTTTTTGGTTTTTTTTTTTTTATAATTTGAATTTTTTGTTTTTTGTTTTTTTTTTTTTTAATATTAATTTTTTTTGTTTTTAAATTTTTTTCGTTAATTTCTATTTTTTTTAAACTAGTTTGTTTTTAATTTTTTTTTTTCCCAGTTTTTTCTAATGTTTTTTTTTAATTTCTCTATTTTTACTTACTTAATATATATATATTTTAATTTTGTTTTTTTTTTGTTTTCCAAATTCTTTTATGGTTTGTAAGATAATTTTTTTAACATTTTTTGTTTTTTTTTAAATATTAATTTTACTAGTTTTTTTTAATTTTTTTATTTTTTTTTTAACTAGTTTGTTTTTAATTTTTTTTCCTAGCTTTTGCTAATGTGTTTTTTTTCCTCGATTTTTACTGACTTATATATACTTATATATATATATATATATGTATATGTATATGTATATGTAGATGTAGATGTAGATGTAGATGTAGATGTAGATGTAGATGTAGATTAATTTTGTTTCTTTTTTTCCAAATTGTTTTATGGTTTATAAGATATTTTTTTTAACATTTTTTATTTTTTATTTTTGTCTTTTTTTATATATAATTTTATATTTGTTTTTTAGAGACAATTATTTCATTTGGATTGAAAATTTAATTAATGATGTATAAATATGTAAAATATCGAAAATGAAAAATATCGACCTTCTTCTTTAAATATGCAAATCAATAAAAACTTCACTACAAAAAAAATAAAAATAAAAATAAAAACAAGAAAATATGAAGAGGAAGATCACTTCCAAAATTATTAAATTTACAAAATAATTATTTACATTTCATACATTAGAAAAGTTAAAGTCAAAAAAATAGGTCTTTTAAAAAAAGGGTCTGATGCAGAATAACCACTTTTTTAAATCAGCGTGAAAATCACTACCATTCTAAAATGCAATGTACATAAAAAGAATTTAAAAAAATTAAAGTGTCAAATACTATGCTCTAAAAAAAATGTGTATTCTGCATCACCCCTTTTCAAAATCGGGTCACTTTTTTGCTATCTCTACAAAACGGGTAACAGTATCAGTTCCCGTTTCAAAGTTTACATTGTTAAAAAATGAAACAAGCTCTAATGAGGATAGTTCTTTTACTATGTCAACCTCGTTACAAAATGCAATAGTTTGCTATGAGCATAGTTACTTTCCCATGTCAAGCTCATTAAAAGATGAAAAAAATCCCCTTTCAATTAGAGTATTTTATTATATCTCGTAAATTCCCAGTTGAGCGTCTCACTTGATCTCGTAAATGAACCTTCATTCCATCTACTTGTTAGTACCCAGTATTCTACTTAGGTACATGAAATGAAGCTTGGGGGGAATGTACCTTGAATTGAGTCATTATGTTGGGGTTCTATTTCAAGCATAGTTTCCCATGTTTCAATCTTGTGTAAAAATGAAACCATTCTCATCCTATACTTTGTTATTGATATTTTTATCAGACTTTTTATGCTAGATGAGCCTTGGTTTTCTCATTCCATCGTCACCATCTACATAGTGTATCATGCATGTTCACTTGGTTATTTTACCATTTCCTGAGGAAACACTGCGATGAGTGGTCTTATTAGCTAGCCTCTTGACCTTTTTGTTTTTTGAGCAGTTTCGTCATGACCGAAACCAATTTATACCCTTTATACCACTTGTTCCTCTAGGAGGAGTCCTCTTTTAATTCTTCTAAAACTCTCAAAATATGAAAATATTGTCGAGCACTTTATCTTTGAACTCGTAAAAGTAAATGAAAAGAAATCTACTTAATATAAGTTTAACCCTTTTCCAGACTGAGATAGACTAGTTACGAAAATAGAATACCTTAGTTGGACATGGCTAAGCGGCTGTCTTGGGTATTTTTTTCTACCTTTTCGGACCTAAGGGACTACCTACAAAAAGGGACATTTGGAGTTTTCTTTTTTTTCCTCTTTTTCAAACTCCCTAAACATGAAAAAGATGTCAATTTTTACCTTCGTTAGACTCATTAAGACATCAAATAGTGATGAAATCATTGATCATGATGAGACCAAACCATTTCTTCTTAGGGTTTGTTAAAGATACTAGGAGGGATTTATACTAAGGATGAACTTATAGATCAAGCATATGTTATCCTCCTCAAGCTTGTTAAAAATAAAGAGGCACTGACCAGTATGGTTGGCGAAATTGGGACAACAAGGGATTCCATTTTGCTAATAGCAGTGAGTCTCTCTTGGACATGAAACTATTCTACTTCATCTTTGTGGTTGTTGGGTTGGGTAATCTATTTCTCTTTTGGTTATAATACCATTTTCAGAGCCTCAAATCATGGTTTTGGGTCAATGCTGCCAACTCCATTTAGTGTCGTTGGTGTGTTCAAGAGAAGTCATTTAGTTGATCTCCACTACAATACTCTTAAGCCTTCATTTCGTGTTCACCTTTCCTGATCCAGTACCATAAAAATATAATTCTGATCATTCTCTCTCAATCATGATAGCTGTTTCATGTCGTTGATGGGGGATACATCAAGGCCCTGCTGCAACGGGTCTCTTCACATCGCCATCATCACATCATCCAGGAAGTTGACTTAGAAACACCCCTTGATACCTTGGTTCTTGCATACATCAATGGCTAGTTTCCTCGCTCTTAGTGACAGGTTTACATCAATAGCCTTCAACCAAAATATTTTGTTTGGTGTTTGACATCAACTCATTCATTCACACCATACCAATTGTACTATTATACCTTGAGAGCCATTAACATCATTGATGGTTTCTCTCGCATTCGTTAATGGATTACATCATTGACCGGTAATCAGATGGTGTCTACGATGTTTGAATCTAGCTCATTGATTCACATGGTTAGACTTGTACATTGGTTTTTCATGTGAATAGGATAGAAGACCCCGGATCTAGTTTCATCCATCTGAGCTTTGATTTAAAGATTATACAAATATCACAATGTATGATGGCCATGATCATATAGACAATTATCTAGTCATGGTTCCACTAGTTTCATCTCTAAACGCATCATTTGATCATTGTACATGTTATGTTAGCTTGTGAGATGATTATGGCTATGCCTCCCTCAAAAAACAAAGATGTCATGTTGTAAATGTATTGTAACAGGTGAAGCTCGTTGGTTTTCGTTGATCCTAACTTGTCACAAGGCAAATCACTTCAATCATGAGTCATCATCTTTGACTTTCTGCTTTAGGGGAAATTCTATTATATGACATTTTTTCACATCCGATCAGTGAGCCTCCTAATGGGATCAATCAACATCCTATTCCCCCTTGTCACCATCTTGCACAAAGCCCTAAGCATGTACCTTTCATTTCCTAGAGTTTGAGCCCTAAACTACTTCATCTGAGCCAGTTTGAGGACCAACGCTCCTTGTAAGCCTACTGGGGTGTGTTCACTAGCAAGTTGCTCCACGGTTCCCTGTGTTGGTCACCAGTAGGTTTCTCCCCTTTGCATCTATGTTGGTTCTAGAAATCTGGGAGAATGATCGGGATTCTGAAAGCTTCCTCTTCTAGGAGTTTCCAGAACTTGTTACAACTACTTACCTTGGATAAAACATTTAGATCCTATCCATCCATACATTGTATTTTTCACCATTTATCCTTCGATCCTATCCCTCCATCAAAGGTGGTTCTTTTACCTAGATTGGTAATTGGATAAGAACTCCCATCTTACCTTAGTTCTCTATATATGACCAACCTTCTATGTGGTTGAGGGTTGGCTTTTGGAGAGTGATTCTACCCTTATTCTGTGTGGACATCATTCCATTCATTTAGGGTGATTGGAGGTGCATATTGTGACAAGGAAAGGACAAGTCAAAAACTTGGAGGAAATCTTATACAAGACCAACTCCTACTTATGGTTGTAATCTCCTTCCATTTATAGTAATGCAAAGAATTCATTTTTTTCCTATATGTGATGTTGTTTCACTTATTTCAATACCATGTTCATCTATTGAATGAAGTATTTAGATGATATTGCATAGATATCATAGTTTCTTGGCTTCTGTTATCTAACTGTGCAAGTTCTAATTCTATTTATCGGAGCTGGGATTAGAGCTTCCAAGATGAAGAAGGAGCGAAGCCTGTGAAGGATTCCAGGTAGGCCTCCCTCCATCATCTATTTACTTTAAGGAAAAACATTGTGTTCCTTGTCTCTTTGTTGTTATAAATTAGCCATTGACCTACGGGAGATACTTTTGTACTAAATCATAAATCCCATATAACATGGGTTATCGAAGTATGTTGAAAACCCCTTGCTGGGGTCACAAGAGGAACTCCTACAATTGTTATTAGTCGATGGTAGCCAAAGAGGTATTTTTTTGAAATTCGAGGTAAAAATGTAGCATTCACTTCAGAGATGACAATTTACTTCGTCACAGGGTTGGTACCTCAAGGTGTGGTGTTAGGGATAGAGCTCCCTCATGGAGGGGTGGGATCGTCAACATGGGTCAATCAATACTACAGGGATGAACCAATTGACGAGGGGGGAAATCATATTTCATCGATTTTGGATTTGGTGATGTAGGTGACAGTAGTGATGATAGTGCACTAGGTGGGGTCGACAACCCCCAACCAGATCATAGAGATCCAGATTGCAGTGTTGTAGAGGTTGTGGTTCGACACCTTCTTTGATTGGGTTGGATTTATCCATTGGCACAAATTCACATGGAGCTCGTGGGAAGATGAGTAGCTTTTGATACGAGAGCATACTACACAACATTCTCTATGAGAGGGTGGTGATGCGATGGCTAGTGATACTAGTAGTGCCTTAGACACCGAGGGAGCCCTAGATGCAGAGTTGGCCCCCCTTACTTCCCTGTGCAGGTGGGGTAGAGGTAGTGCGATACTAGACATCCATAGTTGAGCATTGGTTTTAGTCCAACCCTTGACTAGTTCTAGAGTTTCCATATGTGGGGTTAGACTTTAGGGGAGATCTAGAGATGTGATTTCCCCCAGGTGATGCTTGGGGACTTGTAGGTACGTGTAGGTTTTAACCCTATACAAAAACTATCTACAAACAAATTATAAAAAAAAATGGTGAGAACATAAAACATAAAATAGATATACACAAAGTTTTTCCCCTGGATCCCAAAACCGAGACTACCATATTGATTTTTCATTATATTATTTTCGATGTTATAATACATAATTATACATGTCAAATAATTCATAAAATCCAATCCATTAACCCCAGATTAGAACATAACCGTAGTTCCCTTGAACAGATCTACAAAATACCATGGGCAGAAAATCATCATGCCCAAAAATATGTGCAAAACCCATGCACAAAACCATAGGTAAGTTCACCCACCTAATATAGCGTCCAATTTTTTTTGTGGTGCACTATGTCAGACCCCATATAGGGGGGTTATTGCCCTCCTGAAACCCCCTGATAGGGGGGGGTTGCGACCCCTCTGTGACCCCCCTACTATGCCTAGTGCAATGAACAGGGGGGTTATCGCCCCCTAGTGAACCTGTGCGCGTGTGTGACTAGTCATGGAAAGAATATAACACACACCCAACATTCTCCTACTTCTTGTTTTCCTTTCCACACAGGGATTCAGAAGAGAGCTTAGTCATTGTTACAACCTTGCAACACCCATTATTTCTCCACACCAAGAAAAATTCCCAGTGCTCACAAACTTCTTCATGCATCTGGAAAATTTTCAAAGTTTCCAACTTTACTAGCAACACCCTTTTTTCCTCAACCATATCCCTCACAAAGTGATACTGAACATTAATGTGTTTTGTCTTTGAATCATGAGCAAGGTTCTTTGCCAAGAAAATTTCACTTTGGCTCTCATAGTCTATCGTTAGAGCTTGCTCTACTAACCCCATACCTGGACTCAATCTATGCAACCGAACTGCTTCCTTTCTTGCATGAGTGGCTTCTATGTATTTTGCCCCGATAGTTGAAAGTGTTGCTACAGACTGTCTCTTTCTCATGCAACTCATTGCACCTCCAAATAGGTGAAACAAATACCCACTTGTAGATCTTCTCTGGTCTAGATATCTGGCCCAGTATGCATCAACAAATCCACAAATGTCCAAAAATCTGTCCATTCTTGGTCTTCCTTGCTAGCACAAACCATAATCACTAGTGCCACATAAATTCCTCAAAACCCGCTTAATTGCTTTCCAATGTTCCTTCCCTAGTTTTGACATAAAACTGCTCAATATTCCCACTGCATGTGCAATGTCTAGTCTAGTACAGACCATTTCATATATTAGGCTACTGACTGCACTTGCATATGAAACACGTCACATGTCATATTCCTCTTCTTGTGTCTTGGGACATTGTTCAGTAGATAAATGTACACCTATAGGAATAGGAACCTTCACCGGTTTACTATCCTACATATTAAACCTCCATAGTATTTTCTCGACATACTTCCTCTAGTTTAACCAGGGCTTCCTCTTTTTTAAATCTCGTTTAATTTCCATGCCCAAAATATAGTTTGTAGCTCAAAGGTCCTTCATGTCGAATTTGGAGGACAATTGGGTCTTCAAATCCTAGATAATTTTTTGTCATTACAATCAACAATATATCATCTAGATACAAGACCAGATCAATAACATGATCACCAATTAATTTAAAATTCACACAATGTTCCTCTTTTCTTCTGGTGAATCCAAGTCCCCGTATATATGTATCAAATTTATGATACCACATCCTTAGTGATTGTTTTAACCCATACAAAGATTTTTTTAACTTACATACTAGGTCTTTCTTTCCATTCAAAAAAAACCTTTCAGGTTGCTTCATGTAGATCTCTTATTCCATATCTCCATGAAGAAATGTTGTCTTCACATCCATCTGTTCTACCTCAAAAGCACAAGAAACAACAACAGATAAAAGTAATCTAATAGAATCTACTTTGGAAACAATAGAAAAAATATCACAAAATAAATTCTCAACACCTTGGAATAACCTTTTGCTACTAATCGAGCTCTGTATTTCTTGACTTTCCCTTCTTCATTCATCTTCTTCTTAAACACCAATTTTCTAACACCCCCCTCCTCCCAGGTCTACCCAAGCAACCAGCCAGCGAGGGTAAACATTCGATGAGAGAGGCCACTAGAAGGGATTCAACCTCGTTGGTGACCTTAAGGAAATGGAATCAATGGAACACATCAATCAAACCCATCCACATAAGAAAATACACCCTCATGAGACATGTTAGCCACTCAGACATCCTATCCCTGAGTCCCAGTGATGTTTTAAGCCTTTTAACCCATGGTCTCTCTTATGCTATAGGCATGAAAGTGTCCAGAAATCCAGAGTCACTCTCACAGGCCTATGTTCCAGCCTCCATGGACTCTTATCAGAAGACCCATGCCAACCTCCCCAATATTTGAGCCACTTTTCTAGCCCATAATCTCAGGCTCTGCTCAGAACTTATTACAATCTCTAGAATTCATCAAATACATGATGACAATTTTAATAAATCAAAACCAACCTCAATATTAGGCCTAAACATCCCCAATTGGGACTGACATCCTATCAAACACTTGGCATCAATGTAACCTATAGGTTTAGGATACAAGACAGAGCATGAATGACTAAAATAACTAATTAAACATAACCAAAACAATCACCACTTTCTCCATTGAAATGTTATAACCTTAATTAGGTCTCGCATCCATCATTTTAACAATTATAGGGAAATACACGAAATAACCATGACATGAACCAATCATATAACCATTCTTACAACTAGCATAAATCCATATAGATATCACAGATATGACAACCATCAAATCCATGTATAAACAAGTGAAAAACTAAGAGAACTTATCTTTTATTAATCACAGGCAAATTTGACCAGGTTTGGCACTTCCACATACCACCTAACCGTAGACATGGCGGAACCAAATATTTCTTTCAGCTAGCCATCCCCATGCCATATTCCAAACATGAATGTGGGATTTCGTAAAATAACCAATCCAAGAACAACCAATGGAATCCAAAGGTTAAACCACCTCCACCCTCACCAAACTGTTCTCACACCAAATCCATTGCTTCGATCACAACTGAACTAAACTTAGAATTCCATCTAGAATCCATCACTATCCTTATAGAATTTTTCTTCTCCTTGTCTCTCAGGCTTTACCACAATCCAATCCTAGATCACTAGGCCCTAAATCGAGAATAGTCTCTCAAGATTTACCACAATCCAATCACAGATCACTAGGCCCTAGATCGAGACTCTCCCTTAGGCTTTATTGTGTATCCCACCAAAACCGAGCAAGGGATTCCTAGGCCTTTGGGAATGAAACTTGAGACAACCTCCACCCCAGATCCTGAAATCCATCTAGAAAACCAGATCTCAAAAAATAAAATAAATATACCAACACCATGGCATCTGAAAAAAGGCAAGTCTAGGATGAAAACCAATGTCATAACTTAGCAAAACCATGCCCCCGATAAAAATAGAACTATACACCAACATGCAAAGCCATGCATGTCCAAACCAACTAGGAAATCACACATGCAAAAGGTTACCTGCAAGTATTCCTACTGAAGTTGCTAGATCCCGGTTTCCCTTCCTTGGTCCGTTCTTTGCTTCCTTTTTGTTTTCTTGCTTTTCCGTCCTCGCTTTAAATCTAGAATGCTCCGAGAAAACTTTAAGTGACCTTTAGTGAGAGAGAGAAGGAAAATAATGGGAGAGCTCAAAACTTTAACTGACAAAAATCTACCAACTGATCCTCATAAGACTTATTATTAATTAGGCCTCTATTTTCTTCATCTTCCATTATTTTCCTTTATTTTCCTCCTCACATGCAACCTATGACTTTTCACCTTAATTTTCTCCTACTTTCGTTTATTTTCATAAATAAATGTGCCAAAATGCCCTTTTTCCTTTTAATTCATTTTCCTTACCCTTTTCCAGTTTTCCTTAGCCAAAACACATATCCAGTGATGCCCACTAGGATATCGTTTCCCAACATTCAGCTTGGAATAAGTCTCCATTATTTTTTCTTTATTAACTTTTATTACATGAAATTTTCACCAGGGTTATTACAAAACTCTCCCCCTTTGGGAACACTATCCTCAGTGTTAAACCAAACCATGACTTCAACAAAATCACTAAAAAGGAAACATATTTCCCATGGAGCTTTATAACTTAGCTCGTTGAAGTATTTACAATGAAAGACCTACTCAAAAGAAAAACATCATGACAACATGACAAGATAACAACCATAAAACTTATTGGAGCTTTATAACTTAGATCATGGTGGTATTTACATCCATATACGTATACATACATATACCAAGACATCAACAAAACATATGCCAAATATATACCAACATCAAATCAAAAATGCTTTGCCTAAACTGGCAAACAATGAAGGATACATGGCTCGCATCTGATCTGCCATCTCCCATTTCTCCCATTACACTTTAACTTGCTCTACGACTCTGTTCCTGAGCATGAGATGATTCTGCTACAATATGCACTGAGGCTCCAGCTGGAGTTCTCTCTCTTGCTCCACCTGCAATACAAACCAATCAATAACATGATCGACATCCTTTATATACTTCTTAAGAAATGAAATATGGAAAAAATCATGGAATTTCACTATTGGATGTAGTGCAAGTCGGTATGCCACTAGTCCAATCCTCTCAAGGATCTTGAAAGGCTCACAATAACGTGGTGCAAACTTGGCACATGAACCAATTTGTAAGGAGCTCTTCTTGGGCTTGATGCAAAAATACACATGCTCCCCAACCTAAAAATCCTTGAATACCCTGTGTTGATCCACATAACTCTTATGTCTATCTTGTGCTGCCTTTAGATTCTTCTTTATAACCTGCATTTCCTGCTCCATGTCTACCAACATATCTAGTCCAATAAGTACCCTGTTCACTGGATCACTCCAGCTGATGGGAGTGTTACAACTTCGTCCATACAATGCCTCGAAAGGAATCATCCTCAATGACTCTTGATAACCATTTTTGTATGTGAACTCAACCAATGGAAGATACTCCTCCCATTTCCTTTACTAGTACATCACGTACATCCTCAACATATCCTCCAACATCATGTTGACCCTCTCTGTCTGTCCATCTGTCTATGGATGATAACCTGTACTGAAGGCCAAATTTTTACCCAAGTTTGCAAATAGCTCCTTCCAAAACTTGGAAGTAAAATTTTTATCCTTGTCTGATACAATCTTCTTCGAAACACCATGTAGTCTCACCATCTCTCTAACGAACACCTATTCTACCTCACTCGCTGAATATGTAGTCTTTGTTAGAATGAAGTGAGCTACCTTTCTCAACCTGTCGACCACGACCATAATAGAATTATGTTATCTCACTGTCCTTGGAAGACATGTAATGAAATCCATGGAAATGACATCCCATTTCCATCCCGGATCACTTTAGGTTGTAGTACACCACCTGGATGCTTAAATTCTACCTTTACCTACTCACAATCTAAACATCTAGCCATGAATTCTGCCACTTCCTTCTTTAGATTTGGCCAATAGTAGAACTTCTTTACTATTGTCACCATCTTCTCATATCCTAGATGACTTGAGTATGGCTTGGCATCAAACTCCCTCAAGATAAGATTCTTGAGCTCACTACAATTCAGCAAATAGATCATGTCCCTAAATCTCACCAAACCATCTATTGTGAGATGATAATCTTCCTCTTTATCACATGTACATATTCCTGAACCTGTGTCTTTACCTATACCCTATTGTAATATGTGCATGATCTCAAGGTAATTGTCATCCCATTGTCCTACCTACAAGATCCTATCATGTAAATCTGTCCCATAAGATGTCATAGCTGTTATATGATTTACCTGTACCTTCCTGCTAAGAGTATCTGCAACCCAATTCTCCTTCCCATTGATGTATCTGATCTCGAACACGAACTCACTAAGGGTAGTCAACCATCTAACTTGCTTAGCATTTAGATTTACATGGTAAAACAAATACCTCAATCCACTTTGACCAATCATCAATGTAAACCTCCTGCCCAGAAGATAGTGTCTCCACTTCTTCAATGCATGTATGATCGCTGCTAGCTCAAGATCATGCGTTGGGTAGTTCTACTTGTGCTCATTTAGTTTCTGTGACTCGTAGTAGAACTCCACCAAGTCCTCTCTTGCAAGCATCTGTACATAATACAAACTCCTTGTGTGGATCCACAATCTTTAGCACTGGTGCATGTGTCAACAACTTCTTAAGTTTCTCAAAACCAACCTCATATTCTTTCATCCATTTGAACTTCTTACCTTTCCTATGCAATGACGTGATAGGATATTCAATGCGTGAGAAGTTCTTATGAATCTCCTGTAGTAACCTTTCAATCCCATGAAAGATCTCACATCATCCACATTTTTAGGATTTTCCCATTCAATGATATCCCTTATATTTTTTGGATCTACTGTTATTCCGTCCTTGGAGACAACATGCCCCAAGTAATGTACCTCATTCTGAATGAAACTACACTTTCTAAGTTTATCATACAACTGATGCTCCCTTAGTAATCTCAACATTGCTGCTAAATGCTCGGCATGTTCCTCCTCATTCTTAGAATATACCAGTATGTCATCAAAGAATACAAAAGAAAACTTGTCCAAATAAGGACACAACAAACTATTGATCAAACACATAAATTTAGCTGGAATACTATTCAAATTGAATGGAACAACAAAAAACTTATAATTCCTATACCTAGTCTTAAATGCAGTCTTGAAGAAATCCTCTTCCTTGATGTGTACTTGATGTTATCCCAATCTCAAGATAGTCTTAGAGAACACTTCTGCTCCCTTCAATTGATCAAACAAATCATCAATCCTTGGTAATGCATACCTATTCTTGATCGTTACCTTATTTAGCTCTATGTAATCAATTCACAATCTAAGAGTACCATCTTTCTTGTTTACGAAGAACACTGGTGCACCCCAAGGCGATACACTTGGCCTAATGTATCCCTTGTGAAGCATCTCATTTAAATGCAACTTCAACTCTACCAACTCAGGTGTGCTCATCATGTAAGGTGATTTTGATGTGGGAGCTGACCCTAGTGTCAACTCAATAGAAATGTCTACATCCCTGTGAGGTGGAAACTCTGTAATGTCCTTAGGAAATACATCATGGAACTGTTGCAAAACTGGGTACCGACTTAACACATATGCATCATCAACCTCCTAACCCTTGTCACTAGAAATGTGCACTGCAAACATCACACAACCTTTTATGTAACTATGTTTAGCCTGCTGTAGGCATACCATTTAACTCAAATGCACAAGATCTTACCCAATGGTGAACTCACTTCTTTGTACATGTAGCCAACTATACCAACTAAGATTCTACATGCACTTCTTTTCTCAAACCACACTTATCCACCAAGTCAGGATTAATATAACTATAGTTAGATCCGGGATCAATCAAAATAGAAACAAATTGATCACAAAGCTTACCATCCATCTCAATAATCGATGCCTAATGATCCATCTGCCTATTATCCACAACTGCATAGATCCGAGGAATGCTATGAACATCATCACCAACTCTATTCACCTCCTAAGCATTGTATATCTGGGGTCTACCACCACTCTGATACCATAGGCAATCTCTTTTACGATGATCCTTAACACATATCCAACACTACAATAGTTCCCTACCACCACCTATAGCTTGCTTCTCTCCATGTCCCTTCTCAGCTGTATTGAATCTCTTGTAAGGAACTGCATTTTCTTTCTCACTTGAATCCTGAGGTCTTCCTCTATTTAGGAGCAATTTTCCTTTACCTTTCTCATTTATTTTCAAGTCATGCTTAGACTCAACTTTGCGGTTTGACTACTCATAACAATTTTTCATCTTTCAGATGGCCTCCTCCAACGATCTAGGCTCATCGAACTCAATCAAGTCTCTGTATGTTATTGGAAGTCCACTGATGAATCTATGAACCTTGGCCTTCTCCTTCTTGAGGTAAGGAACATACCTCAACAACTCCAAAAATTTTCTAGTATACTCCTCATATGCCATAGAACCCATCCAAAACTCATAAAACTCCTTAGCTTTGTCATCTTAGTACCTCTTTGACAAGTACTTCTTCTTGAAGATCCTTTCAAACTCATGTCAAGTCAAATCTTCATCATGTATCAATTTTAAATTCTTCACGCCTTCCCACCAAATATGTGCTTTACCTTTGAGACTAAAAGTGGCTATCGTTTCTTTCATGTTTTCTGAATAATCATGCAATTAGAGCAATTTCTCCGTACCAAGAAACGATGCCTTTGCATCCTATGATTTCTTCATCTCTCCATCAAAGGTAGGTTCCTTTTCATTTTTAAACTCATCTGGCAAGTATCTCTTATCACTCCTCTTATAAGGATGATAACAATGATGATCATGATGCATGTCAGAACCAGAAATAGAATAGTACATGTGTCTATCACCTCTACTATCCGAAGTATCCAACAACCTGCCATCTATGACCGTATCGGATATATCTGAACTGTGTTTACTAGGAGACCTACTTCCATACGCCCCATTAGTTTTGTCCTCCTATCCATGGCTGATCCAAAGTGTCCCTTGTCGCTGCAATTCTGACAAACTTTGAAGTACTATCACATTCATCTCTACTTGTTTCTCTTATGCCTGCATGATTTTGTCATTGCCTTCATTGCAACTCCTTATTTCTTCCTTCATCCTTCTCAATGTGTCTACCAAATTAGAAGAGTGACCCACACCCCACTGTCCATTTGATTCATCGGGAGATTCTACGTAGTCTACCACCTTGCTAGCCATTTGATCTCTTTCATACAAGGCATGCTATGTCAGCTAAACCAAATCACAATAAACCAATGTACCTTAGCATAATTCGGGGAGGATACCTTGTCTGCAAGATCATCAAATCAACGTGATACATGTATAACATAATCATAACAACATATAGACATATCGAATAATTGCATCAATGCATACACATCATTCTAGTTAGGTTCTAGTGATCAATGCAAGGCCATATCAACAATGCATGCTATGACCTCAATCATGACAACCACCATTACTCCATTGTAGACATTTCCATATGCAACTATCAACAGCCATAAGCAATGCCTAATCAACTACACATATGTATGAACACATGTAGTTGAGCATACACAATAAATTATTTTAACCAACCTACAAGACTAATACATGTAATCAAACAACCAAGAATGAAACCTAACATATAGGGATGTAATCAAGATGTATATAATCATTTAACTGGTTGTATACTCCTGACGATGCATTCCACAAAATCAACATCAAGTTCATTATGATAACCTTGCTACAATCATGATAATCATTATGTAATGCAACAAGCACATTGAATGCAAGTGTAAGAGACACACATGAAACTGACATGCATGTATGACCATCACATTCACCCAAGGAGAGTGAAACCGTGCTCTAATACCAATCTATAACACCCCCTCCTCCCAGGTCTACCTAAGCAACTAAAAAGCCATGGTAAACATGCGATGAGAGAGGAAACTATAAAGGATTCAACCTCCTTGGTGAACTTAAGGAAATGGAATCCACGAAAAACAAAAATCAAACCAATCCACATCAACAACAACACCCTTAGGAGACATGTTAGCCACTCAGACATCCTATCCCTGAGTCCCATTGATGTTTTAAGCCTTTTAAGCCTTGGTTGTTCTCATGCTATGGGAATGACAACATCCAAAAACACAGAGTCTCTCTCATAGTCCTATGTGCTAGCATCCATGAACTCTTCTCAGTAGAACTATGACAACGTCCTTGATATTTGAGCCATTTTTGTAGCCTAGAATCACTGCCTTTACCCAAAAGTTGTTACAACCACCAGAATTCATCAAAGACATGATGAAAATACTAATAAATCAAAATCAACCTCAGGATTACACCTGAGCATCCCCAACTGGGACTCACATTCTTTCAAACACTTGGCATCAATGCAACCTACATGGTTAGGATACAAGACAAAGCATGAATGACTGAAAGCACTTATGAAACATAACCAGAAGGATCACCACCTTCTCCATTCAATTGTTATAACCTCAACTAGGTATTGCATCCTGTTGACGGTGTTGTACCCGCCAACATGTCAAGGGGATCTCCTCAATAAGAAGTCCCAATTAGACCTTAGACCGTTTGGTGTTGTGGGTGAGATCACCCTAGTGTCTTGGGTTGAGAACCCCAATAGAGTAGATGGAAAACAAAAACAAGAAACGCTCAAGAAATCAACCTAAATGCATATTCTACTGAACTATGCAAGAGTGTCCTTACCCAGAGGTCATACGTTTGAGTAGATCCCGCAAGGTGCAAACCATCAACTTCTCCGGATGTCTTTGAAACCTGAAAATTATTCAAATTAAATATATACAACAATAGAAACATAAAGTATGTTCACAAACAATTATGCATCAATATAAGATTCATAAATAAATTACAACATAAATCAATGCATAAATATGTTTAATATTGGGAACTGAACAACATTTCTTTATTGAAGTAAGCTACATGTAAGGTGGAGAAACACAACCTAAGTCATTCTACGGCTCCAAGTGGAATCATCCTCTGGATCCGTCCTTTATTGGCCTCAACAATCTTCCTCTATCACCAACACAAGGATATCTCAAGAAAGATGAAGGATATCTCCAACAAGGAAACAAGGGTTTCCTGAAACTTTGGGGAGTGCAAGAGGCACAGGGATTTCGTTAGACTCGATTAGGGATAATATCACTATAGTATCAGTATCTCATATATTCTCCCTTAAGGCCTTCCCATGGAGGTTTATTTATACTTCTCCAAATTAGTTTTTTCAATTGGGAAACAGTTGGGTCACAGGTTATAGGAGGTGAGTAACAGGTAAAACATGTGAACTCCGTTCGAAATTAAGGGTTTTTTTTTTTAAGTGTTTTAACATATGTACATGTGTTGGGTATATGCTGACCCACATGTACACACTTTTATCACAGGGAAAAGTAGCGTATAGGGAATAAAACACTGTTTTTTAGATTTGGACTAACTCTGGAAGGAAGGGTTGCCTTAGGCCATAATCAGAGCATCAAATCTAGCAAGAGTGGTAAATGGTGCTATAATAGATGCCCCTAATATATGAGGTCAGAAGGGGTACATGATGGACGAGATGTATTAAGTGTATAGAAGGAATCATGCCAAGACCGAGGAGGAGTTCACCAGAATTCAGCTTTCCAAGCCAATGCAAGAGACCAGAAAGAAAATTTTGTCTGAGGCGGGCATACCCATGCTTAGAAATAGTAAAGCATGTCTCCATGTCAAGTAAAAAAGCGGATCCAATATGCATACAAGTATAAAGGAACCAAAAATACATAATGGATCATATGATCATAATCAAGAAAGTACACGTCTGAATATCACACATAAATAATTGATCAATGATGCTGAAATATGAAGTTGATCACTGAAATCAAGAAACTGATCCAAATAGTACCAAGTCAACATGGTGGAATAAATGGCACTACATTGCAACTCAGGTGCCAACATATAGGATGTCGCTGTAAGGAACTGAAACATATAAGGTGGATGGTGTTGACTAGTAGAAACATGATCAACTGACAAGTGAACCAAGACATGTTGACGCAAACCCGAGGTCTTCACTGCCTGCCGTGGTACATTTCTACACAATGGGAATCAATGATCTGAAGTCGACCATATGAGAAATCATTTGATTACCGGTCATTGATGTATACCATTAACAAATGCAAAGCTACTCATCAATAATGATTATGAGAGTAAAGGTACCCAGTACAATATAACAAGTGCGAATAAATGAGCTGTAGTCGAACACTTGAAATAATCTATCAATAAGGAGACAATGATGTTTTCCCACTATCGATAGTGAAGGAATCTACCACTGATGACTCCAAACCCTAAGATACTACCAAATGGACTCTAGATCTCTTTCCTAAAGTAATGAGCTGAAGTCAATGGGAAAAGATCTGCCAGAAGGAAGGCATTAAGGCATCCTTTATCAATCTAGCGCGAGTGTAACCCGTAGGCCAATAATGTGGAAGGAATAGGATGAAAAAAGACTTAGTAACCCAATCGAAGCATGTCTCTGGAATACACAAGATCTATCTAGCGCACGATAGAAACACTATGAACCAACCAATGATGAAAGCTGACACCGAGGTGAGGAATCCACTAATAGGGTTAAATGGAAACCAAGGTACTGCACGAATCCCAATGTGTGATAATGAAAGCTGATGTCAAACACAAGGGAAACGACTCAGTCAAAGACCCATGATACTGATCAATGTTGAGCACATGGTAAACTATCAATAATGAAAATAGTGTGGCTCTATATCTGCCCTTAGAGCAATTTGTCATAGTCGATAAGAGAAAGACCCTCCAGCAAGAATTCAATGGAGACCTTCTTAGACTTGCACGAGCAAAGGACCAATATAGATGATGTGATAATGAACATGACGTTGGAAATTAGGGATAGCTGACTGAAAAATAGGTCAAGAGACATTGCAGAGAGGTTGACTCAGTTTTACTTCCCTTGAACAAAAGCATGACTCAACTGTTACTACATGGTAGCATATGATAACTTTGTATAAGTTTGTCATGTAGGAGGCATAAGCAAACTCTCCATATGATTGGAAGAGATAACCAATCAGAGGAGTACTGACTCAATGAAAAGGTTAAGGCTCTCCTAAGTGAAACTAAAGCCCATCCCAATGGATGAAAGACTTACTTTTGAGTTCTTTGTTCAAGGGTGACACAACTAACTCTAGCTACCATCAAATATGGAAATAATGTCCCGTTCTGGCTCTTTTTTGGGATATATATCTTTTTTGTATTTTTGTTTTATATGAAGCCTGAAAAAGAATAAAATAATTCTATAGTACAGTGGAAATTATGAGTGTATAAAAAGCATATGTTCTCATTCCTGGGAGGGAACATTCCTATGCATAATGCAATGTGGTGAAAACTGGTCAATGACACTCAAAGGAATGTTTTTTCCATGGGTAAAAGGGTGCGTCAAATTGCAGAGGCTAAGTGATTGCAAGGTTGATTTTGCAGAAGACATGGTGGAAAAGTGGCTTAAACGCGAGCCCAAGTGAAGCCGGTTCAAGGCTAAAGGGTGCAAATAGTCAATATGCAATGTAGAAGTACAACTCAACACAAAGGAGCCTCTAGGGTATAAGGCCAAAAAATAAGGTAGAAGAACGAGAATGAGTCTTCAACGCACAAGTCATGGCGGGACTAAAGAGGACTCCCAAGCCTACTCAATGTAGTAGCATGGGAAATAAATTTCACCAATGATCTAACTAAGATGCCCATGTAAAGGTTGGCTCTACCATCGCATCATGATTTTAAAATCGGTGAGTGAAAGAGGTTTATGAATCAAGATACAATGGGGTGGACCGTATGGAAAAAATATCGCAATATGGAGGCTAGGATGCACAATGTAGCAGAGAGTGGTATTCCCTAACCTATATTCCAGTAAGAAAACGATACCTTCCATGACGGGTCTACGATCATGGGATCAAAATTTCTCGAAGAAGTCTCCAACATTTCTTGTAAAAATAACCCATTCCCAACACTCGAAGCCAAAAGGTCAAAAAAAATTCCATAAGATAAAAATCAACTTTTGAAAAAATAATTTTCATTTTTCAACCTATATAAGGACTTTTGGACTCACATTTTTGTCATTTGTGTTTTGAGCAAGGAGCTATGGAGAAAAACTCAAACAAACTTCCTCCATCAAATTCAACCGTTGAAATCGCTCCAAAACTTCCAAGGAACACTTTAATCACACTTTTCGTCATTTTTGATACTTTTTAGATGTTTTGTTATAATTTTGACTGTAGGAAAATATGTTAAAAATTTGAACTCATAGTACACGTGGGTTGAATACATGTAACCTGCGTTTATGAGGGCCCTACATGCGAATGTGTAAAAAGGGAACTTGTGTGTGCGCGAGGAAAAATTTGAAACATGAATTTAATGATTTGAAACATCTTTTTGGGTAGGATGAGAATTACCTGGCGTGAAAGGGAGCACAGTGCCATTGATAACCAAGTGATGGAAGATCAAAATGCCTTAGATGCTTTGAGAGGTTGTGGTTTGTTAAAATTCTTTAAAATTCCAAACATGAATGTGAATACTCGATTGCTTGAGTTGGTTATTCATTACTGCAGTGTAGAGGATGGTGCATTCATGATTGATGAGATGTCTCTAAGGATTGAGATAGAATATATTTACTTCATTACCGGTCTTTCTTGAAGGGGAGAGATAGTGCATTATACTGGCAGGACAAGAGGTAGTCTCAGTGTAGAAGACTATGTCCACATATACTATCCTGGTCATCCTGAAAAGGTTGGAAGTCAGATTCCAATCAAGCATGTAGAGAGTTTATCCTTGAAAATCCTACTATTTACCATCGCTAGGGTAAACGGTTCTGTTGCTTTACATCAGGCTTCACGTGTATCCATGAGCCTAGCAGTGGAATGTCTCACTACTGTGTTTGATTGGTGCACACCTCTACTGACCAACATGAAGAACCAACTCACCTCCATACAGAAGGGTCAGACAAAGAATTTCGGATATGGCACTATCTTATGCTTGTTCTTCTTTGAGAAAGTACCTGGGCTTCGACCCAAGGTATTATCGACCATCAGTAGCCTGAGGGATCTGTGGATGGGTAGATGGGCTGACTTGATGAAATGCCTAGGGGGTGGTGAGGTCCCCAAGACAACTTTTGATGATGAGTTTTTCCTTTGGTGGGATCAACAGGTCATTGCAGTTGACGACTACCCCTATGCCAGAATGGATTTCTGGGGAGATCCAGATCTAGTATTGCCACCAAATGCAGCATGGGGTGCCATAGGTATAAATGATTTTTTAATTTTTAATATTTTTTTGGATTTTCAATATAAATGAATTAAAAATATTTTTGATGAGACAAGACACTTACAAAATATATTGATCATGTTTCAGATGTGGAACTAGTGAGACCTGATGCATTTACTCGACATAGGCGTCGTGGAAGAGATGCCGAAGGGACTGCAGCTAAGACTGAGAGAGTTCTCCATGTAGTTCAAAGGAAATTGGTGATACTAACTCACCAAGTACCCATGATAGCCATAGAGGACTTACCAGAGGATATGCAGCGTCGCGTGGTAAGAGTACCATGGGACTGGGTGTAGCTATTTCGGTGCGTGGCGAATTTTGTTGTTTATTTTCTACTTGCTCATCCTGAGCTAGATAGATATATGATCAGATATTTTTATGATTAGACGTGATGATGGGCATAAGCCCAAATTTTGTAAGGCATATTGTCCGTAATTTTTGCAAATTATTTTGGACACAAACACTCTATCTATATACAGATGATATTTCAATTATTTTTGATGTCTTTTTATTTTGATGAAAGATTCATATGCCAATCCAATGCTTGATTAGCAATAGAATTTGCTAAGGAATTTTCTGATTGTGGAATGTGAAAAAATGTGATATAACCAAATGATCGTTGCAACAATTGCACTCTACAAAATTGGCGATACAAATAGGCATCTCGTACCCGATAAATGTTATTTAGCTGAGATACCACCAGTTGTGAGTCTAAATAAACCACTAATGAATCAATATCAAGAGATATTTCTTCAAATAGAAAATTAATAACAGTTGTATATTCACTAATATTATTTGTGGTAGGACCGATACATACTCCTCTCGAAACCATCAACCAGCTAGATGGATAATAAATAACCCATGCCGCGGAAGTAAGGTTCCGGTATGCCTACTCGCACCATCGATGAACCCTAAATATATTAAATCATCCATCAATACCTACCAAAGAAGATCAAAAACATCAACATCACTAAAACTGATAGATAGATATGTACAAACATACAGTATATACAAACAAGTAATTGCATGGTTGAAGCCTAAGAAAAGTACTTCTTAAGGTAGAACCCATTTATGGTCTCAGCCAACTTGTTTCCTTCAAAGCTTAGTCAGTTAATTCATATGCTCCCTTTTTTAAAATTCTCTTTACAATAAAGGGATCGTACGACATAGACTTAAACTTGTCTGATCCCAAGGTATCTTTGTATTGATCGTAGACTAGGACAAGGTCATCTTTAGAAAAATTTCTAGGATGGATAGATTTATCATTTTGAGTTTTTACCCTCTTTTTATGGGCTTCGTTTATTGTGGTGGCATCTCGATGCTGCTCATCAATATGCTCCAAATGAACGAGGCACTCTTCGAGACTAGAAGTCTTTGGAAGAAGTTCAACAACTAGTTTAATAGAAGGAATTTCGCATTCAACAAGAAATATAGATTCCAACCCGTAAACCAGTTGAAAAGGAGTAAAGCTAGTGGTAGTTTTAACTGACGTCCGGTATGCCCAAAGTGTTGGATATAACATGATGTGCCAATTGGATCTAGATTTTTTAATTGTCCTTTGCAGGATGATTTTAAGGGATTTGTTTACGGCTTCAACTTTCCCATTGTCCTAAGGATAATACGAAGGTTAATGCTCCTGCCGGAAACCAAACTTGAGAGCCAATTCAAACATCAGTTGATTTTGGAAATGACTGACGTGGTTAGTGACAATCTCTTTAAGGACACCAATCTGGGAAATAACTTAATTGAAGAGAAACAAGGACATTGTTTCACTATCATTCATAAAATTAGGCATTGCCTCAGGCCACATCGTAAAATAGTCTATGGCCACAATGGTATACTTGTGATTTCCTGCCTAAGGTGGATTACAAGTAGTAAAATCAATGCCCCACTTCATGAAAGGACCCACAGTGATAACAGGGAAAAGCAAAGCTAGATGTGTGTGCATTTTCCAAATATAGACCTGACAAGGATGACATCTTTTGACCGCCTCAATACAATCCTTGAAGATCGAAGGCCAAAAGTAGCTTCCTTGCAAAATTTTTTGGGCTATTGAAAGCCCAGATAGATGACCGCCACAAGCTCCACTGTGGCAATCATTAAGAACTAACTTAGCTTCTTCCAAGGTTAAACAATGCCTAAGTATTGAATCAATCCCATGACGATACAATGTGTTACCTATAATAACATAATTCTTAGCGAGGTGACGTAACTTTCTATTCTCGTCCTTGGACAAAACTAGCGGAAACTTCAAAGTCTGGGGATATATAATGATATCCCCATACAAAGGATCTTGTGAGGAAATAAGAAATAAATGTTCATCAGGAAAAATTTCCTCGTGTATAATTTCTTCCTCACATGGCAGCTCTAATATCAACTTCAAAAATACTAAAGATTTCTTAGATTTAGCCAACATGAATTCGAGATTGAATTCTTGCAATATGACAATCCATCTATTATATTTGCCCCCAATCACTTACCTACTGAGAAAAAACTGAAATTGATTAATGGCTACTAAGACAAATGTTTTTCAAAGAAAAATGTATTGCCGAGGGCGCTGGACAACATGGACAGTTGCCAAAGCTAATTTCTCGATGGGAGAATAGCGCAATTCAGGACCTACCAAGCCTCAGCTTAGATAGTATATTACATGCTCACATAAGGCATCATCTTCCTGAACTAGAACCATACCTATGGTTGATTCTGCTGCAACGAGATACAAGAGGAAATCTCTGCTATAATCAGGTGGACTCAACAATGGGGCAGAGGTTAATGCTTTTTTCAAAGCATCAAAAGATCATTGCATGAAATCATCCCATACAAATGGGACCCCTTTCTTAAGCAAACACATAAATCCTTTTGTGATCTCGACATAATTGGCTATAAATATCCTCAAGAAATTTGCTTTTCCTTGGAGACTTTGAAGTTGACGTATGGAAGACGGGGGAGGCAATTGAAGTATTGCCTCAACCTTGAAGGGATCTACACGAATCCCCTCTGTTGACACAATGAATCCTAACAACTGACTGGATGTGACTGCGAAAACGCACTTATTCGGATTCAACCGGATTTTATAAAAATGACACTGCAGAAAGATTAGCTGAATATGCTTAGGATGATCAATTCTCCTTCGAGAACGAGCAACTAAATCATCCAGATATGCTTCAATAACGTGCTTGATGCCGTGAAAAGCATTAGCCCGTTGAAAGGTGGCTCTAGCATTTTTGAGGCCAAAAGGCATCTTTTTGTATGCAAACGTACCCCAGGGACAAATAAAGGTTGCCTTGTGCTGATCTTCTGGACGGAAAGTAATTTGATTATAACCAGAAAATTCATCCATGAACGAAAAAATTACATTAATCGCACATTCATTAATAATTTGATTAATAAAGGGGGCGGGGTAGTTTCCTTTCGGACAAGCTTTATTTGGGTCCCTAAAGTCAATGTACACTCAAATTGTTCCATGCTTTTTGTCGATGGGGACTGGATTAGAGACCCACTCAATTAAACGAATGGGGTATCTGAAACCTGCCTTTAGCAATTTCTCGACTTTAGCTTTGATAGCTACTGCTTTTCTAGGATTAACCGGTCGACTGCTTTTCTAGGATTAACCGGTCGAAGTTTTTGATGAATAGGTTTAGAATTTTCATATGTCTTTATCTCATGTTGGACTATAGATGGATCTAATCCAGGCATTTCCTTATAATACCAAGTGAACAAATCATGAAACTCTTTGAAGAGATTGGTATAAGTTTGAATTTGTTCGGTGGAATAGTCAGCTCCAATAAAGACATTTTCAATTATGTTAGGATTCGTAGAGATGTTCACTGGTACAGTTTGTGAGATAATAGACATGTTACCTTCGGTAGAAAACTGTGCTAGGGCCAAAGGATTTAAAACTGTATGAAGATCACTAGTAGAAGAACTAGACAAACTCGACTCAATTTCTTGCAAATAAGGGAGGAAATACAAATGATGATGTAGGTCATCCCATGGTCTATCAACAACCATCATTTCTTCAAGAATTTTTTCTCAGATGGTAAGAGAGTATCTAAGCAAGCCTGAGCCGAAGTTGAATTGAGGGTCCAGGCCGGAGCCACGTCTCCATCTAACTCTTCTGGTGAGAAAGAAGTAGAATGGAAGTCTGTAGAGTTGACAATAGACTGATAAGCAATTTCTGCTGCAGAAATAGGACATGCCAATCCACCTATCTTCCCTCCATCTAATCTGTTAGTAGATGAGGGTAAAGGCCAAGCATCCGAGAAATAATGAGTTTGAAAGAACTCGCTTTGAGAAGGTCCCTTAGAGGATGAAATAGCATTGATTCTAGCTGTAGGAGCAGGAAGATCAAAAGTACCCATTAAGGAAGTTTACATTCCAACCCCTAAATTCTATATAGGTTGCTTGGGATTGTCCTCTAATGGAACAATAGACTCAGAAGATGCATGGGAGTCGCCCAGAGAATAATCCGTATGATGAAATTTTTTGATCCTCCCTTCATGAGGAAAACAAAGGACGCAAAATAATGATGATACTATGGCATCCATCTCATAAATCCAATTCTTTCCTAAAAGGATGTTATAATCCAGATTCGTATCGACTATTTCTTCCTCAATATTTACCCACTTTCTGCCAACATAGATGGGAAAAGCTAGAATAATCCTATGTGGCCTATGAGAATGTCCATCAAATTTCATCAATAGAGTAGGTGAAGGAACAGCTTGAGGCATTCTATTGGCTTGATGGGCCCTGACCTAGGTTTAGCGTTAGTCAGCCAAGAAAATCCCTACATTACTGGCCCTTTCGGCATCACCACGCAGAGCGCGGATCGAAGTCTCACCTGAAGCAGTATGGGGGGATGCAGGAACCAAGTTTCTGCACCCTCATACGGTCATGATGTCGATATATACTTCTTGATCCTGCCTTCATGCATATCAATAAGCTTATCGATGTTCCTTCTCTTCCATCCTTTAGTACCTTCGCGAAGGTACCCAACTGATCTTCGTGCAACCCTAACCTGAGGTCCAGGCACTTACATGCCTCTATGGCTACATTACTATATAAGTTCCCAAGTTATCTTAAGTGTTACCTAACCTACCATGCATTTACAGTTATATTCACGTAATCTTATATTCTTGCTCATGTTCAATTAACAGAAATAATCAAATACATTCACACATTGAATAAGCATTATAATGTAAACCCAGATCGTATCGTAATATAATCAAATGCATTAAACAGAGACAAAATACACAATGATTTGTAGAATACTTCTCTTTATTGATATATCAAGTTTAGTACAGACTTTATCCACCCTGTGCACACAGCTGCAGGGGTCTGCGCACTCAGCTGCGGACTTCCACCTTAGGCCTCTGCACACTCAGCCGAAGAGCCTCTACCTACGCTAAGACTCGATAACACTTAGAAATTCTTACCAAAAAATCTTCTTACTACTCTTCTTACCATTATTCTTATTCTTAGACTCTTCTAAGACTCCCTTTTTATACAATCCCATGGTCCACGGACCATGTGTAGATCTTTACAGCCTACATGAGACTTTACAAAACAAGGGTGGACAACCTTTTGACATCTTCATGCTTTGAGACCACGAAGTGTGGAGACTTTACATCTTTATTACAAAATTTGGGCCTTCTGCCCCAAAAAATGGGCTTTTAGCCCCAAAACTGCCTCTTGGGGGAACCCCCTCCCAAAAGGTCCCAAACACAAACATGGTGACTTGCCCTCAAGTCACTCTGTGGGCGCAGAGATCTTGGTGTAAAGACCCCCTAGCTCGACCTGTATGACTACTACCTCGGTGGTGCACTATGCAGCCGCCTACTTTATTTCCTCGACCAACTGCTTCGTTGCTTTCCCTGCACTCTCAGCCTGAGGCTTTTGCTGAGTCTCCTATAGACTAGCCAGCTTGCCTTCAATGGTTTCCGTGATCAAGTAGGCCTCATCCAACCAAGGCTTGAAGCACACCTTCAACATTTCCTCTTTGTGCTGAGCTACATCTACCTCCTTCTTCAATGCCATGGCCTCCTACAGCTTCGTGAGTTTCTGTGTGAGGGCAACAGTACATGTTATCCATTTTACCTCATTGTAGTGCTGCTATAGCTCTTGCACCTCTGTTTCTAGCCTCTGCATAGTAGGCTCTTCTTGCAGGCTGGTTAGTACTTAGAACAACTGTTCGAAAAGCGTTGTGCAGCCCGCCACTGCACTTTCTACTTTTGCTATTTCCTTTGTTATAGCAGTTGCGTGCTACTCCTCGACTTCTGGCAGAGTCAACGGCTGGGCCCTCAACTACAATTCTACAATTTGGAGGTTCAGCTCCAACTGAACCTTTGCCAATTCTGTGCAGGTGCTGCATAGCCCCGTAGCGAGTTTTTGAATGTGCACATCTACCGGCTCATCCGTAGGAATGGCCAACTCCGGGACCATTCGGCATGCTTCCTCCATGACCTGGACTATGCGCTTGTTCTTATCAGTCACGTCGTTTGTAGTGGCGATGGAAGAATCTCGTTGTACATCCATCTGAGAATTGTTAATGGTCTACTCGCTGATTACCTGCAAAGTATGTTGTTCGTGGGCCCTCAGTTCGGTGATCAGCCCATCCTGCAGTAGGTGGAGTGCCTCGTTAGGAAGCACTACCAAGTTCAACCCTACTCCCTTGAGTGCACTGATAGCGGGCCAATCAGCTTCAATCTCTGTTGTCAGTGCTCCATCTGGTAGCACTATGGTTTGAGAGTCCTCCACACGTATCATCCTGACGGCTTCTTAAGTACTAATGCCCAAAAAGGTGGATGTCGTGCTGGTATGTGATGCCCAAATCTGTAGCTCTCATAGATTTTCCTAAATGGCCCCCAATGCCTACTGCTACTGCTGCTCAAATTGTTGTAGCAGTTCTACGGTGGCATCCCACACTGTATCTCCAATGTCATTCAGATCCCCCTCCATTAGGGTGATTGGGTCCATGGATGTCTTGCTAGCCTTGGACTTCTTCTGCAACCCTACTTTTCCTTGTCGCCTTGGATGCTTGATATGGAACAAAGGTGTTTGCGGGTCTGCTCCTCCCTGCCCTGTCTGATTGTCCTCTTCTCTCTCTTCTTCTAGGGAGGGCTACTTCTCTTTATCAGAGCCACGATCCTCTCCTCCTCTTTGTCCATCTATCTCTTGTGTGGTAGTGGAGTCTTCCTTATCCTTATCCTCAACCTCATTTCTCCTTTTCTTAGCCAACTGCTCCATCTTAGGCTTGACTTCATCCTTCTTCCGCTGTGTGGCTGTCTTGCTAGATCCCACCATTAGGACCGAGGCAGTGTGCCATTCTAGCAGCTAGCTGTCAATAACCACTTGAATCGCATCATCTGTCACCAAGTAGGTAAAATCATGCCACTTCCACTCAGGGTCCTTCCATGCCCTTATGGATACAAGGTGGAAATCAGCCTTAAATTCCGCGAACAGCTGCAATTTAGCAGAGACAGTAGGCGACAACCATGGCATGCTGTTGATGGCCATGTGCATGTTCATCTCCATCAAGATCCAAAAGATCTTGCTGTCCTTGATCCGTTGAGGATCCTTAGTTTCCCATAGCGAAGCGTACTTCACAGCCTCAGGCAGGTCTGGTGCGACTGAGGGAAATTGGCTATCTTTGGGTAGCTCCCAGGCTACCAGCACAATGGACAACAAGAGCCACACATAGTGGAAGGTCTTGCTGAGATCTTGCGCCTCGCGACAGTTCACGAGGAACTCACTGTAGAGGTAGCACACCCAATTAAACTGAACCCCCTCTGTGCATTGGGCCGCTAGAGCTATGATGGGTGTCGGTACTTCATCAGAGCGACACTTCCGCATGACCTTCCCTGCCAATATTTGTGTGGCCACTTTGACTGCAGGGTTAGAAATACTTGTAATTGCATAGTCGTGTGGCTTCTTTACTAATCCAAACTTCTTACTCATGGCCTCTGCGAGGGCTAGTTTGCCCACCTTTCCACCAAACATCATAGATGGATTCTCCCCTAAATATGGCAGCATTGTGATCTTATGTATCAGTCTATCAGTGATGGGTATTGGCTCCTCCAGCCACAGACACCATCATGTAGCAAGCACAATAGCTGCTTGATTACCAGCAAGGTAATGGGTGTGTGATTGTAGTGTGGTACCCATAAAAGGTTGAGCAGGCCTGCCTTTTCCATGTCTTTGAGCCACTTCCGTGGTTCCAATGTGGTCATCCTGATGGTCTTATAGAGGACGCGATGCATCAGCTAGTCTATCGCCAAGTGAGGGAATCTCTTGGTGTCATCTAAGTCCCCGTCCTCCAATTTCAACATTTGAATCCGCCCCAAGCATGGTCCTTCAAAAACAATCTTGTCCTGTAGTAGAGGTGTGTAGAATGTGACCTTGCTCTCGTCAATGTTCTTAGGCACCTTGGCCTTGCCCCTGCGTGGAGGGACATACTCAGGAAATTTAGTAATGGGGTTAGACCCCTCAAATTCAACATCCTCCGTTTCTATCCCAAGATCCTCATCATCCATTGCGATATCCTCAATTTCTTCCTCCTCTGGTTCTAGGTTAATTGGTTTTCACTTTTCTTGAGCGGCGGGCTTGTCCTTCGATGGGTTTCTCCTAGGTGATATGCACACTAGTGGTGTCATGGCCTGCTTTCCTTTCTTTCCTTTCATGCCTTCCTGGGTCTGGGTAGGCCTTGGTCTAGGCGACTGTGGCGACTTGGGTATCTCTGCAACCTCCAGAGCAGTTCCCTCTACCTTCATACCAATCTCTGGCATAGCCCCTTCGGCTATCATTCCTTCCCCAATATCTATGGCTTCTGCCAGTGTTGACATGACATTATTCAATAGTTCTTGTGTCTCCTTTGGCAATTGCTCAAATGCCAAACTCGCTATTAGAGCTTCAAAGAATTCACGATTCATACACATGTAAGAGCTCAACAACTCAATGCTCAAAATGCCAAGTGTTCTTTGTTGGGCAACCACATGTAATTTATATGTCATTTTGAATTCAAATCATACTGTTCCCCCCAAAATTGGTTCATTAATGCTAGATTGGTGGCATATTTTCAAGGATATCGCCCATAAATTTCATCTTAAATGCTGCCCTCCCACTCCATTTGGTTGCTTTTTCATCATCAAATCATGAACAATGACTTTAACAATCACTTTTCGGCTGACTTGCGTGGTTTTATCCCAGGTAGCACAACCTTTTGTGCACTTGTGTGGTCTCTATGACATCTCGTTATTCTGTCCAGTATCTTAATCACGTGGTTCGCCAACCCGGGTAGTGTAGTTTATAGTCCCATGCCACCTTCCAGTTGCCTAGAGTGCTAAGACTGTGCTACCTTCATATAGTCACCTAGCTAGATCACCAATGTATGGCTTCAATCAACTACCATTCACCTGATCCGAATAGAAAATGACATCAACCCATGGTATTCATCCACCCATGTTATTCATCCACCCTGGGAATTTACCTATGGTATTGTAAGTGACATCCACCCATGGTATTCATTCACCTATGGTATTTTCCCATGGTATTCATTAACCCATGAAATTGACTCGTGGTATTGTAATTGAAAAAGACTATAAGTAACAAGTTGCCTTTTGTAAAAGGACAGATTGTCTGCCACAATGTAGCTTTTATAGTTATTCTTCGTTTTAATAAAAATTTTCTTTGTGGTTTTGTTTTTTGGGCATTCTCCTCCTTTTATTCAATTTTTCAGATCTTGGGGGCCTCCTCCCAATAGATCCATTTCAATTTTTCAGATCTTGGGGGCCTCCCCACTAAGATCCATTTCAATCTTTTAGATCTTGCGGGCCTCCCTCCAAGATCTAGATCATCACTTTTCCTGGGAAGGGCTCCCCATTTAACATAACCAACTGAACTAATCCACCATAAGTAATCTCTTTGATGACATAGGGCCCCAACCAATGCATCCTAAATTTCCCTGAAAATTTATCAAACTTGTTGTCATATAGAAAAACTGGATCATTTACCTTGAAGGTGTGTAGTTTAATGTGTCGATCATGGCATGCCTTTTCACGCTCTTTTTGAACTTGTTGATGAAATCAAACTAGAAATTTGTCCTCCTCAAGCTCTTCTAGCTACGTGAGCCTCTCTTCCAAGGATCCATGGTCCACCATTCCTGTGAGTGTTGCTATGCACAAACTAGGTACAATGTATTCCATTGGCATCACAGATTCTATGACATACACAAGTCTGAAAGGTGCTTTCCCAGTTAAATTCTTGTAAGTTTTTCTGTAGGTCCATATTACCACTGGTATGTGCACATCCCAACCACTTCTCTGAGCATTGCAGACTGTTCTCAGTGCGTTCTCCAGTACCTTATTGAATTCTTCCACTGTCCCATTGGCCTACGGGTCAGAAGTAGTTCTCTTCTGATTATACACCTGAAATTCTTCCATCAACGCGCTAATTGTTTCATTAAGGAAGTGCGTACCATGATCGCTCATTAAGATCTTTGGACAACCAAATCTCGTCAATACGTACTCAAAAAGAAACTTCACTGTTGTCGCACTAGTACAGTCCTTCACAGGCTATGCCTCTGCACACCTCGTCAAGTACTCTGTCATGGTGATGAGGTATCGTGCACCTGTTTGCTTTCCCCAAGGCAGAATTGGTCCCACAAAGTCAATTGCCCATTTCTTGACCATTTGTAATGTCACCTGTGGTACCAATGGTAGTTCATGCCTCCAGGATGGTCTCCCAGTCCTTTGGCATTCATCACAGGACCTACAATATGATTTCATGTACTTATGCAGAGTTGGCCACCATAATCCAGCACGCAGAACCTTCTCTGATGTCACTTTTCCTGCATAATGCCCTCCTGCAGCGCCTCCATGAGCCTCTATGAGGATGCTGCTTCGCTCAAAGTTAGGTACATCACGTCGCAATATTTCATCCAACTCCATTTTGTACAAATGTCCTGCAATGATGGAGAAGTATGTTGCGCGCACTACTAACTCCTTCTTCTGTTGGCTTGTATACCCTTCTGGAGTAGTCCCCGTTGTCGAGAATTGTATGATATCTTGAAAGCGACTGTGCATGACACATACCGCAAAGAGTTGTGCATCAGGCATTCCTTCCTCCAAACTAGTGGGCTCCTCTCCCATTTCGATGTGCGATAGATGATCTTGTCCCATATCAATCATCTAGGCTTCACAATAACTTCAAAATCATACTCCTAGAATAATAACAACCACCTGCAGATCTTCCCCCCCAACACAGGCTTATTAACCAGGTATTTTAACATAGAATGATTCGTATACATCTTAAAATGTCCACCCAGCAAATAATGCTTGAACTTTTGGAGCGTGTATACCATGGCTAGTCCTTCGCGCTCTGTAGTGGAATAGTTCTTCTCAGCCTTGGACAACTTCCTCCTCAGGAATTCTATAGGATGGTCCAATTCTTTAGTGCCATGGCGAAGCTTGGTTTCCAAATACTAATTCATTGGTATGATGCCTAGGGTATGACAAAACATATGCACCCATTCAGGCTGGGGCTTCGCACCATAAGCCTTATTCCATTTAGCTAGGTGATCACGTGGGTCATCTCTTCCATCATACTTATCTGTCATCCACACTTTTGGCTACCCAAAATGTATTCTCATCATCCTCCTATAGTCGCGCCAATCACTAAAACTATCCTTGTCCGTACCCCACCATCTTGCAGGCATAGCATGTTGTACCCAATCCAAGGCCTGGAAGCAATGTTTCTCTGTAATTCTCTTTCAAATGCATCCAAAATGAAATCAAAATCAGTTAGCCCATCATAATGAGGCAGATCCCTGACTTCAGATGACACACAATGCAATGACTTGGTCATTATATTACATTGCAACATCGAAACTTCATGCAACCGGTTCTACCAATGCTCCAATTCTTCATCCGAATCTGATGTGCAGGAACTTTTTCAATCCCATGTAATGCGTCCGTCTGATGTCGGATTCACCCAATCTTGGTCTCGCACCATTATCTTGTAAATTTGGTCCAAATTGTCATCTCTTTCAAAGACTCGGACTTGTTCTGTATAGCACGATCCCTCCATCGGATTTAGTGGCATGATTATGCAGAGTGACTTTTTTTCAAATATCATCTTCCACTTCTTCAGGTTGATTACCCCATTCATGTTAGTGGCCCAATCAATTCCAAGGAGCGCAGGGTAGGGATTGCTCTCATCCAAAATCTCTATTACCTCAAAATCTGCCAGTGAGCTTGCGCCCTCGATGTCAAATGTGACCCCTTGTAGCCTCCCCATTGGGATAATTTTCTGTTGATTCTCCATTCTTAAATTTATTGGAGACCACTGGAGTGCAGGTCTCCCCATTCTTTCCCAGGTCTATTTTGGCAAAACATTCGAGTCAGACCCAGATCGAGGATAACTTGGTCCATCTCATATTCCCCTATCTGCGCAGTGAGTCTCATCTCTCGCCTGGTCCTAGCCTTGTGTTTGCCAAGCATCTTGACCACACATGGTTCACCAATAGCACCATCCATACCAGCGCACCAATTTATCAGCTCCTTTAGGCCCTTCACAGCCTTACTTTCACGGAGCAACTTCATGAAGGTCTCCATGAATGTTGTAAGCATGGATGGGTCCATTTCTTAAGCTGGTTTCACCTGAATTCCCATAGTAGAGGCCTCAACGAAGCCTTTCTTTACTTCCATAAATGTTTCTTTTGCGTGCTCCAGATCAAACCCAGTCTCCTTTTCTGGTGCTTTGCGGACCCATTTGCCTTCTACAGGTTGCATACCTTTATCCTTCCCTATTGTAGTTCCACTTCATAGCATAACGTTTACCTTGGGGTCTTCATCATAGGTCTTAACCCTCATCCTCTAGAGGCTCTACGTTAGCTATGGGGGCTGCACCCCCTTTTCTCAAATCTTAGCCAAAAATATTGGGCAATCCTCAGTCGCATAGTAAAATTGAGTACAATAGCAGCATGACAATCATGTCGGATTCGGACAATCCCTCGTGTAGTGTCCTTAGCCTCTACAATTATAACAAATCAGCCATCCTCGTCCTCTCCGAGGCATTCCCCCACCTCGCCCTCGGTCGCGCCCCTGATATTGACCTCGCGTTCCCCCAATTCCTTGGTCTGGAGGTCGCGTTTCTGTTTGCACTCTGTATGCAGTTTTCCTATCCATCATCAATTCGTAACTTTGATAATTGCGCTCGTCATGGCATAATGATTGATAGAAATTGCAGAATAGTTGTTGTGGTGTTTGTACAAATTTTTGTAGCAAATGGGAATTACTAGTCATATGTTTCCCCACTACCTAACATATAGCACACCATAGCGTAGGCCCTACACTTGGCCCTACCATGTGTTAGCACCTAAATCTGCCTTAGGCTGAAGAAGGCAAAAATTAGGGTAACCAAAAACCACGCTCAGTCTGGTAGCTAGCCCTACCAGAGCAGGAGAGGGCTCTCTCCGAGTCACACTCAGCGAATGGATATGCAAAATGGTCTGAGATGACTTACAATGTGATATTTACCTTAGGCTAGTAAGTGAAAAGGGATTGTGGAAAAGATTTTATGAAGTGACCGAGCTTCTGGGATGTATATGGGACTGGCACTCAGCAAAGAACAGAGAATTGAAAATGAAGGCACAGATTATTCCGTGAGGCAAGGTAGGCGGCAAGCGCAGCAATTTCAGCTTAAGGTAACGCGAAATGGAAAGATTTCCGAAGAGAGTGAAAAGGGCATGGTCACATGAATCCTTTTCAACAGAAGAATAACACTGCACAGGAAATTTTCCCATAGGCAGAGCAATATAAACTGAATTCTACCTAATCTCACTTAGAAAATTTCACTGAAATGGAGCATGAAATGAAATATGAAGCATAACAAGATACATATGGAACATAAGAACACATTTGCTACACTCACGACCAAAAGAATCTCATGAAACAGAGTCGTTGCCTTTCATTAATCCTCTGTCAAAAATACATAGTGCAGAAACAAAGTTTCTTTCCCACAGTCTCCTAGAAGTTACAAGCCAGCCAACCCTTTGCAAATAACTTGCTTACAATATATAGAAAGTGTAGAGAAGAAATGGAACACCCAGGGGTTGGGAAGTTACTCAAATCATTTTGAAAAGGAGATGGAGAGCCAATCATTAGCTACAGGTGCAGTGCTCTCAAGCATGACATTTGGTTCGGGTGACCCTTTGCATTCTTTTGCCACTTGGATAGATGCCCACCTAGAGAGAAAATTCTTTAAAAGCCATCCTTGGTGCCCAAAAACCGAATATTAGATGACCAGGCCCACTTGGAGAAGTCGCGACCCGAAATTTCGCGAAACGGGAGCAATTTGGCAGTTTTTTCTCCTGTGCACCGCGCCAAATTCCTTGTGCATCATGCCACTTTGGAGCCTATTTTTGGGCAATTTCAGGTGTCCAAAATGTGCCCAAGTGGGCTTGTTGGAAAGCCTGTCCTGTCTACTTTCCAACCCAACTATAATTTCTGAATTTGAAGCTCATTTGCCCCTCCAAAACTTCATTCTCCCAAGACTGCTTTCTGTGTGTCCAAAAAGTGGCAGAGAGGCCATTTTTGGGTGTTTTTTGACCTTTAGGAGACCCAAAACTTGTCAAAATTTCTTTCCTGGACACCAGTAGACGTATTTTTCGATGCTGAATCCAAATATGCAAGCCGTTCCTCAATTGGAGTGCTAGAATTTTAGCGTCGCGCCAGTGGCGCGGCGCACAGGGAGAAATTTCCTGTTTTGTGCTAAAAAAATTTGCCTGTGACCAAAATTTGCCCAATTTTTTTGGAATTTGGGCTGGAGGTTCCCTATGAAGTGCTTTGCTATGCCAAGGAAGCCTCAGCCAAGATTCAAAGCCGATCTTGCTCCTTTGCCTCCTTTGCCTCTTTTGCCTCTTTTCTTGCTTTGCTCAATTTTGCCTTTAGGCTCCTGATTCTTGCCTTGGAACTCATGTTGCGGGCCTGGTAGTGATAAGTCATGTGCCTCAGCATGTCTTTCTCCCTGTTTTCTTTGTCCAACAGCCTCTCCAAATGCATGTTGACCCTCTCAAGGTTGGACTCCCGGTCTTCATCGATTTCTTGCTCCAAAGATGTGAGCGGAACCCTTCTTCTTTGAGCAACTTGGCACTGCTCACGGATGTTTTGTAGCTCCATGATCGTCTGTTGGTCCTCAAGTTGTTTGTTTCTCCGCTTTAGGTAGTTCATGTTCCACTTGGCCCTTTCTAGATCAATGGTCAAGTCTTCAATCTCTGATTGCTGCTCCTTGATGATCTCTATAAGCTCCTCATTGGTGGGTTCTACATCTATCTCATCATCCTAGAGGAGAAAAAACTCGGTTTCTTGCTCAACTGATGGCCCCTCCTCCTGCACTAGCTCCTTGCCCTTACCCTGCTCCTGCGGTGTTGATGGCGGAAGCGGGGCCCCTTCCACCTCGGGTGGAGATAACACTCGCTTTGCTGCTGCAAACAACAGTCTGGTGCCTTTCGGATAGCCTCTCTGATATGTGATGAAAACTGGCATGGTGGCAGTCTCATGACTCTCAAACTGATGTGATGGACTTCCCATCTTAGGCTCAAACTGATATGAAGGACCTCCCAGCTCATGCTCAGACTGATGTGAAGGACCTCCCAACTCATGTTCTGCCTTTGATATCACCGGTGGAGCACTGAAGAAATCACGGGAGATGAAGTCCTCCCAAGCAATACCCTGCAATCCCAACTGATGGTCCACCAAAATCCAGATGAGAGCAAAATGATAGACACTATTAAACTGAGCTCGTGGGGTCTTGCGCTGCATGAAGTTTTTCATCTTCTCAATGTTGTTGCAGATGAAAAATGGGAGGCTCATCATCTTCACCTTGGTGAAGTGCATGAGCAAGCGGATGTGATAGGCATAAAGGTGAGAAAACCTCCCCTCGCAATTGAAATACTTCATGATCAATCTCGTGAGTGGGGCATACTCTTCCCTCAAAAATCTGAATGGAAAAACTCTAGGGGGTTGGCTCAAGCAACTGTTCTTGATATAAGGCTCATAGTGATGCCTCTCCACTTTCTTCTTCTTATGCCGCTGCTCTCCAATGTTAGGTATCCCTGTTTCCACTGATATAGCCTCCGGTGTCAAGGTGAAAGTGACCCCAGCCAGGACAGATTGGCCTCCCTGTAGATGAAGTGCAAAAAGGCGGGCCAACTCATGATGTACTCTGACATTTGCCACCCTTTGGAAAAATTCATAACATGCCAAGTGCTGGAAACAAGACATGGCAAGTGGGCATGCCTGTAGCTCTGTGAGGGTTTTGGGCTCGTCTCTGAGATGTCTGCCACTCCGGTGATGTCTCCTATGGGTCCTCTCTCCTGAAGATGTGTCACTGTGTGTATCCCCCTCATAATCTGATGAATTTTCTGATGCCATCACTACTGCTGATACCCTGAGTTTAATGTTGCCCTTTGAATCGAATGACACTGATGAATGCTTTGAAAATATCTTGTTTGCTAGACTTCAACCGGGATATAGAACGAGTTTGCAAGTGTTTTTTTAGCTCCCTAGCCCTGTGCATCGCGCGCCAAGCCCAGTGTACCGCGCGCCAAGCCCAGTGCACCGCGCGCCTTGAGTGCGTCGTTCCCTTGTCGATTTTTCACTGTGGGTTGGCTGCCGATGCGTCGCGCCCTCCGTGTGCGTCACACGCCCTGGTGTGTGCACCGCGCCACCTAGAAATCTGCCCTCCTTACTCGAATTCCTCCTCCTTAGCTCTCTTTTCTTCAACAATACCTCTCTCAAGATTTTCCTTATCACAATGACTTAGTTTTGGGTCAAAACAAATATATATAGGCTTTGAGAGAGTTGGGTTCAATTTTTTCTTCTTTGAAAACCCACTTTATAATGTTCAAGTTTTGCACTTTTTATTGACTTTAAAACACTCTGCTTTTTCCCTTTTTCTTTGAAATTTTGGCTCTCATGATAAAATTTTCGGCATTTCTTTGCGGGGACTGTGTGACTGGGCCTTTGGCTTTGAAATCCATGACTGCATCTGAAAATGTCAACTGTCGATTTTTGGAAAATTTTGTCATAGTTGACCTTGTTTGACTTTTCTTCAAAACAGAGTTTTGAAGAAGAGTCGATGTCTCTTCAGGTGATGATGAAGCTTCCTGAACTGTAGCTGTATAAGGTCTCCTTCTGGCCTGCATGACTTTGTTCTGGACATGTTTTTTCAAAAACCACATTGATGATTTCCTAGACCCAGCAATAAAAAGGACTTTGACCTGTAATATGACCAGACCTTGGCTATCATGAATTTCAGTGATTGTGGATCAAGACCTGAACCAACAGGGGCCAGACATGAGGGAAAATGAGTAGCATGACTTTCTCCGTCAGATCATGACATGTCCCTAGCGAAATGCAGCTGAGTGGATGGAGCGGGACACCTAAAATTGAAATGCAGAAAGAGCTTTGATCTCTGACGGAGGGCTGAACAGACCGACTCTAACATTGGCTCCAATGGGGGATGGTAGCTCCTTGGAGGTGCCAAGAACAACAGATCTCTGGAGGAGCTAGACAGTGCCTCTTGATCCATTGGGCTATGGAGTCATCATTTTGATAAACAGCACAAGACTCTGACTTATTTACAAAACTGGAATAACCAAGAAATTGACTCAAACTTGACAATTGGAATAACTCAAAAACTGACTTTACATACTGAAACCAAACTGAAATAAAAATGGTATTTACAATGACAGTGGAAGTAGCGTTAATAAATCAGCAATGATACTTCTTGAGCAACCGACCATTGATCGGCCCTCCAGGACAATCTTCCCCATTCATTTCTTTAAGAAGAAAGGCATTTTGACCCCTGTATGCTGCAATCTTGAAAGGACCTTTCCACAGATTTTCGAACTTTCCGTGCTTGCCTTTCTCTTCATTCCTTGCATCCCACTTTAGCACCACATCATCCAACTGAAATTTATCTGCTTTTGCTTTTCTGTCATAGATTTTCTTTATCTTCTCCTGCAACTTGGATGTGTTTTTGAAAACTTCTTCTCTTGTTTGCTGCAAGTGGATCATTTGATTCAGCCTTCTCTGCATGGGATCTTCCTCACTGCCGGCCTCCTGAAGAAGTTTGACCACCGGGGTAGCAAGGGAAGCGGGAAATACTGTGTCCACTCCATAAACCAGCTCAAACGGTGACATACCAATAGACTTTTTCTGACTGATTCGATCTGCCCAAAGTGCATGGACCAGCCTCTTGTTCCAGCTCTTCTTATTTATTTCCAGCAGCTTCTTGATGATGTTGACCAAATATTTATTCGAAGATTCCACCAATCCATTGCCTTGCGGATGATAGGCAGTTGAATGACCCAAAATTATGTGATATCTGTGACAAAATTCTACCATCCTTTTCGATTTAAAGGTTGCTGCATTATCAGTAATTATTTTGTTTAGACAACCAAAGTGAGGCAAGATGTTATTTTCGAGAAATGAGATGATTACTGTGTCCATCGCTTGTCTGGTAGGTGCTGCCTCAATCCATTTTGTGAAGTAGTCCGTCGCTGTAATGATCCACCTATGCTGTCCGGAAGAGGCGGGATGAATTTCCCCAATGAAATCCAAGCCCCACTACTAGAATGGAGCGCTCACCTCGATAGGCTTGAGTGGCAAAGGTTGTAGTTTCTGTTTTCCTTTGAAAATTTGACACTTATGACAACGCTTTACCATCTTATGCACATCAACAAACAAAGTAGGCCAGTAGTACCCTGCTCTCAAGATTTTGTTAGTTGTTGACTTCCAAAAAGGATGTCCACCACACTCTCCTCCGTGGAAGTCCTCCATGACTTTCTTTGCCTCCTCTTCCACCAGACAATTTAGTAAAATGCCACCGGGATCTTTCCAATATAGTGCAGAATTCAAGATACAAAACTTGGCAGCTTTCAATTTAAGTGTTCTCGCTTTGTTTCTAGCCATGCCGGGTAGTGGTGATAGATTTTTCAGCACATATATTATATCAGAATACCATGGGGACAAAGCAAACATTTCGGATACCTGAACTGAAGTTCCTTCATCATTCTCATCGGACATGGCAGCGATCAGATTTATGTCCAAAGCATGCAAATTTGACTCCTCCATTAGCTTCGCCAACCCCTGTCCTTTAACCAGCTTTGTAGGCTTTATCTCCACATAGTATTCTAGCAAGGCTGCAATCCATTTTCCTCTTCTCCCTTCCGGATCGGTCTGCACTAAAACATCTTTCATAGCAGTATTAGGAACATAGGCCAGAATATGAGAATGTAAGATATACACCCGGAAATCCTTCAGTGCCTTCACCAATGCCAGGGCTTGCTTCTCAATGATGTTGTACTTCAAAGCTACATCCCTTATAGCCCTGCTGAAGAATGCAATGCGTCTTTCATGATCATCCCTCTTCTGCAACAATACCGCTGCCATAGTGTGCTCAGAAGCAAATGAAAACAATATGAAATCTTGAGTGTAATCTGGGCTGACTAGAACTGGAGCTGAAGAAAGGGCCAATTTGACCAAGTTGAAAGATTTTACAGCCTCATCCGTCCATTTCACCTAGCTACCCCTCTTAAGCATGTTGGTCATTTCTTTCAAATGTTCCACAAGATTAGGCATAAATCGACGCAGAAAATTCATCTTACCATTGAATGACTGTATCTCCTTTTTGTTCCTAGGCAGATCGATTTGCTGAATTGCTTGGACACATGTTGTTCTATGTGGATGCCATATTTTGAAATGATATGCCCAAGTAATTTTCCTTCCTCCATGGCGAACAAGATCTTCTTAGGATTCAGTGATAAACCATATTTCCTGCATTTTGAAAGACAATTTTTAGGTGATGCATGTGCTCTTCATCGGATTTTGATAACACCTTCAAGTCATCCAAGTACACCACCAAAAACACATCCTTCTCATTTGCAAACGCCAAGTCCATTGCACGCTGAAATGTGGCACCTGCATTCTTCAAAACGAATGGCATTTTGGCATAGTGAAATGTTCCCCATGGAGTTGTGAATGCTGTCTTATCCCTATCATCTTCATGGATTGAAATTTGGTTATATCTGGAATAACAATCGAGCAGTGACAAACGAGATGCCCCCACCACTCGCTGAAGTATTTGGTCCATCTTGGGCAGCGGATAGTTGTCCTTCAATGAAACCTTGTTTAGATTTCTGAAATCAATGCATAGGCGGATCTCACCGGCCTTCTTTTGTACAGGCACTAAGTTAGATATCCAATCTGAAAATCTGATAGGCACAATGATACCTGACTTGTAAAACCTATTTACCTCTTTTTCGATGGATGGCAGCAACTTTGGATTGATCCTTCTCAGCTTTTGTCTAAACTGTTTATGATTGGGCTTGATAGGTATGGTGTGCTGAATGATATTCGTATCATAGGTCTTTAAATCAGAATAATCCCAAGCAAATACATCTGCAAATGAAGCCATCAAACTGATATATTTGTCCTTGATCTTTGGCGGCAGTGTCTTGGACAATTTTACCAATTTTGGATTTGCTGTTGTACCGATGTTGACTTCTTCTACACCTTTCTCCGTGGGCTGCAAAGTTGGCTTGCGAGCTACATCATCCTGATCGAAAAGTTCTTCTTGGGGTATCAAGCCTTTAGGAATGATGTTGTTCTTCAGCTGCAATACGTCCATTTGATTGATTTGTACTTCTTCTATACCATTCCCTTTGTTCTCATCGTTTTCCACATCGATTAAGGTTTCTTTGAACTTACCTTTGTTGAGAAGAAAATACTTAATCTTCTCATCATCTTGGAACACTTGCCAATGTCGTTGATTGTCTGGAATGGTTGGACGGTGCTTGACATGGATTTCAAATTTATTGCTAGAGTTCATGGGGATCTTCAAGCTACTCGATGCCTTGGCAAGAGCATCAACAATACTATTTTGTATTCGTGGCACACATGTCAAGGTGTATTCGGAAAATAGCTTCAAGATGTCCAAAACTGCATTACGATAGGCCCGCATCCTAGGATGTTTTGCTTGATACTCACCTCTGACCTGTTTTATCACCAACTCGGAGTCGCCGTATACTGAAATCCTCTTTGCATTTAGATTTCTAAGAATCTTCAAGCCAGCAATCAGAGCTTCATATTCAGCTTCATTATTGGAACATTCGAAGGCCAGCTTGTAGGAGCAAACTCTCACACTTGTAGGTACTTTGTTTGGGGCGAAGAAAGGACTGCATACCCAAATAGCAATACCAACTCCATCATTCCCTACTGCTCCATCAAAATCCATTGTCCATAAACCTTCTTCTTCCTCTTGCAAGTGCTGAAAATCTTTTTGCTGTCCATTGTTTGTTTGTTGTCCATCGTTTTCAACTGATTGCCCAATCTTTTGTTGCTTTTCTTGTCTTTCTTTCTTCAAAATCTCTCTAAAATTTTATGTTATCTCTGGAATGTCATCTGCTTCTACTATCTGGCTATCTATTTCATTTAAAATATTTGAAAACAAAACAAAAGACTCTAAATCTGTATGTACATAGTTTATAGGATGATTTATCAGCTTCTCCTTGCTTGTGATCATATACTTCATCTTTTGTTCCCGATATAATTTCTTCATTTGTCCAAACACCGGGATTGTTGCATAGGAGAAATCCAGCTATAGTGTCCCCTTCAATTTTGCTACCCAAGACCTGGAAAGGAGCATGCCAAACCTTGGAGGAATGTCTGCTACCACTACATCCATAAGAACATTTTTTATAGGGAGTTGATCCAAACTCACAACTAAGTCTTTGATGAGCCCTATGCACCTTACTCTGCTGGAGTCGAATGAATAGAGATCATGATATTGGCAGGTGATGTCTAGACCAAGCTTATCCATGATAGCCTTGGGCATGAGATTGTGAGAGGCTCCAGAATCGAACATGGCATTGTGTAGCACAAAGTCATGCAATCGTAAACTGATATAGAAGGGTGGCACCTCGCTCTCAGGAGACTCACCATTTGTCGCTGGCCCAAAAATCATTTCAGGCTGATCATCTTCCACGTTTACCATGTCGGACATTGGGTCCAAGTTCAACATTTTAGAAATCTGTCCTCTATAGCTGCTGTTCTTCATGATTTCAGTCAAAGGGATGGATACCTTTAGCTTAGAAATCTCATTCTCTAGGCTGAAAGCGGGAGTTCTTTCTACCTCTTTGACTGGGATCTCTTTCCTTTCCTTCTCTTTTGAGGTGGCTGGTTGCTGTGATTGTTCTACTAACTTTGATTTGCTGCTCTCTGGAACAACCGCCTCCTTTCCCTTTCTTTGTGTAGCTGATAGATCTTTCTTTGTTGTTTCATCCTCCTTCTTTTTCTTATTTGGTTTGCCCGATACATCTCTATTTCTAAGGGAATATCGCTGTTGTTGTGTGGAAAAAGCATTCATATACCCCCTTTGATATTCTTCTGACTCTTCTTCCAACATGGTTTCGTTAGCTAGGATAAAATCGGTGTCTTGGTGTGTAGCTGAATTCACTGCACATTCTTCTTCTTCGGTGATGTAAGTAGGTAGCTCATCTGGAGTAAAAAGATGGTTTTCCTCACCGATTACATTCCTGTCCTCATCTGATTCCGGTCCATGTACAAAATTCTACTGCAAAGGTGTTTGTACAGGCTGTTTTCCTATTTGCTCTTGAGTCTGCTGATCTCTTTGTCTTATCCTATATTGTGGCTGCTGTTGGCCACGAATGTTAGGATTCCTAACTTGTGGCTCTGGCTTGTCAAGTTTTACCCTTTCGAGCATCTGTTCTACCTTCTTGAGCAGTTGATCCATTGAAGAAGATTCTTCTTTCACCGTGGTTTTCTTCTCTGCTTTCGCTCTTACTCTTTTGGGCAACAAGTTAGCCTCAACGCTGACTGCAATTTTCTGCATATCTTCCATTGTAGCCGGTTCTCTCTATCTTAATTGGTACGCCATGTCAGCATCAAAACCATCTGGAAAATTCATCATTGCTAGTCCCACAGGTGGCTTTAGATGGTCTGGGATGTCGTTGTAGACTGCATTAAATCTAACACAATAATCTTGGACCGAGTCCCCGGCATTCCGTTTGATTTGCTCGTATTCGGCCAGAATTTGAAGGGGATTCTTTTTGACTTCCCATCTGTTCAAAAATTGTCTTTGTAGCTCAGCCAAGGTGGTGATGCTTGCAGTCGTCAAACCTCTGAACCATTTCCTCACATCACCTGCAAACGTTTGTACAAAGAGCCTCATTGCCACGTTCTCTGCATCGATCTCATGAAGTTCATAGAAATCTGCCATTTTATCCGCATGTTGTTGAGCTGTATTATTGTTAGGAGTGCCATCAAAAAACGGGATTTTACTTTGATAGTCATTTGGCATGTCATCTAGGACTTGGGACAGAACAAGAGGAGAAAAACGGGCAGCCATCATTCTTGGTGGATTTGGCCTTCGAGGCATTGGAGGAGTGTGCACAGTTTGTAAGGGGCTTGCACTTGGACTTTGGGGCTGTGTGGCAATGTAGTTATCGATTAATCTATTAGCTCTTTCCGTCTCAAGGTCTACAAGAAATTGCGGATCGGGGACGGTGTAATCAACAACCTTTTCAGATTTAGATTCAAACAGTGATATCTCAAATCGTTCGTCAAACTCAAGCTCCTCAAGATACTCAAAAATGTCGGGACATGAATCAGATTTGAACACGGGGGTTATGGTGCTTTCTTGACGGAGGAGTCTTGGAATCAAATTGGGATTTTTGTAAATGTGAGGAGGGTCTGGGTCTGGATTCGCTCTGGTATATCGTCTTGAAGCTAGCGTGCTATTGAGAGGAATTACGGGAGACAACCAACTTACACAGCCTTTACAATCCTAAGCTCATCATCCAGGAGCCTAGAATTCTTATGAAACAAGGGGATTTAGTTTTCAACTTAAGTCCCCAGTATGGTCGCCACTATGTTAGCACCTAAATCTGCCTTAGGCTGAAGAAGGAAAAAATTAGGGTAACCACAAACCACGCTCAGTCTGGTAGCTAGCCCTACCAGAGCAGGAGAGGGCTCTCTCCGAGTCACACTCAGCGAATGGATAGGCAAAATGGTCTGAGATGACTTACAATGCAATATTTACCTTAGGCTAGTAAGTGAAAAGGGATTTTGGAAAAGGTTTTATGAAGTGACCGAGCTTCTGGGATGTATATGGGACTGGCGCTCAGCAAAGAACAAAGAATTGAAAATGAAGGCACAGATTATTCCGTGAGGCAAGGTAGGCGGCAAGCGCAGCAATTTTGGCTTAAGGTAATGCGGAATGGAAAGATTGCTGAAGAGAGTGAAAAGGGCATGGTCGCATGAATCCTTTTCAATAGAAGAATAACACTGCACATGAAATTTTCCCACAGGCAGAGAAATATAAATTGAATTCTACCTAATCTCACTTAGAAAATTTCACTGAAATGGAGCATGAAATGAAATATGAAACATAACCAGATACTTATGGAACATAGGAACAAATTTACTACACTCACGACCACAAGAATCTCATGAAACAGAGCCACTGCCTTTCATTAATCCTTTGTAAAAAATACATAGTGCAGAAACAAAGTTTCTTTCCCACAATCTCCCAAACGTTACAAGCCAGCCAACCCTTTGCAAATAACTTGCTTACAATATATAGAAAGTGTAGACAAGAGAGAGAATGCCCAGGGGTTGGGAAGTTACTCAAATCATTTCGAAAAGGAGATGGAGAGCCAACCATCAGCTACAGGTGCAGTGCTCTCAAGCATGACATTTGGCTGGGGTGACCCTTTGCATTCTTTTGCCACTTGGATAGATGCCCACCTGGAGAGAAAATTCTTTAAAAGCCATCCTTGGTGCCAAAAAACCGAAGAGTAGATGACCGGGCCCACTTGGAGAAGTCGCGACCCGAAATTTCGCGAAACGGGAGCAATTTGGCAGTTTTTTCCCCTATGCACCGCGCCAAATTCCCTGTGCATTGCGCCACTTTGGAGCCTGTTTTGGGGCACTTGCAGGTGTCCAAAATGTACCCAAGTGGACTTGTTGGAAATTCTGTCTTGTCTACTTTCCAACCCAACCAGAATTTCTAAATTTGACGCTCATTTGCCCCTCCAAAACTTCATTCTCCTAAGAGTGCTTTCTGTGTGTCCAAAAAGTGGCAGAGAGGCCATTTTTGGGTGTTTTTTGACCTTTAGGAGACCCAAAACTTGTCAAAATTTCTTTCCCGAACACCAGTAGACGTATTTTTCGATGATGAATCCAAATATGCAACCCATTCCTCGATTGGAGTGCTATAATTTTAGCGTCGCGCCAGTGGCGTGGCGCACAGGGAGAAATTCCCTGTTTTGTGCTAAAAAATTTTGCCTGTGACCAAAATTTGCCCAATGTTTTTGGAATTTGGGCTGGAGGTTCCCTATGAAGTGCTTTACTATGCTAAGGAAGCCTCAGCCAAGATTCGAAGCCGATCTTGCTCCTTTGCCTCCTTTGCCTCTTTTGCCTCTTTTCTCGCTTTGCTCAATTTTGCCTTTAGGCTCCTGATTCTTGCCTTGGAACTCATGTTGCGGGCCTGGTACCGATAAGTCATGTGCCTCAGCATGTCTTTCTCCCTATTTGCTTTGTCCAACAGCCTCTCCAAATGCATGTTGACCCTCTCAAGGTTGGACTCCGGTCTTCATTGATTTCTTGCTCCAAAGATGTGAGCGAAACCCTTCTTCTTTGAGCAACTTGGCGCTGCTCACAGATGTTTTGCAGCTCCATGATCGTCTGTTGGTCCTCAAGCTATTTGTTTATCCACCCCAGGTAGTTCATGTTCCACTTAGCCCTTTCTAGATCAGTGGTCAAGTCTTCAATCTCTGATTGTTGCTCCTTGATGATCTCTATAAGCTCCTCATTGGTGGGTTTTTCATCTGTCTCATCATCCTGGAGGAGAACAAAATCGGTTTCTTGCTCACCTGATGGCCCCTCCTCCTGCACTGGCTCCTTGCCCTTACCCTGCTCTTGGGGTGCTGATGGTGGAAGCGAGGCCCCTTCCACCCCGGGTGGAGATAGAACTCGCTTTGCTGCTGCAAACAATGGTCTGGTGCCTTTCGGATAGCCTCTCTAATATGTGATGAAAACTGGCATGGTGGCAGTCTCATGATTCTCAAACTGATGTGAAGGACTTCCCATCTCAGGCTCAAACTGATATGAAGGACCTCCCAGCTCATGCTCAGACTGATGTGAAGGACCTCCCACCTCATGTTCTGCCTCTGATATCACCGATGGAGCGCTGAAGAAATCACGGGAGATGAAGTCCTCCCAAGCAATACCCTACAATCCCAATTGATGGTCCACCAAAATCCAGATGATAGCAAAATGATAGACACTATTAAACTGAGCTCGTGGGGTCTTGCGCTGCATGAAGTTTTTCATCTTCTCAATGTTGTTGCAGATGAAAAATGGGAGGCTCATCATCTTCACCCTGGTGAAGTGCATGAGCAAGCGGATGTGATAGGCATAAAGGCGAGAAAACCTCCCCTCGCAACTGAAATACTTCATGATCAATCTCATGAGTGGGGCATACTCTTCCCTCAAAAATATGAATGGAAAAACTCTAGTGAGCTAGCTCAAGCAGCTGTTCTTGATATAAGGCTCATAGTGATGCCTCTCCACTTTCTTCTTCTTATGCCACTGCTCTCCAACGTTAGGTATCCCTGTTGCCACTGATATAGCCTCCGGTGTTAAGGTGAAAGTGACCCCAGCCAGGACAGATTGGCTTCCCTATAGATGAAGTGCAAAAAAGCGGGCCAACTCATGATGTACTTTGACATTTGCCACCCTTTGGCAAAATTCATAACATGCCAAGTGCTGGAAACAAGACATGGCAAGTGGGCATGCCTGTAGCTCTGTGAGGGTGTTGGGCTCATCTCTGAGATGTCTGCCACTCCGGTGATGTCTCCTATGGGCCCTGTTATGAAACCAGCTCAAGAAAAGATAGAAAAGATAGATCAATGCCTTAGAATTAAGCCTCTTCGAGGGGGCAACCTCCTTTACATTACATAAATGAACAATTCTTCGATGATACAAATGAAAAGACCTCCTTTCTATATATAGGAGTCTAAGGGGTTATAACATAATCAGAGCCGACATAACAATCATAATGTAAGGGCTAAATAATAACAATAGTGGGCTTCTATGGGGCACAATAGTAACAATATGGGCGCTACATGGGTACATCAATATAATAAGTGGGTTATACTAATAACAATAAGGGGTTACACTACTAGTATAGAGGCCTAACATGCCCCTCTCCTTCAAAAAGCGTTGTCCTCAACGCTTGAGTAGTTCTTGATGCTTCTGTATAAAATTCTTGTCCTCGCATGTGGAATATTCAGCGGGTAAGTTCTTCCACTTGATGAGATACTCTGAAATTGATCAATTTCATAGCTGTCGGGTTCTTGTTTCTGTGACTGCTCCAAGTTCCAATATGATTTTTACTTCCTCTTCAATTTCTGGCAGTATTGTTTGAATTGGGATCTTTTGCAACTTTTGAATAAGTGGCCATACTTCTTTGTCCTTCTTCCATTCATCCCTTGCTTCGTTTATCCAATCTGGCTGGATAATATAAATAGTACAAAACAATGCTTCCACATCCTCATCCTTGAAGAGTCTTTCCATTCGGTAAGGTCGCTATTTTTTAAGTGCATGTAGTATTGCCAACATTTCCTTCTCACAAATAGCTTGCTTGATATGTAGTAGTAAAAATACCCAATCACCTACATCAAAACATTTTTCACTATGATGTTGACCTACCTGTTGTTTTGTTTGATTTTGCACCGAAGTGGTGTTATCCTTTAAAAGTTGGAGAACTTGTTGTTGATGCTCGATGTCATCTTTCACTGCTTGAACCTTTTTCTTCTTGATATGCCCCTCTATCTTGATAATTTGAGGAGTGGTAATTTCGAACAATGAATTACAAGATATGGTTGGATTCATTTCTTCTTTCTCGATGTGATCTTTCACTTCTTGCACCTTTTTCTTCTTGATATGTCCTTCTATCTTGAGAGTTTGAGGAGTGGTAATTCTTGCCAATGCTTTACAAGATATGGTCTGATTCATTTCTTCTTTCTCTGGGGTGGGGTCCTGGCGTATATCTTCTTCTTTTGATGTTTCTTGATCCTTTTCTTTCTCCTCTTCATATTCTATGTAAAATAATTTCTTCTCAGCACACTTATGACCTTTAGTGCATTTGCTATCACAATTGTAACAAAGCCCTTTTTCTCTTTTTTCTTCCAATTGTTGTGGTGTAACCCTTATAGGTTGTGGAAGGCTAGGAGAAACAACACTTCCATCTTTATAGTTGTGAGGGGTACGCTTCTTGGTTTCCATAATTTTGCTTTTAACTATGTCACAAAGCCCTTTTACTCTTTCCAATTGTTGTGGTGTTGCTCTAAAGAAGGTGTTGCTCTTTGTATCCTCATAATGTGCTATCATTTCCTCCATGAAAATTGACCACGTAACAAGTTGTTTATGAGAACAAAGCCCTTCGTACCATAAAAATTGATCTGGTTCTAAATATGAAGATGAAATACATACCTTTTGTAACAGTTGTACACCATGTAGATCAAAATATTGCTCCATCTGAGGTATCCAATTTACCGGATCCTTGCCATCAAACTTCCTCATCTTGCTTTTTCTTGATTTTAGGAGCTCGACCTTGAAACGACTGTAACTCTGTACTTTCAGATCTTTAAGTTCTGAAATTGTGACCTATAGTATCCCCTTGTGTCCTCTTTCCAATGCCACCAGTTTGATCCAAATTGAATTCTCTAAGAAAGAGTTATGCACAATCTCCCAAGATGACCTGATTATAGACCTTTCCAGAAGAGCGAAATTGTATGAAGTGCCACGTGTCACTGTTTTGACCTTTAGATCTGAAAAATGCATACAAGAAACTACAGTCCGCCCTCTTTCTGTACCTTCTTACGACGTTTCAATCCGATCCCCAGAGTGAAAGTTATAACGATTTTCCCCAGGTCACCTATTTTGAATGTAATTCAGGAGACTACAAAAAGACCAACTTCCTCAAATCATATCTCCGCAAATATTGTGCGAAAATCTCTAAAATTCGGACCGAAGATTCAACGCGATTTCTTCTCAAATGGGTTTTTTTTCTGACTTCTGAAACGTCACAGAAAAAAGTTATAGCGAAAATGCCACGATGACCTGTTTGGAGTAGCGAAACCCTAGAATCCAAAGCTCTGATACCAAATGTTATGAAACTAGCTCAAGAAAGAGATAGAAAAGATAGATCAACGCCTTAAAATTCAGCCTCTTCGAGGGGGCAACCTCCTTTACATTACATAAATGAACAATTCTTGGATGATACAAATGAAATGACCTCCTTTCTATATATAGGAGTCTAAGGGGTCATAACATAATCAGAGCCGACATAACAATAATAATGTAAGGGCACAATAATAACAATAGTGGGCTTCTATGTGGCACAATAGTAACAATATGGGCACTACATGGGTACATCAATATAATAAGTGGGTTGTACTAATAACAATAAGGGGTTACACTAGTAGTATAGGGGCCTAACACATGACTTGTAATTGCATAGTTCACATGCCACCAATCCTATCCATGACTTGTATCTACCCAATTCACATACAAGCAAGCCTAAGTGATCTTGGGCTTAAGTGGCTAGATACATCTTCCTAGATCTGGAATGACATTTATAACAAGACCCTCTAAGGGGTGGAAGAGAAAATAAAAGAGAAAGTAATTAGAATACACTATAATGAATGAGAAACACCACTAGAAAAGGTCACCTTATACTTCATGAATGAGCTCAATTTTTCAGTAAGTCAAGATAGGAGAAGGAGCAAGATATTAGAGGACATTACTCTACACTCGTAAGCTATATTTTTTTTGTTGTATTGTTATTTTATGTAATGTAAATTTGGCTTCACTCTCTACATCATTTATTTTTATGATATCATATAATAGTTTTTACGGTTAGATCATTTTGTAGTATGAATTTCCTTCTTAGAAAGGAAAATACATTGTCTTTGTTCATTTGTGCATGTGTGTAGGTTTTTGATATCAAGGAGCTAGATTGGTATTTTTTAGTAAGAGTGGTATCTTTTAGTAGGAGTGGGATATTTAGCTACTAGAGTGGGTCTCCAACATTCATCAACATGTGAGTGTTATAAGATATGACGTCACCCTTGTCATTTGCATTCTATGAAAGGAAGAGATTACAATAGATCTAGGAAGTTTTTTTGCTCACTGTGTCCAATATCTGGCAAATCCTATGGTTAGATATGTGGGACAATAGTCCATTTCTCTTCTGCATAGTTTACGTAACCATAAATAAGCAATCTAGAATCAAAGGTATACTTATGCTACTGTGTTATTATTTTACAGGGAGAGAAATTATGGTTTCCTTTTTTACATCATTTATGTTTATGAAATCATATTGTATTTCATATGATTATATAATTTTGTAATCTAAATTTCCTTCAGAAAAGGAAAATACATAGTCTTTATTCATGTGTGCATGTGTATGGGTGTTTGGATCAAGGACCTAGAGTGGGGTCTTTGAATAGGAGCAAGGTCTACCATTGTCATAGTGGGTCTACAATATTTATCAATACACAAGGATTATATGACAAGTCACCACCATTTCCATTTCCATTGTATGAAAAGAAGAGATTCTCACAAAACTAGGAAGCCTAATTGTTCATTTTTTACGTTGTGTGGCAGATCCTAAGGTGGGGTATGTGGGAAGATAGTCCGAAAAATTTAGAAAAACAATTTGCTGAACATATTTTTTATATTTGCAATCTAGTATTATATAGACAATAATATCCCAAGCAATGTTATATCTAGCTTACTAGTTTGAGCTTCAATTATTTACATAATGAAAATCTATAATATACATCAATTTTAAAGAATGTTTTAATTATTATAAAAAGTGTCAGAAAATTAACATTGTTATAGGTGGTTAAGGTTGTATTTTTCTCATCATATTTTTGTATAAATTTTAATTTCCATAGTAGTATATGTAAAACTAATGTGGGCACAAGGTTTACTAATAGCCTACTCAAATTTTAGTCACTAACCAATGATGCTCTATCAAAAATTTATCCCATGTTTTAAATATTTATTGTTATTAATATTCTTTCTTGTGCAATCTATGATGGTGGATCATATTTTTATTTTAATTTATTTGCCCTTTTATTATTTTTTATACTCACAACGTTCATCATAGAATTTAGAATCACAACTCAAATTAAACAATGTCACAAAATTAAACAATGTCATAATACATTTTATAAATCAAACCACAACATCAACATGATACAAAAAACATAATATACATGAGTGATATGCATTTCGAATATAAAAGTCAATAAACATGACATATATACATTTGATGTCAATTACAAAACAATATGTGACAATTAGCTAGGTGTAACACTAGATCTATTGCTATCGCTCCCTTCATTACCATGGGTACTTGAAGGTATATGCATGTTCATATTAGATGGAAATGACATAAAAACATGAAATGACTCTAAATATGTAGGTATATAATTTGATCTTATCCATACCATGTAAAAAACCATGAAGAAAATATCATGAAATAGGTGTAGTAAAGGTGGAGGATAGAGGGGTAGTTAATGGATCTAGAACTTGGTGTAACTAGTGACACATCTAGAGAAGGAGGAGGAGGAGGAGGAGCTAGTAATGATGGAATTGGTTGAGGGTGATCTATATGGTGATGTATGTGGAGCATAATAAAGACGAGGAGGTGGTGGTGGATTGATGGATGGTCCATATGGTTATGTATGTAAAGGAGGAGGAGGAGGAGGGGGGGGGCTGGTGGTGTGGGGTCAATAGATGGTTTAAATGGTGATGCATTTGGAGGAGGAGTAATAGGGGACGAATGTGGATTAGGGGATGGTATAGTTAGATGATGAGGGGATGTGAGTTGATCTGATGTAGGATTAGGTGGAGGAGGAAGATGGGGGGGGTGGAGGTTGGCCTGCTATAGGGCAGGTGGTAGAGAATCATAAGGTGGATAAGTTTTGATGATGCTCTATGTAAAAAACACATCATAAGACTTATAATTTTTCTCAAGCTATGGTGCAACAACATCATCATGGTGCGCATCCTAATAGATTCATCATTATGCTAACTTATGAATATAAAACAATAAGATAAATTTTAAATATTTAAATTTGATCATTTTATTTTTAATTTTCGAATTTTCAATGGTATTATAATCGACACTTGTAATCACATGACCTATAAATTGTCCTATAAATTTGTGCACCATAGAGCTATGGCCCTCCGAAAGTAGTGGGGCACCATCATCTTCATAGTGCTCGATACTAATATATGCCCAAGTGTTCTAATATACAATCACAATATTGATGTGATACTATTGAAATATAATAATTTTCGAATTAGTCACTTAATTTTTAATTTGTTACTAGGGTTCCATGTCATTGAAATTGATGGCCCGTTATACTAATAGCACCAATGCGCCGATATAAATGTAGTACAGTGACATGGTGTATCAATTGGTACACTGATAGAGTAATGATAGAGTTATGAGAAGCTCCTCAAACTATGGTACATTGACATCGTCATGGTGCGTGAACAGGAGTCACCCTAATGCACCTAAATGCATCTACGGTATTGTTGTGATAATCTAATAATTTTCTGATTTGATGTGTTTATTTTTGTTAAAATGTGTCATTTTGAGTGCTCCATCCTATGTGTTTTATTTAGTGCATTGTATTAAAGTGCTTCCCGCTATAAATTAGGATGCTTTGTATCAGTGCTGACTATCAAAATACAGTGCACAAAAAAATATTTCCTTGTAAGACAAACAATATCGGTGCACTAAAGAATTTTCAAAAATCCTTATTTAAGGTAAATTTTAAACTTTAAATCAATGAAAGTTAAAATAGGAAAGTCATAAATAATTTACTTATTATTTTTCACACAAGGCATGGTTTCCAAGTAAAATAAAAATGATAAGGTGCACCATTTTTTGAAATCACTTAGGGGAAATATGGAACACGGTGGCAATATTGTAAAGCATTGGAGATAAGACAAATGTCCAATTAGATTTAGCACAAGTGCTTATTAGAATGATTAAAAGCGCATGATGAAAACAATTTTTTGAAATCACCTAGGGGAAATATGGGACAAGGTGGAAATATTGTAAAGCATTGGAGATAGGACAATTGTCCAATTAGATTCAGCACAAGTGCTTATTAGAGTGATTAAAAGCACATAATGAAATTCAATTTCATAACTCTTTTTAATTTTACGTTGTTCTAATACACAAAATAACTATATTCATTGATATGCATGGATAAGGTATAAATGCCCAGAAATTTTAAAGGAAGCCTCAAAGTAAGTTTTAAAAAAGTATATATTAATAGCTATATTTTTGTAATTTATTTTAATAGGATATGAAATAATGCTTATGTTTTACAATGCACTAAGGACTTCACATTTCTTATAACCACCACCATAATTTTATAGTAATATATATTAAAAATGATTTTTTTTATTATTTATTATTTCAATATATTAATGCTTTTATCTAAGGACGCTTCAGGTTGTCCATTACTAATAATGCACCTAGGTGTTATTATGGGTGCTTCTTGGTAATATCTATATAGTTTTTTTTTGTTTTTTTGTTTTTTTTGTTTATTTAAAAATAAGAAAACAATCACTATGTTTGGTTCATTCTTATTATGTGCTTAGTATACCTTTTCGAAAGCACGATAATATTTTATATAAATGTATATTATCCAAAATATTTTAATATTTTCTATAATAGTAATTAATATTTGGAACCATTTAATAAAACATGGTTGCATTATTTAAGTTAGCATAATGGTGTGTTTTTTAAATTTATGGTACACCATAAAATTCCTTCCAATAAATGGCTGCCCACTTTTGCTACTAGCCTCCACTATTAATAGAGAACGAATAAATTTTGGGGGCACATTCCATAAAAATTTTGCGACAAGGTATTCTCCTTGTAGTGTGAAGAGTCTAAGGCTTGTTAGGATATAAATGTGTAAATTACAACCATTCTCTACTATTATATGTTTCTCAAAAAGTGATTCTTATTTCCACACCACAACTTTTCTAGATACAACATCATTATCTATCTTCTAGAAAGTTTATTGTGCTTAGTCATGAGCCCTAACCTCACATCTTTTCTTGTAATGTATTTTGGTAATTATAAATGCATGGGACATGCCCACCTTGTTTGTATAATGAGATCATATTATAAAGGACAACTAGCTATTTTTAGGTGGTTTCATCATTTCTTAATAGGATATGCTTTCTTCTTATCCCCCCCCCCCACCCCCTCCTCTTTCTAATATATCATATGTTATAAACAATTGGAGTAGAAAATAATGATGTAGTTCAACCATCTAGTATCTCTTAACATTCACATTATAATGAAATTTAGTACCTAAAGATCAATAATGGGCTATTGAGGTGATCACTAGAAAATATCATCAATAAATCATGGCAAGACTACCTCACACATATTATACACCACACCAAAATCAATTAGAAATAACTTTGAAAATTCAATTTACATTCCTTCACTATTACCCATGTTACTCGGGTGACATTTCATTCGAAATCCATTCAAGTCTATCCCAGTTTGCTAGCATGCTTAAGGGTGACCCATTTGATGTAGCTAAATAACCAAGCGTAGCTCAAATATTCTTAGGCTACTATATAAAAGAAAGTGAAGTTCAATAGGAGTACCTTGGCCATCCAAGAGTCTCCATCAAAGAATTAGATCCACAATTCAAACAAAACGTATTCACATGGAAACTAGTTTTCATTAAGCTTAGATATTTTTTTGTGAGTAAGAGACAAGGAGTAACATTTATAGGAGAATAAATTGTGCAATTTTATGTTGTAGGAATAATATTGGAGACCATTTGCTTACTCTATCATGTCAAACAATAACCCCCATGCTTGTTGAAGCTCCAAAAATAAATGTATTCACACACATCATTTTTCAAGAGAAAGGCCACTAAGAAGCAAAAGGACCATCCCAAGGACATTGTTGAATCACACATGCTCCCAACCATTCTCCCCAAGTCAAAATATTTTTGTTGAAAGCCCATCCATTTGCTATACATGAAATTTTTTCTTCTCATTATTTTGTTGTTAAATTTTATGTTAATATCTTAGTTCTTTGTTTAAATCTCTTACATGTTCTTCTATTTTATGTGGATTGCAATATTTGGTGATAAAAACTATATATTATATCAATTTTTAACCTAAGTATAAAAAAAAGATGTTTCTCTTCACTTTCGCAAAAAAAAAATAACAAAAGAAAGAATCAATAACCATTTAATTATTCACAAGATTCATATTTATATTGATAATTTTTTATATTTAATTTTACAATTATCTTAACCATTCAAATTTGAGATACAATATTTCATATTTCAAAAACAATAAAAACTACTCTAAAAAATAAACGTTTAAGTACTTTTAAGCTTTTTAAACATAAAATAAAATTACAACCAAACAAATATAGATATTTAATATTATGTTTGTGTACACTTCATTAGTATTTTTGTTAAATGACCTAATGATCTTTTTACCATGACAAGAACTCACAAATCTAAAAGGCATTAGTTGAACACCTTAAGAACATCCTTCCATATGCGTAAATGCTCTCCAATGTTATGTAACAATGTTACGAATCTAATACATTTCTAATTGTGCACTCCTCTAACCGCAAAGTTGTTGCACAATGTTTTTATGGTTAATCTCAACCAGCGTCCTGAAATTATCATGTTCAAAACAACCATGGCATAAATCCAACTCGTTTTCACCCACCTCAATGAATAAAATATCATTATTCGTTTCTTAAGCATAGTTACTTATTTAGAGATCGAATAAGAACAATAGCATATGGGTTTTAAATCAACAATGGTTTCCAATCTAGTTTATTTTTGAGTGTTATTGAAGCCCCGAAAATTGGGTCTACAACAAGGGGGATACCCACCCGGTCCAAACCTTGGTTAGCAGCTTCTTTTCCATTTGGTATAGTGGGTCCGACTGGGCATATGGGACCAATTTCCCAATTTATGTGTGTGTGTGTGATGGACTGATATTTCTTTTTCTAACAGTTTCTAAATGGAATACTTCTACTCTAATTCTAATCTAATAATAAGGAAATTGTATTCTAATAAGCAGAAATATCTAAGTCTACACTAACCTGGGGTGTAACCTTTCTTTTATGTGATCTAAAATGATTTCAAATAACAATTGGTAATAAAGATCATTCAACTGTTATGAGAAAATAATTCAATAAGGATGAACCACTTCGTATAAAAAGTTAGACGAAACAGTTGTGAGAAACATATCGCATAATAAGCTACTCATACATCAAGCATAAATAAATAGCTATCACCGTACAAAAGTGCCAAATGATAACTCAGGCATTCATACATTAATATATAAATAACTGAACATGAAAATCACTTTAACACAAGGCAGAAATAGTTAAGAGATAGAAATACCATTTATAACTAGTCCTACTCATGAGCTTCAAGTGATAATGATTTATCTCTTCTTGATCTAACATCTACTAAGAGTACAAAAGTGCAACATCAGTAGCAGATGTCAAATGCAAACATCAATAAATCATGTTCCATTCATTCATCAAAACCTCCTCAAAGGGTACAAAAGTGCATGTTCTGGGGATAAGTTTTTGACAAATTTCAGGACCCTTCTCTAAATGCATGAGAAGGGTTTAAATACTACTAACTAAATCTAAAAATAAATTATTACAAAAATGTAGGATGCGGTTTAAATGACCGTCCTCATTTCAAGAAAATAAAAAAAAATTAAAACTAAAATTGAATCTAAAAATTAAACTACTTCTGTATTTGGTCCTTGAAATCGCATGCATGCAGCATCTGTTTGAGAAGAGTCGGCTGGCTGACTTCCGATTTTAGCTGAGCTGAGAAAACAGAATCGATAAGATTTGGCGCCATCTTTTCGGTCGAATTGATGATACACTTAAGAGTCATCCACTGGCTATGTGGCTTTACCAAGTATGCCCAGTAATAATCCCAGTTCAACTTGGTTAACCCTTGGATTGCTTGTGCCTTTTCTTGAGCTTTCTGCTTCCAATCTGTCTCTATCGTTGCTTTCTTGCAATTTTCGGGGCTTGCAGGTGACTGAGCAATTAGAAGCTTTCTTTTTTGAGAATTTTTTCTCAGCAATGCGTGATTAGTGCTAGGCACTAATCGCGCATCGGAAACTGCCTCTGTTTCTTGGTCTGGGTTTCCTTGATGCGTTTTTCGCCTTTTGCGCTTTTTCCTTCCAGCAGATATAAAGTTCAAATTTTGTGAAAATAATGATTCCGTAAGCTCTTGACCCTGAGTTTTAAACTGTCTATTTCTGATATCAACGCTGTCTAGTATCCACTTAACCATGTCCGTGTATGGGAGAATTTTGGGCCTTGCTGCTATCCGGTGCAAGAATGAGCAAGCTAGCTCTGTGATGGATGCCTCAGAAGAACTATTTGAGCCCGTAGTAGCAGCAACTTCCATTACTCTGGGATTCTCCTCTTCAAGCAGATTATACATGCCTTCCCACGTAGCAATTCCTGCGTCTCTGTTATAGGCCGTGTCTGTATACAAGGGTGCCATTTCTTTTTTTCACCGCTCAGAGCTTTGTTTTTCTTTCCCATTTTATCCTGCGTATTGCTTTGTATCATTCTTTGTTCTCCGTTCCTACAATTCACAAGTGAAGTGAAAATAATGACAAGGAAGGGTGATGGGAAAGTTTTAAATGCTGAAGATGCATAAAGTATACCACCTTACGTGAGATGATTTTTCGATAAGCATGAAACCATATTCCATTAATAATTGGCAACTAATTCATTTATTAGCATTAAAGCGCATAACCAGGTGTCAGTTTATGGAAAATACTTTTCTTGAATAACGAGCCCGAAAGATCTGCGATGAAGCGATTTTTCCATTTGCTTCGCAATATCGCAGATTGCAACATCGCGAAATGATAACGTCGCAGAATCGTAACATTGCAGAATTGACCGCTCGTGACATCGCATTATTGTTGTGTCGTTGTATCACGAAATCGCAATATCACAATATCGTAGATCGCAGGAACGTTATATATGGCAATCTTTGTTATTCTGTTTTCTGCGAAATGCGATTTGCGTTCGGTGTCATCGCATATCGGTAAATTAAAGTGTTTCAATGTAAATTGTGCTTGATGTATGCGATGTGATATTTGTTTATTATCGCATATCGCGACCTCGCAATGTTGGAATTTCATTTGTAAGGTGGTACCCTGTCATCTTTTTGCGATGCAATATTTCCTAAGGAAAGATTTTGTCTTACCTTATCATAAAACTTAGATTTTTAGATTTTTCAAGGGGGGCTTCCTAAGCTTATGATGGTAAGCTTATTCGAAAAGGAAAATTAAGCACTATTTTGATTTTTTAAATTTTTAACTAAGGGTCCCCACTTATTTAGTATTAGGAATAACATTAAATAAGAAGGGGGGTTGTTGTTGGCCACAACAATTGGTGATTCACTTGGAAGAACCAGTTATCTCTGCTGCTTTTTTGAATTTTCAAAACTTCCAAAACAGAAAATTTTCCAGAAAATTAAACTTTACTATAGAAATACTAAGTACATTATGCTTTTGCCTATCAAGGATATTTTATTTCTTCTTTTTCCCAACTTTGATTATTTACTTCTTCAAGCCAGTTCTTGTATCTACATTAGTCATTACTTGGTTTATAAAGATAAAAACAAAGTCTTCTCTGTAAATCAGTTTGAAATATGCTCATCTTTCGTAGGTAGAGCCTCTGCTTCTAGCAAGCGTTTATAGCTTCGACAGGGTTACCTATTATCCGGCAATGATCATGTATCCTACTTAGAGAAATTTACAACTTTTCAAAGAAAAATCCATTTCCACACTTTTTCTTTCATTTTATTTTTATTCTTAAAGAGAAATGTCTTGGTTTGGTAGCCAATTCATGACACAGTCATTCACTGATTTATGACTTTGCTGAAAAAGCTGGCTTGTGATGAGACCCCTTGTCTTTTGCTTGCAACAATCTTGAGTCATTGCCCTGTTGTGGTATGCAGTATTTGGCAAAGTCAGCAAGTTATAACATCTATGATCATGATAATTCGGCTCATGATGAGACCTTTTACTCTTTAAGTTAAAGTGCATCTTTGGTTCATTCTCTGAATATTGTAGTTTCCTAGGTGGGGAGGAAGTCATTTTTTTCCTTAAGACAGCTCTGGATGACAATGATAGAGTTTTTGGAAAGAGCCTTTCTATAGAGAATCTTCATTTTATTATTGATACCTTTCATTGGACTGAAATAAAACAATTTCTAACTAAAGGTGTTTTTTGTCAAAGTTTATACAGTTGAAACTAATATCATTTCTAGGCATATAGTCTTTAACTGTATCTTTCAATAGTAATGATTAATTTTTCAGAAAGAATTCTATTTATACAAGTGAAAAAACAAAATCTAGAAGAGAATTTGTGTCTTTTTCGTGAATCTCAAATGTAACCATTTACAACCGATTTTATTATGGAAAGAAAAACAACTACTCTACAAGAATAGAAGAATGATGATCTTCTATGGAAAATATTTCTTAATAATCTGACCATTAACAGGTAAAAAATCTCTTCTCCCTGTTAAATCTTGTAACATGAAGGTAGACGGACCTATGACTTCTATGATTTGAAAAGGACCAAGCCACATTCAATGAAATTTTGTATGTTTTCCCTTTTCCTCATGAGCCTTGTCCCATTTTAAAATTAGATCTCCCATCTGAAAATCTTTTCTGGATATCATGTTCGAATCAAAAGAGGCTTTCACCAATGCTTGATGATGAGCGTGAGTAAGCTTATCCCATTCTTGTTGTTCTTCTAGCTTAACCAAATCCAGCTGCCTTAGTTGTAGGGAAGAAGTTGGTGCTTCATCAATATATTGAACCAAGGATAAAGAGGGAATTGCTAGATGTGTTGGAAGAACTACTTCTTTCCCATAAACTAAATTAAAGGGGGAAGTGTCGATAGAGGCTTTCTGCATTATTCGATCTACCCATAAAGCATATATTAAAGACTTGTGCCAATTTTTATGATTTTGGTCAATGGTTCGCTTAATGATTCTGATTAAGTTCTTATTTATAGATTTAGCTAACCCATTCCCTTATGGGTAATAATTGGCCAAGTATTTAAGCTTGAAACCCCTTTTGAGTGAAAATTCAGTCATTGCATTACCAGAAAAATATGATGCATTATCAAACATTAAAGCGGAAGGCAATCCAAACCTGGTGATTATGAACTGATCTATGAATTCAATGATATTTTCAACATTAGCCGTCTTGAGTGGAACTGCTTCTACCCATTTAGTAAAGTAATCTGTTGTTGTAAGGATGTATCTATGCTGTTTAGAAGAGTGAGGAACGATCTCACCTATTACGTCCAATCCCCACTGATCGAAAGGCTATTCAATGGTAACTGGTTGCAGTGGCAAGGATGGTTTCTTTTGTCTCCCAGCAGTGGTTTGACAGACTTGACATTTCCTTACATAGTTATGTGCGTCTTTGAATAATGTGGGCCAGTAATAGCCTACGCATAAAATTTTGTGAGTAGTAGCGTCTCCAACGTAGCGTCCGCTTGCTGGCCCATCGTGGAGTTCCTGCAAGACTTTTTCAGCTTTAGCTTTCTCAAGACATCTAAGGAGAATAGAATCATAATTTATTCTAAAAAGAACGTCATTCACGAGTTGATATTTTTTGGCTTTTAACCTTAGAGCTCCTTTATTGGTATGATCAAGGTTTGAAGGAGCATATCTGTTCTTTAGATAATAAATAATATCAGCGTATAATGACTCAACATCGTTTAGGCCTACCTCATACACTTGTACCTCTTCAGATGGATTTTCAAATATTAGCGATGCTCCTGCCAGCATTTTGCAAAAGCCTTGACCTTTTACAATACTTGTTGGTTTGATTTCTACGTCATATTCCTGTAAGGCAGTAACCCAATTGGCCCTTTTCTCACCCACATCCTTCTGCATTAGAAGATTTCTTACCGCTGGAAATGATACTATGATTTTGGTATGTGTTTTGAGTAAAAAAGGTCTAAAATATTTAATTGCTTTAAAAATAGCGTAAGCATGTTTTTCCACATTTGAATAATTCAATTAGGCTCCTTGTAAATTGGAACTGAAAAAAGCAATTGGGGCTTCCGCCTTTTCTTGATTTTCTTGAGTGAGTATCGTAGCATATGATCTATCCGAGGTGAATGTATACAAAATAAGAGGATTGGAAAAGTTTGGAGTTGCTAAAGATGGAGCATTGATAATTGCTTGTTTGATTAGATTGAATGCCTCATGTTCATCTTGGCCCCATTTAAAGTTTTCTTTCTTTTTGATCATGGCTTGTAAAGGAGATACGATTCTTGAAAAGTCTGGAACAAATCTCTTTACAAAGTTAATCTGGCCAAGGAAAGATTGCATGGCTTTCTTGTTGTGAGGTAGGGGTACTGCGGAAATTTCATTGATTCTATCAGGATCAATGTGAATTCCAGTTTTTGACACTATAAATCCTAGAAGTTTTCCTTCACCTAATGCGAAAAAATATTTTTTTGGGTTAAGCGAAATCCCATACCTTAAACAACATTGGAAGATTTGTTTTAAATCTCTGAGATGGTTGTTTCATTTCTTGGAATAAACAGTTATATCATCCAAATAGATTACCATTGATTTATTAACTAACCCCTTGAATGCAATGTCCATGGCTCTCTGAAATGTGGCACCCGCGTTAATCAAACCAAATGGCATCTTTTGATATGCGTATGTGCCCCATTTAGTTTTGAATGTAGTTTTTAATTGATCGTCAGGATGTACCAACACTTGATTGTATTCTGAGAATCCATCCAAGAATAACATTATTTCTGAGCCCGCAACTGCCTGCAGTATTTGTTCCATGGGAGGTAAAGGAAAATTATCCTTTTGGCAGGCCTTGTTTAGGCTTCAAAAGTTAATGCATATTCTAGTATCTTCGTTTTTCTCTCTAACAGGTACCATATTGGAGAGCCCATTTAGAATGTCTAATGGGAAAGATTATTTTGGCTTTCAATAACTTATTGAGTTCAGTTTTGATCTAATTTTCTAAATTGGGATGAATCTTTCTTAACTTTTGTTGGACAGGTTTTTCATTATCAATCATTGGGATAGTATGTTGGATGATGGAGGTGTCATATGTTTTGAGTTCATCGTAATTCCAAGAAAAGACATTTTTGTATTGTTTCAAGAGATGGATATATGCTAATTTTTCTTCAAGGGCTAGGCCAAGGCCTAGCTTGATATTCTGCGGTTTGGCATCAGTTCCTAGATTTACTAATTCATAATTCAAAGTTGCACTTTGGAGTTTTGAATTGGTAGATCTTCTGAATCGATCTTTCAAATCATAAATGTCTTCTAATTTGACTACTGATTTAGGTATAGCATTGTTACTACTATCCTGTTGCAATTGTTGGTCATGTTGGTCTTCGTCAATTATTTAATTGGTATAGGATCCTTTAGATGTGAGAAAACTCACGATATCAGGATCGTCGTTGAAAATCCTCCAATTAGTAATGTTATCAGGAATAGATGGTCTAAAAATTAACTCAATTGAAAATCGGTCAGGGCTAAAATCTTCTGAAGGAATGAGCTTGGAAGCTACGTTAGCTAAGAGGTCTGCGCTAGCATTCTAGAGTCTGGGAATTGATGAAATATTAAATGCTATAAAATGTTTAGTCAGATCTTGAACTAAATATTGGTAATGCTTTAAATGACCTGATAAATAGTGTATAGTATTACGTACCTGTCTGATTACAATTTTAGAATCTATGAAAACTTGCAGGTATTTGACGTCTAATCCGATTGCTTTGTATAACCCTTGGACTAGAGCTTCGTATTCTGCGGTATTGTTGGTGCACTCAAATTCGAGTCTGAAAGTTAGCATGGTTTTATCTCCCTTTGGGCTTACTAACACGCATCCTGCTCCTGCTCCTTCGTTAGACTTAGAACCATCAAAAAATAATTTCCAAAACAAAGATTTATTTACAAGACTATCTATAAAATTAATGCATTTAGAACTATCTGTTTGAGAAAAAATTTCTACTTGAGATAAAACAGAATGTTCTAAGTAAGGTGAAGTATGAGCATTAAAATTTCCTAGGAAAGAATCTACTGAATAGTTTCCTATGATGTTAGAATTATATGCTACTGGTTCATTTTCTCCCTCGAGTTCTATTACTATGTATTTATGATGTTGTTCGTGCTCGAATTTTATCTGGTTTGGTTTACCATTTTAAGGTAGCCACATGTGAGACCAGTCAGTTACAAAGTATCCGTGAAGTTTTTCTGACCAATCTCTGCTAAGAATTAAGCCATTAAATTTTGGGATATCAGCAACTAAAATGTCGATAACTTGACATACCTTTGGGTTGGATGACAGCCTTATGGTAACCTGATTTAACTCGCCAATCACTTTGACTTGCGATCGATCTAGCTGAACTATGCGCACAGCGGATTTCTATGGTTGAACGTTCAATTTTGCACAAATTAGTCTTGGTAAGATATTCGATGAAGCTCCAGAATCCACTAAGCAATTATGCACATTTTTATTCAAAATTTCATAAGTAAGGAGAAATGGGGGAGTATGAGATCTCGATCTTCCTCCAATTAATGTGATATCATTTGGATCAATTTTATTAATCGTATCAGTTGGAGGTCTTCCCATATCATGGGAAGCTTGAGAGATTACAGTGGCTGGTAAAGGTGCAACTGGTACAACATGTAATTCTTTCAAAAGTACTTTTTGCTGGTGTTTTAACTTGCTCAATTCAAAAAGAGTAATATTGGCCCTAGTCTTTTTCATATCTTCTATGATATTATACTCCATTTCATCCAAGACGATTATCGTTTTAGATGGAGTTGATGTGTCTGTTTGGACTAGGCTGGTTTGAGTCGCTTTAGGTGATGTTTTCTTGGCCGTGACTTTATCCTTAGTCATCGAACTTGCGCTCTTTGGCTTAGGTGTAGGTTGAGGAGGATCAAGTTGATTTTTGCTGCGAGTACTAATCGGGAATGCCTCTTGATCCTCTTCATCTGGGAGGATGAAATCCCACATACCTTGTAATTCTACAACTTCTTCTTCATCGGTATGTTCTTCCGTAACGTTTTCCTCTTCTTCTTCTTTTGATTCAGTATTTGAAATAGCATTAGGGGGTTTGGAATCGGTTGAAGGATTTATTTTAAAAGGCCTGTATGGCTTTTTAGAAGAAGTTTCTACCACTTGTTTCTTAATGTTGACCATCTCGTTAGACATGGTCTTCAAAACTTTTTGTAATCCTTCTAAATTGAATGGATCTTTCGATTGTTTTTTCTTGGGATCTTCTTTGAAAGACACCACCTTATATTTTCGTTCCTCTATCGCGTTTTTCTTTTCTAGGGCCATAATACGTTTCTCTACTGCTATTGCTTCTTTCATATTTTCCACTAAAGTTGTTTTGTTAGCCCTATCAACAAAGATTGCTAAGTTTGATGGTAAATAAGTAATGTACCATTCACTTCGCACTTCTTGACTAGGCTGAGAAGCAATAGGAATTTTGTTTAAGATTTTATTGAAACGTAAATTGAAATCTTTGATAGGTTCTCTTGTCTTGGCCCTAAGGTTAGACAAGTCATTGATTAGTGTCCCTGTAGACCTGTCATCACCAAACTTGGTGAGGAACTATTCTTGGAAGACGTTCTAACTAGTAATAGATCCAGATGGTAATGAGAAATACTATGATCCGGCTCTTCCTTGCAGAGTATAAGGAAAAAGTCAAACAACAGCATCCTCATTAACAACTCCATTGAGATTTATGGATAGCATAAAGTTATTTATATGTTCTTCTGCTAGCATGCCTGCCTCAGGATTAAACTTAGGTAGCCATTTTTCAGGATGGGCCGGTAACTGACTCAAGGGTGCAGGCATTAAGACTGCCCCTGGGTTATTCCATGGAGATTGGGCCATTGCTGAACTACTAACAAAGGAAAGTGTAGAAGATGATCCCTGCGGTTGAGAAGATGAGGATATTACGACTCCAGATGGTTGAGAGGGAGTCGTGGAAGTTCCAGTAGGCTAATGGACAATGATCTGAAGTGGAGGAGTGGATGGTTGACTTCGCGGTGAAGAGGTTGAGATGGATGATGATGATGAAAGAGTCTCGCTATTGGATCCTTTAGGAGACTTCCTTGATCTCTTCCTAGTAGGTAGAGGTAATTTGGTTGGATGAACACCAAACTTTTCACTTTTTAACCTGGTAAGAGGATGAGTAGGGTTATATTGCGAAGTCATGCTGCCTTGACATTTATCAGATTTTTGAGGAGATAGTAGATTGTTCTGAAATGTCAGGGTTTGTAGTGCTCAGCGGCTGTTGCTCCAGCGACTTCTAACTCTGGATTTAAAGATTTTAAATGCAATGGAGAAGTCGGAGGAGATGGTGAGGGCGATTTACTCTCAAAATGGTATTTAGATTTAGATTTGCTTGCCATTCACTGTTCGGGGCCCTCCTTCTAGTGCCAAATATGCTGAAGCCCCAAAAATCGGGTCTACAATAAGGGGGATACCCACCCGGTCCGGACCTTGGTTAGCAGCTCCTTTTCCGTTTGGTATAGTGGGTCTGACTGGGGATATGGGACCAGTTTCCCAATTTATGTGTGTGTGTGTGATGGACTGATATTTCTTTTTCTAATAGTTTCTAAATGGAATACTTCTACTCTAATTCTAATCTAATAATAAGGAAATTATATTCTAATAAGCAGAAATATCTAAGTCTACACTAACCCGGGGTGTAACCTTTCTTTTATGCGATCTAAAATGATTTAAAATAACAACTGGTAATAAAGATCATTCAGCTGTTATGAGAAAATAATTCAATAAGGATGAACCACTTCGTATAAAAAGTTAGACGAAACAGTTGTGAGAAACATATCGCATAATAAGCTACTCATACATCAAGCATAAATAAATAGCTATCGCCGTACAAAAGTGCCAAATGATAAATCAGGCATTCATACATTAATATATAGATAACTGAACATGAAAAACACTTTAATACAAGGCAGAAATAGTTAAGAGATAGAAATACCATTTATAACTAGTCCTACTCATGAGCTTCAAGCGATAATGATTTATCTCTTCTTGATCTAACATCTATTAAGAGTACAAAAGTGCAACATCAGTAGCAGATATCAAATGCAAACATCAATAAATCCTGTTCCATTCATTCATCAAAACCTCCTCAGTGGGTATGGAAGTGCATGTCCTGAGGATAAGAAAATTTCAGGACCCTTCTCTAAATGCATGAGAAGGGTTTAAGTACTACTAACTAAATCTAAAAATAAATTATTACAGAAATGTAGGATGAGGTTTAAATGACCGTCCTCCTTTCAGGAAAATAAAACAAAATTAAAACTAAAATTGAATCTAAAAATTAAACTACTTCTGTATTTGGTCCTTGAAATCGCATGCATGCAGCATCTATTTGAGAAGAGTCGGCTAGCCGACTTTCGATTTTATCTGAGCTGAGAAAATAGAATCGACAAGAGTTTGCGCCATCTTTTCGGCCGAATTGATGATACACTTAAGAGTCATCCACTGGCTATGTGGCTTTACCAAGTATGCCCAATAATAATCCCAGTTCAACTTTATTAACCCTTGGATTGCTTGTGCCTTTTCTTGAGCTTTCTACTTCCAATCTGTCTCTATCATTGCTTTCTTGCAATTTTCAGGGCTTGCAGGTGACTGAGCAATTAGAAGCTTTCCTTTTCGAGAAATTTTTCTCAGCGATGCGTGATTAGCACTAGGCGCTAATCGCGCATCGGAAACTGCCTCCGTTTCTTGGTCCGGGTTTCCTTGATGCGTTTTTCGCCTTTTGTGCTTTTTCCTTCCAGCAGATATAAAGTTCAAATTTTGTGAAAATAATGATTCCATAAGCTCTTGACCTTGAGTTTTAAACTGTCTATTTCTGATATCAATGTTGTCCAGTATCCACTTGACCATGTTCGTGTATGGGAGAATTTTGGGCCTTGCTGCTATCCGGTGCAAGAATGAGCAAGCTAGCTCTGTGATGGATGCCTTAGAAGGACTATTTGAGCCTGCAGTAGCAGCAACTTCCATTACTCTAGGATTCTCCTCTTCGAGCAGATTATACATGCCTTCCCACGTAGCAATCATGTGTCTCTGTTACAGGCTGTGTCTGTATACAAGGGTGCCATTTCTTTTTCTTCAGCGCTTGGAGCTTTGCTTTTCTTTCCCATTTTATCCTGCGTATTGCTTTGTATCGTTCTTTGTTCTCCGTTCCTGCAACTCACGAGTGAAGTGAAAATAATGACAAGAAAGGGTGATGGGAAAGTTTTAAATGCTGAAGATAGCATAAAGTATACCACCTTACGCGAGATGATTTTTCGATAAGCACGAAACCATATTCAATTAATAACTGGCAACTAGTTCATTTATTAGCATTAAAGCACATAACCAGGTGTCATTTTATGGAAAATACTTTTCTTGAATAACGAGGCCAAAGGATCTGCGATGAAGTGATTTTGCGATTTGCTTCGCAATATCACAGATCGCAACATCGTGAAATGATAACGTCGCAGAATCGTAACGTCGTAGAATTGACCGCTCGTGACATCGCATTATCGCTGTGTCGCGAAATCGCAATATCACAGATCGCAGGAACATTATATATGGCAATCTTTGTTATTCTATTTTCTGCGAAATGCGATTTGCGATCAACGTCATTGCATATTGGCAAATTAAAGTGTTTCAATGTAAATTGTGCTTGATGTATGTGATGCGATATTTGTTTATTATCGCATATCGCGACCTCGCAATGTTGGAATTTGGTTTGTAAGGTGGTACCCTGTCATAATTTTGCGATGCGATATCTCCTAAGGAAAGATTTTGTCTTACCTTATCATAAAACTTAGATTTTTAAATTTTTCAAGGGGGGCTTCCTAAGCTTATGATGGTAAGCTTATTCAAAAAGGAAATTTAAGCACTATTTTGATTTTTCAAATTTTTAACTAAGGGTCCCCACTTATTTAGTATTAGGAATAACGCTAAATAAGAAGGGGGGTTGTTGCTAGCCACAAAAAGTGTCAAGCCTCTAACCTTTGTAACATAAAACGCCAATGGAGGTGATGTTCTTGACATGGGAGCATCGTTAGATGATGTGTCATTCCTCATGTGTAATGTCCTTTTAACGAAGTGACAGAGGATCATTGAGGCATGAGGTAAGGTTACCAATTGGGTCTACCACTTTAAATTGTTGGTTATGGAGATGGCATGGAAAACATGTGAGGTTTGTGTGAATGAGGGCAAGGTCAGCTACTCATTCTCCCTTTTGTGTTGTAAGATGGTGAATTTTATGATTAGTCTCACTTGTATAGAGTGCGATAGTAAATTCTTAAGGTAGTTGTAGTGTAATTTGTTGAGTAGCTTTGTTCAACCTGGTCACAATTTCCAACATTTATATTTCTGGGTGTTGTCGTAAAAAAAGTTGTTCAGATTATGCTTTGACAAATGTTGTTGTTGGTTGTGGGGTTATGTCATGTCTCTGAGTTGTAGGTTGATTGAATATATGCTTTCATTTACCCCATTTGCATGGAATTTGGGGGATGATTTGGTAGTTCTCATGTTCGAATACAGTTTTGTGTATCTCACCCATTTTCTTGTTTTAAAGGCAAAGTTTATTTTATTTTTTTTTCTCAATGTTCATTGGTTGTTGCACTCGTGCCTCCTAGGTAGAGGACATGCAATAAGAGAGCTGGAGGAGGAAATTATCTCTAAAAGAAGTTGACCATTTTCCTCTGGCTCTGTTGCCAACTTTTTTTATGCAGTCCCTTTGGAATTTCTGAAGGAAATTTTACTACTAGACAGTAGAGAAGCAGGAGATCTCCCATATCACTCATATAGGGGAGGATATGAAATGGATGCTAGACCCTAGAAGATTTCAGAAAAGATGACTTCATTTTACGAATTCATTGGCCTTGCATCAAAAAATGGTCACTCTACTATGCCTAACTTTAAAAGGACAAGCAAGCTCATAACTATAATATTTTTTCCTAATATGAGGATGTCAAATGAATGATTCATAATATTAGGTATTGTTTGGATACTGTGGACCCTCTCTTGGCTCGTGTAGAAGGCTTCGGGGTGGGTGACTCTGCCTCTAGAGACCTCACTGAACCTCGAGTTAAGAATTGGAAAACCCCTACCATAATTTTCTCATATCAAGATTAGAAATGGTTGGTTTCTAAAGTTTTGTTGTAAATTTTTGTTCATGTGTCCTTCAACTACAATTTTTATGGGAGTCTAACTTTAATGTCCACCAGATGGGATCTTTAAAATTTGGCCTCTTATCTCCTATCCCCTAGTTTTATCGGTGGTGAGTTTGGTTTCTGGTGTTCTCGATGCACTCTGGAGGGTCTCTTGTTATGCACATCATGTTTATGGTTTTGAGGTGGATGTCTATCATTATTTATGTTGTTGATATGCTTTCAAAAATATTTGTGGAATGTGGTGTTTGTTTAAGGTTTTTTTTGTGTGGATAATACCCTATTTCGAGGCTTTGAACATTTGTCTGGGTTGGTGCATTTGCAACTTCATTAATAAACATTTTCTATCTAAGTATGTTTATGTATGAGGACATGATGATGAGTGTTTTTGTGTTGGAAACATTACAGAAAGTTTGTTTTTTCAAACTTTATTATTTTTATTGCTTCCTTCCCATGGTTTCACAATATGTATGTTCAACCCTTGGTGAATTTTTAAATCAAAGTGTAGATGGGCATTGTTTACAGAGGATTTTATGGAAGATTGGAGCCCAATATGGAGTAATTGTAATATCTTCCATTTGTTGGTATTTACTAACTTCATTATAGGTTTTAACCCTACACAAAAATTACCTACAAAGAAATTCTTCAAACAGAAAAAATATACAATGGCAAGAACATAAAACAGATATACACAGATATTTTCCAGTGGATCCTAAAACCAAGACTACCAAATTGGTTTTTCATTATATTCCTTTCAATGTTACAATACACTATCTATATATATATATATATATATATATATATATATATATATATATATATATATATATATATATATATATATATATATATATATATATATATATATATATATATATATATATATATATCTGTCGAAGCACTCATAAACCCCAATCAAGTAACCCTCGATTAGAACATAACCTTATTTTCTTTAACCGGATCTACAAAATAACATAGGTAGAAAATCATCATGCCCAAAACCATGTGAAAAATCATGTGGATCCCAAAACATTATTCTGGGGTGAGCCATGGAAAGAATATAACACATAAACAACATTCTCCCACTTGTTGTTTTCTTTCCACATATGAGGCCACATGAGGGCATAGTGACCCATTGATCCAAGGTTGCAATGTGCATTGTTTCTCTACACTAAGAACACTTCTTAGTGCTTATAGACTTCACCAATGCATCTGCAACATTCTTCAAAGTTTCCACATTTACCAGAAACAACTTTTTGTCTTGAATCATATACCTCACAAAGTGATACTTAACATCAATGTGATTTTTATTTGAATGATAAGCAGGGTTATTTGCCGAGAAAATTGCACTTTGATTTTCAAAGTTTATCCTTATACCTTTCTATACCAACCTAATACTTAAGCACAATCTCTTCGACCAAACTTCTTCCTTCCTTGCATGAGTGGATACCATGTCTTCAACCTCTATAGTGGAAAGTGCCACTACAGACTGGCTCTTTCTCATCCAACTAACTGCTCCTATAAATAGGTTAAACACAAACCTACTTGTAGATATTCTTCGATCCATATATCTAGCCTAGTTTGCATCAACAAAGCCATGTATGTTCAAAACTCTGTCCAATCCTAGTCTTCCTTGGTAGCACAAACCCCAATCACTAGTGCCATGCAAATACCTGAAAACTCAACTCACTACTATCAAATGCTCCTTCCCGAGTTTTGACATAAACCTATTTAATACTCTCACTGCATATGTAATGCTTGTTCTGGTGCAAACCATTACATACATCAAAATACCAACTACACTTGCATATGGAACATGGTACATGTCCTCTTCCTCATCTTTCTCTTGGGACAATGTTCAATAGATAAATTTACACCTACGGGAATAGGAACCTTCACCAGATTACTATCTTGCATATTAAAACTCTGTAGTATTGTCTTGACATACTTCCTCTAGTTTAACCATAGCATCCCCTTTTCCCGATCTTGTTTAATTTTCATGCCAAAAATAGAGTTTGCAGAATCAAGATCTTCATGTGGATTTTAGAGGACAATTAGGTTTTCAAATCATGGATAATTTCCTTTTCATATCCAATCAATAACATATAATCCACATACCAGACCAAATAAATAACATAGTCACTAATTAATTTAAAATACACACAATGATTTGCCTTTCTTCTAGTAAAGACAACTCCCCATATATATGTATCAAATTTTTGATACCACATCCTTGGTTACTACTTTAACACATATATAGTTTTTTTAAGCTTGCATACCAATTCTTTCTTACCCTTCACTGCAAAGCCTTCAGGTTGCTTCATGTACATATTTTCTTCCATATCCTCGTGAAGAAATGTTTTCTTCACATCCATATATTCTACTTCAAAATCAAAAGAAGAAACAATAGATAAAAGTAATCTAATAGAAGCTAACTTAGAAACAAGAGAAAATATATCACCAAAATCAATTCCCAACAACTGGGAATAACCTTTTGCTACCAATCGAGCTTTGTATTTCTCCACCTTTCTTTCTGCATTCATCTTCTTCTTAAACACTCATTTGATGCCAATGGGTTTCCTTCTAGATGGAAACTCCAGCAGATCCTAATCCTCATTTTTATCCAAATATGCCATTTCTTCAACCCTTGCCTCTTTCTAGGGTTTGTCATCCTATTAATTCACTGCCTCCTTGATAGTTATGGGATCATCATCAGTAATAGATAAAGAAATTTTTGAACAGAAAGTAGATGGAATATACCTCTTTGGTTTCCTTCTCTTTCGAATTAATCTTCCCAAAACTGGAGTCTGTGGCTCTTCCTCTTATGATTCATGTTCTGAGGTAGAGTCTGATTCCTCCTCCTTTAGTTAAAACTCTACCTTCTCAGGTTCCTTTTATAGGACTTCATGTTTAACAACATCCTTCACCTCTCTAAACACCACATCTCAATTGTACACATCCTTCCTTGTTTAAGGGTTCCAAATATTACAATCTTTTAAACTATCTTTATACCCAATAAAGATGAACCTTTTATATTTACTATCCAACTTGGTTTTTTTCTCCCTTATAACATGTACGTATGCATCACAATCAAATACCCTAAGATGTGCGAGAGAGGGTTTCTTACCAGTGCATACCTCATGGGGAGTCCTATCCTCCAATGTTGATGAAACATGTTACATGTAGTATGCACTACATCTGCCAAGAATTGTTTCCTAACCTGGCACCACGAAGCATGTTTCTTGCCTTTTCCATCAACATCCTATTCATTCTTTCTACAACTCCATTTTGCTAAGATGTGTATGGGATAGTCTACTACCGTGCTATACCACACTTCTTACAGAAATTTTCAAATTCCTTCCTGCAGAACTGTCCACCATTATCTATCCTAAACAACTTGATCTTCTTCTTTGTCTAAGTTTCCATGAGAGACTTAAATTATTTAAACCTGTCAAAGAATTTAGAATTTTTCTGGAGGAAATATAGTCATGTATTCCTCGAGAAGTCATATATAAATGAGACATAGTACACATACTTACCTAGTCATGGAACTGACACAAGTCCCAACACATCACTATGCACAAGCTCTAATATCCCTTTCGCCCTCTTAGCAAATGAGGGGAAACTCACATGATTCTGCTTCCCATATACACAATGTTCACAGAAATCAAAATCTAGAGACAAATTAGACATACCTTCTACCATACCATTACCATGTCTTATTCATAGTGCCTTATCTCCAATATTTCCAAGCCTTTGATGATTTTGTAGCTCATTCTCACTATCTCTAAAATGCGAAAAAGAAAAAATATATATTCCAAAAAAAAAAATCTCATAAAGAAAAATCAAGATTACTTAGGATGATACTTTGTTTTCTAAAAATAATAGAGGTGGATTGATTTCAGACTAACATAGTGTAGTATTAAGTAATTTTTATGATTGGAGGGGCCTGGTGGGAGTCCAAAAGGTTGAAAGCTTAGCGCTCAGGCATGTTTGGTGTGTGACCTTAGTGGAGATGTCGGGCCTTTCCAATGGAAGAAGACCGACATCACAAGAAGCATAAATTTTATTGTTACGGGTTCCCCCATGAGGATGTCAATGCTAAACTGCTAACTTATGATAAAAAATGAAGATCTATTATGGTATCACCATTATATGGTCCCTCGAACCCCCATGGGTGCTCCCGTGAGTTTTAAGGAAGTCAATTTTTAGAGCATAGAGATGGGAAAGTCAAAGAAGTGGGTTACAAGGATTTCAAAGGAAGGTATAGGTACAACAAAATCTCAAGAAAGTGAGTATTATTTACCAACCCCTGATTTTGATGCAGATAACTACTGGATATGGGAATCTAGGATGGAAGTATCTTTGTAGGCACATGGAGTATGGGAATCAATTGTTTCTGGAGACACATCTACCGACGAAGATAAAAGGTACAATTCAAAGGCCATGAATGTAATTTTGAATGTTTTGCCAAATTCTATGAAAACAAAAGTTGGTCAATTTTCAACAGCTAAAGCTCTTTGGGAAAAGCATCATAATCTATATTCAACAAGGAAATCAGGTCAATATGTTATTGAAAACTTGGAGCCTTCTGAGTATGACGAAGAAGGGTTCACCATAGAAGAATTTTCTAAGGAGAGAATCAAGCTTATAAAAGAGCTCAAGGCTGAGAATATCCATTCCAATACTCTTGAAGAACAAATTCAAGGTCTCAAAATTGAAGTTGAAGAACACAAATGTATTGAAGAGTCACTTCAAAAGAAGTTGGAAGAAATTAATAATACAACAACACGAGACCTCAAGAGGGAAGTCCAATAGAAGCAACAAGAAATCAACACAACATTTGCAGAGATTAGCATTTTCACACAATAGATGTAGGAAGTAGAAATTGAAAGGAAGGAATTTGATCAAAGATACATATCTGTCATTGACCAAAAGCAAAAGAATCAGAAACATCTTCAATAGAAATAAGTAGGCTCGAGATTGAAAATGAGATGCACAAGGAAGTGATACAGGGTATCAACAGAGAAGTAGAGAAGATCACTCTTCTCAAGCTACAGGTTGAGGAGGCAGGAAAAAGAAGGAAGATATTGAAAAGATGGTTTCAAGAAGATCTTGCTCAAAAGCAAGAAGAACTTGATACAACTCGTGATGAGATCAACAAACTCAAGGGATTGCAAAAATAATACTTACAAGATAATACAGATGAAGAAGCCAAAATGAAGGCAATTAAAGATGGTAAAGCTCCAGTTGACGAAGGTACAAGCTCCACAGCTTCACAGGAAGATTCTAAGAAGGTAGTTGAACAAAGTTAAAAGCCAAAGAAGAATGATTCCACTCCAAAGAACAAAACCAAAGTAATCAAGAACAAAGGACCACAAGAAACTACAACACCGCCTCCAAAGAAGAATGAAAAATCTTCCAGGTATGTTCGTTTATTTAATGATTTTTGCTTTTTATGTGTAAACTATGGACATATTGCTAGGGACAGTGAAGTTTTTTACAGGTACAATCATTATCTGCAAAACCCTAGAAGTAAGTTTGCAAGATCACGATACATGTTCCACGATGATTTTGTCAGAAGAGAATACATACTAGATGGGCCAAATATTGAATGTTTCAAATGCCATAACTATGGACATAGTGCTCGTGGTTGCAGATATCAGATGGAATCGCCTATGGACAACATTGAATGCTTCAAGTGCCGTAAATATGGGCACATGGCTCGAGATTGCAGGAATAAGAACATCTGGAAAAGGGAACAGGTACAGGAAGATAAAGTAGATAATAAGGTTTCAACAGTTATGCTTTCAGGATTTGTAAAAGGAAAAGGTCATGAGGAATTAGTAGTTGCTTCAGATAATGAATCATGTCAAGATGGCCCATTAGGCGATTGACTATTTTTAATAATATATCTTGTTGAATCCTTAATGTTTGTACAAGAGGAGTCTATGTAGCAATGAATGGCACAAGTCTACGATTAACACGAAGGTAGTTTGAACAAGATGGTAGTTTCATTAAAGGTTCAGGGGGAGAAAAATAGTTGAAGGATTACAGGTTACTAGGAACAAGAGAAGATTAGTCTACAAAGGATATGCACAAGTGGAAGGAATTGATTTTGATGAAACATTTGCACCAGTTGCCAGAATGGAAGCCATCCGGATGTTTCTCGCCTATGCATGTTCAAGAAAATAAAAGTCTACCAAATGGATGTTAAGTCAACATTTTTGAATGGAGAATTAGAAGAAGGAGTTTACATCGAACAACCTGAAGGTTTTCCACTATCAGAAAAAGAATACTATGTTTGCAGGTTAAAGAAGGATCTATATGGTCTCAATCAGGATGACAGAGCATGGTATGCTTGTCTTGACGGATATCTATGTCAACAAGGGTTCAAGAAAGGCACTGTTGATAGCAATATTTACATACAAATAGATAAAGATAATTTAACAATCATTGAGGTATATGTGGATGATATAATATTTGGTAGCAATGATGATCGACTAAGTAAGAAATTTGCTACAAAGATGCAAAGTGAGTTCGAGATGTATTTACTTGGTGAGTTGACATACTTCTTAGGGTTTCAAATATCTCAGCAAGAGAAAGGAATATTTATATGTCAAGCCAAGTACATCAAGGAAATTCTCAAGAAATTCAAAATGGAATATTGCAAACCCATCCTTAGAAAACGTATCTAAGGATGTGGATCAGAGGTTTTACAGATCTATGATTTGTAGTCTTCTATATGTAACAGCCTCCTGGCCCGATGATATGCAAACAGTTGGACAAGTAGCAAGATTCCAAGGAACACCAAAAGAATCACATATTATTGCCATCAAAAGAATTCTTCGATATCTAAAGGGCACAATAGAATATGGCTTGTGGTATCCCAAGGGAAACAATATCATTATTCAAGCCTTTACAGATACAGATTTGGTAGGAAGCGTTGATGATCGTTAGAGTACTAGTGGAGCAGAATTCTATCTAGGTGGTTGTCTCGTATCGTGGTTGAGAAAAAAGAAAACCTCAATCTCGCTATCCACAGCAGAAGTAGAATATATCACAACAACAACTTGTTGTACTCAAGTTCTCTTGATGAAGAAAACTTTTCAAGATCTTCAGTTCAAGTTTGATGAGCCTATTCCCATATTTTGCGATAACACCAACGCCATCAATATCTCCAAGAATCCTGTGATGTATTCTAAAATGAAGCACATTCTGATTAATTTTCATTTTGTTAGAGAGCAGGTTGCTGAAAACAATATCAAGCTTGAATATTTTGGTACAAAAGAAAAAATCATTGATATCTTCACTAAACCTTTACCTCGTGAAGAATTTGAATATCTTCACCAGATGCTTTGGATTCTCCCAAGTTCTCATTAGATTTTCCTTATTCAGAAAATAAAGGGGGATTTGAAGTTTGTACAGGTCCGCAGGATGGTTGTGTGTAAGGGGGATTTACCCTTTGCCATTGGTTTCAAAGGGGGAGAGAAGCCAATAGAAAGAGGTTCCCTGATCGCAGAGGAAGTACTTGTGTTGCCATCAGTGCCAAAGGGGGAGATTGTTGATCTAAATATGATCTGAGGTTTTCATTGATGTCAACCCAAGCAGCACCAGGGGCTACCTTGATCTTGTGAGGTAATTTTGACTTGAAAATTTACTCTATTTTAAGTCAAGGATCTTCTATATGGATTCTACTTGTCAAGATGTTTCTGTTGATATATGGCATGCCAAGTAATACTTCACGGCTTGAGAGATATTCATGTTTGAAGTTAGTAACCCCAGTTAGTGGGCTAAAACCCTATGGGGTTGTGGCATGGCACTCATAATTGGTTCTGGTCATTGAATAGTCAATAATTAATAATTTTTTAAGCTCCTAAAATCCCTCCAACATTCTCTATATAAGCCCCTCTGAACTCTATAAAAAGAAATCTCATATATCCTCCAAATGATGTGATCGTGGCATTCTCGCTATAACTTCATTTCTGCGAAGTATTAGATTCTGAAATGAAAACCTATTTTATTCATGATCCTGATGAACGTCGTGACTAAATTTTTGATCTTGGTTCGCTATATTTTCGGAGATATGATCTGTTGAAGTTAGGGTTTTTGCAGGCTCCTGAATTTCATCTCAAAGAAGTGAACTTGGGAAAATCGTCATAACTCTCTCTCTAAGAGGAGGATTGGAATTCTCTAAAAAGTGGAAGATAGGCATAGATGGTAGTTTTCTGTGTACTAATTTTAGTTCTGAAGGAAGAAACAATGACACATGGTACGTCGTACAAGTTCGGTCTGCTGAACTAGTCCATAATTAGGTCATTGTGAGAGCTTGGGCATAACTTTGTCTTGAAGAGTCCAAATTGGGTCAGACCTATGGCATTGGAAAGAAGACTCAATGGGATACTATAGGACCGATGATCACATATTGGGGATCTTAAATCATAGAGATACCTCATATTAAATATAATTCTCCTAGAAGGCGAGAAAACTAGATCAAGTGTTGTCAAGGGGTGCAAAGGAATAGACTTTCTAGGGCAGAAAAGAGCAAGGTGCAGCAAAATGATGTAGCAGAGGTAAGATACAGGTAAGTATCTTTTGTATATGCATGTTCATTTCTTAATTGCATTAGGTTCTTTGTATTCGAATTTGTTGTTTTTGTTTAGCACTGACATATGCTCTGCCGGATGAGGTATGTTTTGCTATTATCATGTCATGGGTATTTCCTTAAAGAATTTTTGTAGGTATTATATATTCATCAAGAGAAGACTCAATGCATAATATAATGTTCTGAAGAGTGAGAAAGGGTAGAATGATAAGAGCAGCAATCAAGGTGCAGAACAATAGAAAGAAGTTCACCATATGAAGTCTTCAAGTGGGAAGCACTGCATACAATGATTGTAAAAGTATCATTGTACAGAGTCATTGTAAAAGCATCATTGTAAAAGTTGTACAGGTGTATATTTACCAAGAGTTGAAGAGGCAATGTTGGGAGGTCTAGGATCATCATTAGGTGGTTTTTTCATAGTTAGGGTTATGGTCTAGTGTGTCTTCTTCTTCTACATCATTCTATATCATTGTAAAGTGGACCATTTTCCCTGGTACGGGAGTCCATTCTTCTTTTATTCTTCTATCGCATGGTAGGGTGGTGCTAGGCTAGTTCATGAAGTCACCAAGAGGTTCAAGCCTGTGAAAAATTTAGGGTGGTAGGGTGGTGCTAGGGTGAGTTGTAGCTCATTGGGTGTTGGGGCATTTGTTCAGTTGACTACTAAAGAATCTTGAGCGTTGGAGTGTCCATCTAGTGGGAACTGGAGAAGAATGCTCTTCTAGATTCTAGGAAATTGGAGCTTTCTTTTCAATTGGAGTTGAAGATTAAAGAATTATTAGAAGAGAATTTAGTGGTTTTTTACCCCGAGGGGGTGTTCCACCTAAAATTTTTGTGCCTCCAGTGTTCTTCTATTCACTGTTATTACTACATAAACATTAATTATAATTGAAGATTAACTAATGCTTTGAAAACATTTAAAAGTGCTAATTTCCAAGGAATACTAATTCACCCCCCCTAGTATTTTCCAACAGTTAAGAACATCCCCTTGAAATACTTGAGAATGGTAGCATGTAATGCTTCCTCCCTACATGAAGATCACTCCCATAGCACACCCACTCACACCTATCTCCACTTTGAAGGGCTATTACAAGTTTAGTAGTGCAAGAACTAGTGCTTAAATGATATTTTTCTTTAACTTTTGAAAGGTTTGTTGTAGAGACTTTCCGCACTATAAACTATTTCCATTTTTTGTTATGAGATGGATTGGTGCCACTAAAAATGAGGTTATGAATTTCCTCAGGTACTATTTTGTCCCAAAGAAACTCATAATCTCAGAAACATTAATAGGCACTAGCCATTTCAAGATGGCCTCCATCTTGGTAGAATTTATATTCAACTCTCCTCCACCTCTCACAAACCCCAGATATATGAAAGACTATTATGAAAACTCACACTTTATATTTTCTAAAAATTTGTGCTTCATTAACGTTTCCAACAACTACATCAAATGTGAGATGTGCTCCTCTTAGGTAGCACTATATACTAGTATATCATCCATATAGACAATAAAAAAAATGAATCTATAAAAATTCACAATATATCTTTCATTAATATAATAAGTATTGTTGGTACATTAAATAGGCCAAATGCAATGACTAAACACTCGTACAAACCTTCATTGGGTTTGAAGGTGGTCTTCCAATTACCTTCTTCTGTAACTCAAACATGGTGATATCAAGACTTTAAGTCTAGTTTGGTGATGTAGTTGGCTTGCTGCAATTGATCCAACAAATCTGAGCATGATTTTGTTCAGTTCCCTATAATCAATACACATCCTCCAAGTCTCATCCTTTTTTGGCACTATGATGATGGGTGACCTACATGGTGATGTACATGAGAAAATGCCATGTCTTAGTAGCTATTGCAATCTTTTGTTCACCCCACTTTCTTCTATAACATACTACCTATATAGTCCAATGATTACCAATGGGAAGTCTAGAAAAAACTTGCCCTCATGCTCCATTTTCTTCTTAGGCGGTAACCCTTTAGGCTCCCAAAACACATCCCTGTATTCCTATATAAATTCTTCCATTTGTAATTTCTATTTATTAGTACACCCCTGCAAGGATTCATTTTCTATTACTAACTATTTTAAAGATTGATTCTCTCTTAAAAATAATAAAACAAACTTTTTGCTAGAACAAATTAGTTTCTTGGCTTAGTTGGGACTTACTAATGAATTTTTTTACTTGTATTTGTGCACATTGATGGTGAATGATTTCCCATCATTGAAAAATTAGTACTAGTTGGATCTCCACATTAATATTGCATCTCAATGTACATATAGGGACTTCCAAATACCACTCCATATATATAAGGGGGAACTAAATCTAGTTTTACTTCATCAATAAAATCTCAACTGATAGCAAATCTAATTTTCATTATTTATTAGATTATGCGCTTAGATGACCATGAAATTATAATCCTAGTTAGGTCACCAGATCTGATGCAATGAGATTTTCCTGCAACCCTGAGATAAAGAGAGAATGAATATTTGTCTTCTTGACCTTTATTTTATGTAGAAGAACTTGGTGATTTCTTTGTCTTCCTGTTGTTGAAGGGTACATAGATTCACCTAATTCTACACTAATGTACAAATGATCTTCTCATCCATGTTTGAACTACTTTCAATATTGTTGCTTGAATCAGTGGCCTTAAGATTCTTCTTCTTATTATATTTCTTTTTGTTCTTCAGGTAAATATTTGAATGTAGCTTCTAACATGTTTCCTTAGTATGGTCATCAATATCACCATGGTTGTAGTGATTAACAAGACCCCTTCACTGGTGTGCTATGGTTCATCTCAACCAACGTCCTCAAATTATGATGTCTAAAACAACCATGGTGTAAATCCAACTAGTTTTCACCCACCTCAATGAATAAAATATCATTATTCATTTCTTAAGCATAGTTAATGATTTAGAGATCGAATAAGAACAATACCATATTGATTTTAAATCAAAAATGGTTTCCAATCTAATTTATTTTTGAGTGTCAAGCCTCTAACCTTTGTAACATAAAACCGCAATGGAGGTGATGTTATAGACATGGGAGCTTCGTTAGATGATGTGTCATTCCTCACAAGTGTCATGTCCTTTTAACGAAGTGACAGAGGATCATTGAGGCATGAGGTAAGGTTACCAATTAGGTCTACCACTTTAAATTGTTGGTTATGGATATGGCATGGAAAACATACGAGGTTTGTGTGAATGACGGCAAGGTATGCTACTCGTCCTCCATTTTTTGTTGTAAGATGGTGAATTTTATGATTAGTCTCACTTGTCTAGAGTGCAATAGTAAATTTTTAAGGTAGTTATAGTGTAATTGGTTGAGTAGCTTTGTTCAATCTGGTTTGAATTTCCAACATTTATATTTCTGGGTGTTGTCGTAAACAAATTTATTCAGACTATGCTTTGACAAATGTTTTGTTGGTTGTGGGGTTATGTCATGTCTCTCAGTTGTAGGGTGATTGAATATGTGCTTTCATTATTCCATTTGTATGGAATTTGGTGGATGATTTGGTAGTTCTCATGTTCGAATACAGGTTTGTGTATCTCACCCATTTTCTTGTTTTAACGGCAAAGTTTCTTTTATTTCTTTTTCTCAGTGTTCATTGGTTGCTGCACTTATGACTCCTAGGCAGAGGACATGTAGTAGGAGAGCCAGAGGAGGCAATTATGACTCTAAAAGAAGTTTACTATTTTCTTATGACTCTATTGCCACCTTTTATTATGCAATCCCTTTGGAATTTCTGAAGGAAATTTTACTACTAGAGAGTAGAGAAGCACGGGATCTCCCATATCACTTAGATAGAGGAGGATATGAAATGGATACTAGACCCTAGAATATTTCAGAAAAGATGAATTAATTTTATGAATTCATTGGGCTTGCATCAAAAAATGGCCACTCTGCTATGCCTAATTTTCAAGGACAAGAAAGCTCATAATTATAATTTTTTTTCCTAATTTGAGGATGTCAAATCAATGATTCATAATATTAGGTATTTTTTGGATAATTTGGACCCTCTCTTGGCTTGTTTAGGAGGCTTTAGGGTGTGTGAATCTGCCTCTAGAGACTTCACTGAACGTCAAGTTGATCACGGGAAAACCCCTACCATAATTTTCTCATATGAATATTAGTAATTATTGGTTTCTAAAGCTTTGTTGTCAATTTTTTTCCATGTGTCCTTCAACTACAATTTCTATGGGAGTCTAACTTTAATGTCCACTAGATGTGATATTTAAAATTTGGCCTCTTATCTCCTCTCCCCTAGTTTCATCAGTTGTGAGTTTGGTTTCTGGTGTTCTCGATGCACTCTAGAGGGTCTCCTGTTATGCACATCATGTTTATGGTTTGGAGGTGGATGGATATCATTATTTATGTTTTTGTTATGCTTTCAAAAATATTTGTGGAATGTGGCATTTGTTTAAGGTTTTTTGTGTGGACAATACCCTATTTCGAGTCTTTGAGCATTTGTCAAGGTTCGTGCATTTGCAACTTCATTAATGAACATTTTCTATCTAAGTATGTTTATGTATGAGGATATGATGATGAGTGTTTTTGTGTTGGAAACATTACACAAAGTTTGTTTTTTCGAACTTTATTATTTTTACTGCTTCCTTCCCATGGTTTCAAGATATGTATGTTAAACCCATGCTGAAATTTTAAATCAAAGTGTAGATGAGCATTGTTTACAGAGGATGTTATGGAAGATTGGAGCCCAGTATGGAGTAACTATAATATCTTCCATTTTTTGGTCTTTACTAACTTGATTATAGGCTTTAAACCTACACAAAAATTACCTGCAAAGAAATTCTTCAAACAGAAAAAATATACAATGGCAAGAGCATAAAACAAATATACACAAATATTTTCCACTCGATCCTAAAACCAGGACTACCAAATTGGTTTTTCATTGTATTCCTCTCAATTTTACGATATATATATATATATATATATATATATATATATATATATATATATATATATATATATATATATATATATATATATATATATATATATATATATATATATATATATATATATATATAGATAGATAGATATATATGAAGCAGAAAACTTCTGATAAGCAGAATAGATATATAAATATTTTATTAATAAGATGAATAGACAGATGATGATTGTTTACAATAGGTTGTCTGGCTTATATACTGCCATGGGTACCCTTTGGGAAAGGGCATGATCTTATGATCGTGCCCTTTTGTCTAACTAAACCTAAAATTAACTAGTTTTTTACATAACAATATATATATATATATATATATATATATATATATATATATATATACATACACAAAAGTCGAAGCATTCATAAACCCCGATCAACTAACCCTTGATTAGAACATAACCTTATTTTCTTTGACAAGATCTACAAAATAAAATATGTAGAAAATCATCATGCCCATAACCATGTAAAAAATCACGTGGATCCCAAAAAAATTATTCTGGTGTGAGCCATGGAAAGAATATAATGCATAAACAACATTCTACCACTAGTTGTTTCCTTTCCACATAGGGGGCACATGAATGCACAGTGACTCATTGATCCAAGGCTGCAATGGCCATTGTTTCTCTACATCAATAAAACTTCTTAGTTTTTATAGACTTCATCAATGCATTTGAAACATTCTTCAAAGTTTCCACCTTTACCAACAACACCTTTTTGTCTTCAATCATATCCCTCACAAAGTGATACTTAACATTAATGTGATTTTTCTTTGAATGATAAGAAGGGTTATTTGCTAAGAAAATTGCAATTTGATTATCACAACCTGTCCTTATACCTTTCTATACCAACCCAATACTTAAGCACAATCTCTTCAACCAAACTTCTTCCTTCCTAGCATGAGCGGATATCGTGTATTCAACCTCTGTAGTCGAAAGTGACACTACAAACTGTCTCTTTCTTGTCCAACTAACCAGTCCTATAAATAGGTTAAACACAAACCCACTTGTAGATCTTCTTCGATCCAAATCTCCAGCCCAGTTTGCATCAAAAAAGCCATTTATGTCGAATCTTGGCCTTCCTTGGTAGCACAAACCATAATCACTAGTGCCACGCAAATACCTGAAAACTTGTTTCACTACTATCAAATGCTCCTTCCCGAGTTTTGACATAAACCTATTCAATACTCTCACTGCATATGTACTATTTTTTCTAGTGCAAACCATTATGTACATCAAGATACCAACTACACTCGCATATGGAACATGGTACATGTCCTCTTCCTCTTCTTTGTCATGGGACAATGTTCAATGGATAGATTTACACCTACAGTAATAGGAACCTTCACCAATTTACTATTTTGCATATTAAACCTCTGCAATATTGTCTTGACATACTTCCTCTAGTTTAACCATACCTTCTCCTTTGCCTGATCTCATTTAATTTTCATGCCCAAAATAGAGTTTGCATCACCAAGATTCTCATGTGGAATGTACAAAAAAATTGCGTCTTCATGTCATGGATAATTTCATTTTCATATCCAATCAATAACATATAATCCACATACAATACCAAATAAATAACATAGTCACTAATTAATTTAAAATACACACAAGATTCGCTTTGCTTCTAGTGAAGCCAAGTCCCCATATATATGTATCCAAATTTTGATGCTGTTACAAGGAAAAGTGTCTATATAGAACTGCTCTATCCCACTAAGGTGTGACAGCTGACTTAGAAACAAACAGAGTAAAGCTACTTTCATTTTTCGTTTATGAATTATAAATAGAGAGGAACAAGAACACCAACCTCTGTCTTGCGCTAATCTCCTGATTTGCTTCCTCTCTTCTTTGATAGTCTTTCACTATCTGCTCCCTTGCATGCCCAGCTTCTCAAAGTACCTGTAAAATCACAGTAGCATAGTACTATACAAAGACATGGATCTATAATCATAAACAATCTAGGATCAGATGTAAATTGACCATACAAATGCAACAAATATCAGTGACACAAGAGTATGGAGGAAAACTAGAATAGCTTTTTATTGATAAATAAGAAAGAGCTAAGAGGAGTTACAACCAGTTGTTCTGAACCAGCTGATGAGCCCCAATTTTGGTACAATTTGGGCTCATTTTGGCCTATTCTACCTGCTCAAACCATTCATATTTTATTGCTTATGCATGCATTTCTTAGTTTGTTCGTGTTGTTTGTAGGAAGAAGGGTAGACATATTATCTACGTGACTAATGCATTATGATTCCAGGTTTTGGCATTAAAAGGGAGCAAAAGACAACGAAAAAGGAGACAAGGAGACAATGAGGTGGCACTGCTGGTTCTTAGGAGAGGATGTCCACGGTCTTGGGACATTCCTCGTGATTCCCACTAAGAACTCCGAGCTCCAATCCATCTCCCCTCCGAGCTTAGAAGCAGCCAGCTGTTCTACAGGAACAACAGTTACAACTGTTCTACAGGAACAGCAATTATGACTGTCCTACAGGATCAGCAGTTAAACTCTAGTTGGACAGCCGAGCTCCTAAAATCAAGGACACTTGTTGGATCATTGTTTTGCATAAGTATAGAGGCCGTAGCCTTTGATAGGTTGTTGAAACTTTCGCATTACTATTGTAATTTTTGAGCACAGCTCGGTGTTAGTTCTTGTTGTAAGCCAGTTTTGGCATAACATCAGTTATGAATAAAGAAGGCAGATTTTGATCTAGCTTTGAGTTTTCTTAAGGAGACTATAGCTCTCAGGTTAGGGCCCAACCTGAGAGCCATAGATCCCCTCTGCTGTAGTGTTGTTTGCATTTCGTTTCAGCACTCTGAGTTTTCATTTTCACATGCAATTTGAATTACAGGTTGTTGAATTAGTCTTTTTCATGAGTTTAGATAGGATTTGCTTATGGTAAATTTGTTTCCAGTTGCTTAGGTTAGCAGAGGATAGATATAATCTATTGGAGCTCCAGCAAAAAGGTTGTTAAGGCTCACTGCCATCTCCCTTAGAGATTGGGGTGCAGCTCATAACTAACCACCAAAAATACGCATTTCTTTACTTGATGATTGCTGCAACACAGTCACGTTTATGTCAGATGCTTCCACATGATTCACACCTGCACCACACACCTTCATTACTGCTTCATACACATTTCTCTTCACATTTTGGATTGCTGTTCATTGAATTTATACACACAGGTAGTTTAGGTTAATGCATTTTCGGTTTGGTGACAGTCATAAGCATTTGTTTCATTTACACTGCTCTCTCTCGTTCCATTACCTCATTCTCCATCTTGATCACGCATGCAAACACATCGTTGACCCCTGCTCCACTCTGTTATCTCCCAAAGTCTTTCACTCCTCACATAGTTTTATTCTCTAGCCCTTTCGTTGACCTAGTCCTCTATCTTCCAACCTACTCCCTACACTCACTCCCTATCCCATTCTTCCACTTCTGAGCCATCACCAGCCTTATTCCTACCTTACACATCTCCCCCTACCATTCCATCACTCCTCCATCACTTCAAACACTCACGGTAGGTCATCCTGTAGCAATTTGTAGACATCCTGTAGAAATCTCTACGTATCCTGTAGGATCCCCTGCAGACATCCTGTAGGAGGCCACTCACTCGGTTGCTGAGCATCTGAATGCGAGGAACCTCTGTGGATGGATGCTAAGGATCCCTAGGGACCTCTCCTAGCCTCCCCAACCTGTCCCACGCTTTCCTTCCTTCTCCATCCCATCTGCACAACCAAACCCTAGTTAGCACAAAATCACAATCATTCCATCCACTTAAAGGAAAAATACAAAAACATGTCTTTTATGATGCAAGTAGCTTAGATCCATGCATTTCCACTTATTAGAGGTAACATCAGCATTGGTAGAGGTTTCATTCACATTCTTTGCATTGTAGAGGTTAGACTAGTTAAATTAGGGTTTCCTAGGTTTACATGCTTTGATTTGCTTTCAGTTCATTTTTGTCAAGTAAAGTAGCTTCCTTTGAGAATAGCTTTCGTCCATCAATTAGCAAGATTCTTCTGAGAGCCTATAGAAGTTGGCTTGAGCCCTAGCGGACTTGTGCCAGTTGACCAAGTGACAGCTGCGACAAGAGCTAGTACTTGTGCATATAGCACCGTCGCTTCCAAGTTTGTACGAACTACCGGGTTGATAAAATGAGAGACAGGAATCCCCATGAGTTGTAGCATTCTTGCTACAATACTGGAGCTCACCATCTTTTTGGCGCCGTTGCCGGGGAAGTGTCAGAGTATTAGTAATTGTTGCTTTTCTTCTACTTTCGTACTCTTGCTTTCTGTTAATAGTTTACTTCATTTCCATTCTACAAAAGTAGCATAGACATTTCCTGCTTTCATAGATTAGCATTTCCTGCTTTCACAGATTAGCATTTCCTGCTTTCACAGATTAGCATTTCCTGCTTTCATAGATTAGCATTTCCTGCTTTCATAGATTAGTATTTCTTGCTTTCCTAGATTAGCTTTCCAATTCCGCAATTTCATTTGAGCAAGATAGTTAGTTGTAGATCACTCTGTTTCAGTTTTGCAGGTACCAAAGAAAAAAGCAAAAGCAATCAAAAAAGGAAAAGTCCTTTCCATTTCATGCCTCGTAGGAACCGAGATAGATCAGGCAAATTCCTACCAAACACCCCCACCACATCACTGAGTCACCCTTCTCTCTTCTTTGGTGACAGTGACCCAGAGGAACCTATAGGTGAACATCCTGAGATATACCAAGACCCTATAGAAGAAGAAGAGTTAGAGACCACTCCATCTGAAGCCATGGCTGATAATAGAAGAGAAGATGAGAGAATAGAAGGAGCTTTCCCCATCCGAGAGACCAATGGAGAGATGAAAATGAAGAACATTAGCCCCTCCGCCTTACCTCACTTCCATGGGTTGACCACTGAAGATCCAGATACCTTCCTGTTTGAATTTGCTGTCCTTTGTAGAACCTATGACTATACTGAAGATGAGCAAAAGCTGAAGCTTTTCCCTTCCACTCTTAAGGATGCAGCACTACGCTGGTTCATGGGATTACCTGGGAATAGTATCGCTACTTGGGCTCAGATGCAGCAAGCCTTCAATACCAAGTATCGGGATTATTGTAGGTCTAAGGAAACCAAGGGAGAGATCTTTCGGATGACCATGGGGAGTGATGAGTCTTTAGAGGATTATGAGGAGAGGTTCCAACTTAGCTATAAGCAGGCCAGGTGCACACTTGACCCTGAATCCCTCAAGTTGGTTCTACTCCGAGGAGTCCCTGAAGATCTCTTAGACACCCTTCACATGTTAGCTGGGGGGGACATTTACCAACTGCCTTATGAGGACATCAAGACTGTGTTTAGAAATCATTCCAGGGCAGCTAGGAAACGAGGTAGAGGAAATCTCCTCTCCACTGGTGTCCCTTTCTCCAAACATGAGTTTACAAACCAATTAGAAGATCTTAAGAGCGAGGTGAGACAGACCATTGCCATGCAGCTGGACACATTCAGGATCCAGCAGAAGAAAGAAGAAGCTGAGAGAGCCTTGGCTGTCTTCTGTCCTAGGTGCACCAGAAGACACCCTAAGAACGAATGTCCATTGCATTCGGTTGAAGTGTGTTTCGTTTGTGAGGAGGACCACCCAACAAATCAGTGTCCAACCTTACCTGGGTTTAAAGCCATGTACCAAGGAACCGAAGCTCCCATAGAGCCTCTCTATTACATCAACCAAAGGAGGCCACAAGGATCTAGACCTTATCAGCAGGGGATGCAAGGGGCACCACAAGCTTATTATAACCCCAACCAATCGACTCCCATGCCTTCTTGGGGTCCCCCTGCTCATCCTTCTTGGTCCATGCCTCCTCCATGGTCTTATCCACCTCAGTACCCCACTCAACCTACTTCTCATTCCTATCACTCACATGCCCAGCCGCAGCCTCAATGGAATGCACCTCAGTCGGGGTGGAGGCCTCAGTACAACACTCCACCCGCCATTCTGCCTCCACCTCCAGTTCAACCACAACCATTACCTCCTGCTCCTCCAAGGCAACCTCAAATGCCTGCTCAACCGAACCCGAACCCCAACAATAGACAGGCTCAGCAGGTATATACTGGGGAAACCTCATGTCCTACCTATGTTGTGGAGATCCAGGAGATCAATCTTAGATCTGGAAAGACTCTTCCAGATCGCCAACCTCCTCCCCCAGAGGATGAGGAAGACCATCAGGAGAGTGAACCAAAGCCTATTCCACCCTTTCCTGAGAGACTAACAGCCACCACACAACCCAACCCAGAGGAGGATGAGCTTCTGGGAGAGCTCAAGCAGTTGTGTGTGAAGATACCCCTTCTCCAAGCTATCAAGGATGTGCCCATTTACAACAAACTGGTTAAGGAAAAGTGTTTCAAACACCCAGGCAGATGGAAGAAAGATGCCTCAACTATCAATGTCATAGGACAACTGTCTGACCTTATGCTAGGACAAGTCATCTGCCCAAAGTACCTAGATCCTGGAAGTCCTGTAGTAGATGTTCACATCAATGGCACCATTATCCCCCACACCTTGATTGATCTGGGGGCGACCATCAATGTGATGACCAGGGATACCATGCTTAAACTCAATCTTCAGGGTTCCTTGAGAAAGACCTCGACAGTACTGCAATTAGCAGATCGCTCCACCGTGACTCCCGAAGGGATTGTGGAGGATGTCATGGTCTCCATCGATTCTTGGGAATACCCTGCAGACTTCCTGGTTCTGCAACCAAAGGCCAAGCTTACTGGATATCCTCTCATTTTGGGAAGGCCTTGGTTAGCTACTGCAGATGCTTACATAAGTTGTCGGGCAGGAAACATGACCATCAAAAATGGTCCCATGTCCAAGCAACTAGTCCTATACCCTACTGCCCAACCTTCTTTAGAGCATGATTTACCACTCTGGTTGGAGGAAGGAGAAGAAGACGAGGTGTATTCAGCACCTCTGTGTACCCTAGATACCACTAAAAGAAACCCCCCAACCGAGGATGACTTGATTGAGACTCTGATCCAGAATCCACCTTCCAGTGCACTACCCTTAGAGGAATTGGTGGAGAATGCCCAAGCTAGCACCTTGGTGGATCTCTGTACAACCAACCCTGTTACTCCCAGAGTCAAGAATGTGGAGTTCGGCCCTGAGAAAGCATTGAAGATCAGCTCCTCCTTATCTCCTTCTCAGGAAAAGGAGCTGTGTAGTTTGTTGGCCAACCAACTAGATGCTTTTGCTTGGAGCTATAAGGAAATGAAAGGGGTCCATCCTTCGGTCTGTACCCATCATATATACATCAAAGAGGATTGTAAACCGGTTAGGCAACCTCAAAGGAGAATGAATCCAGCTCTTAAGGACATTGTCAAGGAAGAATTGCAGAAACTGTTGGATGCCGGATTCATCTACCCCATCTCAGATAGTGAATGGGTGTCCCCTCTAGTGTTGGTTCCCAAGAAGAATGGGAAGTGGAGAATCTGTGTGGATTACCGGGAGCTGAACAAAGCTACCAAGAAAGACCATTTCCCTCTACCTTTCATAGATCAAGTGTTGGATGGACTGGCAGGAAAGAAGTTCTTCTCTTTCCTGGATGGGTTTAGCGGGTACAATCAAATCCAAATCAGCCCGGAAGACCAAGATAATACCACCTTCACTTGTCCTTGGGGTACCTTTGCCTACCGAGTCCTTCCCTTTGGGCTATGCAATGCTCCTGCTACTTTTCAGAGAGCTGTCTTGAGCATCTTCTCGGAGTTGGTCCATGATGTAGTGGAAATATACATGGATGACTTTACTCCTTATGGGGCCAACTTCCAGGAAGCATTGTCCAACCGTGGGAAAGTCCTAACCAAATGCACCGAGATGAACTTGTCCCTTAGTCCTAAAAAATGTGAATTCCTAATGACTGAGGGGACCGTGCTAGGCCATACCATTTCTTCCCAAGGATTGCAGGTGGATCCTAACAAAATTGCTCTCATCAAGAGGGTTCCACCTCCTCAAAAAGTAAGGGATGTCCAGAGTTTCTTGGGATTAGCAGGATACTACCGGAGATTCATTAAAGATTTCAGCAAGCTAGCCTCGCCATTGTTTGGTCTGTTGGCAAAAGATGTGGAGTTTAAGTGGACTGACGATTGTCAGAAGAGTTTGAATGAGTTAAAGGACAAGTTGGTGTCAACACCAATCTTGAGAGGTCCAAACTGGGCCCTACCTTTCCACATCCACACTGATGCCTCGAACAAAGCCATAGGTGCAGCTTTAGGACAAGTTGAGCAGAAACTTCCATATGCCATTTACTTTGTTAGCAAAAACTTGTCCAAAGCTGAGCTGAATTACACTGTAACTGAGAAGGAATTCTTGGCTGTGGTCCATGCATTAAACAAGTTCCGACATTATATTACTGGTTACCAGACCTTTGTACATACTGACCATGCTGCTATTAGATATTTGATGAATAAACCAGATTTGAATGCTCGTATTATTAGATGGTTACTTTTATTGCAGCAGTTTGATCTAACCATTGTTGATAAACCAGGTAGAGAAAATGTTGTTGCTGACTTCTTGTCTAGATTGGATTTGTCTGCAGATGAAGATGGGACGGTGGATGACCAGATGCCTGATGAGCATCTGTTTGCTATCTCAGTACTCTCTCCATGGTTTGCTGATATAGCAAACTACCTTGTTTCGGCTCAGTTCCCTCCGCACCTCTCTTCAAAAGAGAAGAGCAGAATCATCAGAAAAAGTGCCTCATTTACTTGGATTGGGGGCAACCTGTTCAAGCTTGGCCCCGATCAGATCTTAAGGCGTTGTGTAAGGGAGGAGGAAGTCTTTGATATCCTCCTCACTTGTCATGATGGGCCTTGTGGAGGGCATTTTGCAGCAAAGAGAACTGCCTTCAAGATCCTGCAGGCAGGCTACTATTGGCCCACACTTCATCAAGATGTCAGAAGATATGTCAGTCAGTGTGACCAATGCCAAAGAATGGGGAAACCGACCCAAAGGGATGAGATGCCTCTCCAACCTCAAGTGACTCTTGAGCCATTTGAGAAGTGGGGCATGGACTTTGTGGGTCCAATCAATCCCTCTTCGAGGCAAAGATCCTACATCATTGTGTGTACTGACTATTTGACAAAGTGGGCAGAGACCAAAGCAATCAAAGCAGCAACAGAAGAGAAAGTGGCCGAGTTCCTAAGAGAGAACATCTTCTACAAGTTTGGCTACCCAAGAGAGCTGGTGACCGATCAAGGGAGCCAGTTCACATCCAACTTGGTTGAAGATCTCCTAGCTCATCACAAGATCAAGCATAGGACTTCCACTCCTTATCATCCTCAAGCAAATGGGCAGGTGGAAGTCACCAATAGAGCATTAGAGGGGATCTTGACCAAAGTGGTGAGCAGCATCAGAAAAGATTGGGCAGATCGCCTGGTTGAGGCCACATGGGCTTACAACACCACTTGGAAGACCACCACCGGCTTCACACCTTATGAGCTGGTCTATGGGAAGAAAGCTTTACTGTCCATTGAGTTTGAGTACAACACCTTGAGGATGGCAGCTCAGCTGGATCTAGATCTCAGCCATGCACAACAAGAAAGGCTACTGCAGCTGAATGGACTGGATGAGCACCGCATGCAGGCCCTCCTTCACTCAGAAGTGGTCCAACTTCAGAGAAAGGTGTGGCATGACCAACATCTCCATGACAAGCAATTTCAGCCGGGAGATTGGGCTTTGTTGTATGATTCCAGATACAAAGATTTCAAGGGGAAGTTGAGAACCAGATGGCTAGGACCATATACAGTGGAGAAATGCCATGACAATGGATCTGTCCTCATTCGAACCATTGATGAGGAAGCCATTCCCATGCTTGTCAATGGGCATCGATTGAAGATCTACAGGAGACCTCTCTCAAGACAAGAGTTTATCAAAACTATGGAGAAATCTGTATTGGTCATAGAGAAGGGTTCTGCCTCTGCCTCTGGCACACCCTGAAAGAAGATCTGAAAAAAAAAAAAAAAAAAAAAAAAAAAAAAAAAAAAAGAAATAAAGATCCTTGGGTGAAAACCTCTCCGAGGCGCCCAAGGCAGGTAGTAGGGGTGAAAACCTCATTGAGGCGCTCCTATTGCTTTTGTTTAAAAAAAAAAAAAAAAAAAAAAAAAAAGGAAAAAGTTGAAAAAGATCCTTGAGTGAAAACCTCTCTGAGGCGCTCAGGGCAGATGGCACGGGTGAAAACCTCCTTGAGGCGCCCCTGCTATCTTTCAAAAAAAAAGGAAAAAAGAAAAAAACAAAAGAAAAAAAAAGATCCATAAGTTATTTGCATGCAGATTGCAGGTGTTCTATGGAGGAGAGGAAGCCTCTCAACTCAAGGTCAAAGGTCCTTATCATGCAACCAGGACACCTCACCAGCACCTCCTCCAAGAATGCTTATGTTCTTTAAGGTATATGCACTTTCATTATAGATTGAGTCCCCTACAGGAAGACACAGATTTTCTACAGGAAGGTGCGAGTTTCTACAGGAAGAGCTGCCTATCTACAGGAAGCTCTGTATTTCTACAGGAAACTTCCTGTAGAGGCTCAGAACGGGCCAGAATGCATTTCATGAGCAGATCTGATGACTACGGGTTGGTGTGGATGCATGCAAGCCTATTTTGGGCCCATGCACGACGCTGTTACCTTGCTCCACCATCCTCGTCAACATGCATCCAAGTCCCCTGCACCAGCAAAACAGATCAATGAGTTCTTGCGAAAAAAGGCATTTTCAAAGATAAACAAGCGCGGAGATCTTACACCACATCCATCAGAAGCTCCGGAAGCGGGATTGAAAGACCAGATCCTCTGCCGTGCAGCATACACCCAAGGCAGAAGAACTGGTACGAGACACCCGCGGGAATCCTGTAACAGTTCAACCTGCTGGAGTGGATACCGTTCACAACACCGCCATTTCCAAGGTAATGCGAGCACATGCAACCACAGCATTCCCTCCATCGTCAGCAACCTGTAACCATGAGCCTCCGGGTCTGTGCGAGTGCGCATGCAGCAGGTAGATCCGCTCACCATCATCGAAAAACTGGAAAAATCGTGTGCAGCCACGCAGGTAAGCGTCTAACCCCTTCCTTCCATCAAATCGCATGAATATTACTTTGATTTGTTTGCATGGCGTAAAGGTGAATGGTTGAGCAGCCGTATGGCCAAGTAGACTGGCCACGTCGGCGAGTTATGGTATAGTTGAATGTTCGGGTGGCGGCCACAAAAAAATCAGCAGCACGCACTGGAGAATCCGTGGGAATGAGTTCAGCAGAAAAAGGCGGTGGCAGATCTGTGGGAATGAATGCGGCAGCACGTGAATACGCCGGTGAGTGGTTGATGACGTCGCTCAACGGTCCGGTGGGGGATGAGCTGTCCCCCGCGCCACGGATCGCGCCGATTCAAAATCTAATCGGCTAGATTTTGACATGCATTCAATCAACCACCACTTCGAACTCGAGTGGCTATGCCGATCGTCTCTGCACCTTGATACGCCGAGCTGTTGGCTACCAGAACACCGGTGAAGCGCACCTCAACCGCGGTCCAATTGCAGTCCTCCCGAAAATTTGCGCACTGCTCCTACAGGAACACAGTTCTACAGGAACACAGTCTACAGGAACGCAGTCTTCTACAGGAACGCGGGTGTTCATGTAAAAAAAGGTGGCCGAGTAACGAGGTAACCCTGGACTTCTCATGCAAATGGTCATGTAAGGTGGTAGAATTGTCAGTTACTATCTGGGTATAGAGAAAGTGGTGAAATTGCTGTCTGTAGACTTATACTGTCATTCTACAGGATTGTTGAAGTAGTTAGACTGTGTTGTAAAATTTTGTGGATTATACGCATTGTTCTGCACTCTGTCACCGAAACTTCACACTCCTCCACCATCACCACCTCCGGTTAAGAAAATTGTGCCATCATGCCGGGTGGATTTATTAGGCGAGAGCCCACTGATTCAACCACACTGAGGAGAAATCAGGCAGTGGTAGAGCTCTTTACACAAGCACAGTGGATGTCTTTTTGTGAAAAGTTGCAGGGGTACGATGAGGAAGTGGCCGAGGAATTCTTGCAGGCCCTGAGGCGAAAATCCAAGGTGCTGGCCACAGTCAATTTCAGAGGCCTAAGCTTCAAGATCACCCCGGAGTCTATCAGCAGAATCACTGAGCTTCCTATGGGTCTCCCGTGGGATAAAGAAGAACGAAAGCTAAGCCAGCAAGCCAAGAAAGAGTTCTTCCCACCTGAAGAATCATTCACAGAGGACAAAAATGGGGTGAGAAGGACAAGTCTGTTGCCACCATGGAACGAAGTCAGTTTGCAAATCATGAAATATATTACCTGTGAGGGTCGTTACAGCATTGTGTATGCATATCACTTCCAGCTACTCAGTGAGCTAAGACACCGGATTGATGTTCCTGCAGAACAGAGATTGAGCATTCCTTACTTTCTACTACAGTCCTTGACGGAGTGCGCTACAAAGCTCAAGGACGACATTCCGGATCAGGTAGCCCACCATGGGCTAATCAAGCTTCTTGTGGAGGATGCTCTCCACTCATATAAGGTCCCCCTCGCATGGGAATCATTTAGGACTTTAACAAGAGAAGGGGACATAAAAATGTTGCTTGAAGAAACGGGGTCCTCTAGCGGTGCGGAAGAAGAGCCAGTAGCCAAGAATAAGAAAGGGAAAAGCCAAAAGATCCCGACTCCAACACAGAAGAAAGAACGAAAGGAGAAGGAGGAGGGAAAGGATGACAGAGCAAAAGAGGACACCCCCATCCTGTCAGCAAGGGAAAAGAGGTTGAAAAGTAGGGCAGTCAAAACCGAGGTGGTCCCTGCCAGCCCAAGCACCTCGTCAGCTCCTGCAGTCAAAGCCAAAAGCAAAATCCATGCAGCCAAGCAAGAAAAGGTGGTGAGAGTTGCATCTGCAGGAACGCAAAAACAGGCTTCTACAGGAAGCCCAGAAGCAACACCTACAGGAAAACAAAAGCAGGCTTCTACAGGAAGCCCAAGAACTACGCCTACAGGAAACCAAACAAAGAGAAGGGGAAGGACCCTCGTCACCGAAGAAGGGTGAGCTAGCACCTCCTGGAGAGGAAGAAAGAGAATATATCCCTGAATCTAGCCCTTCACCGAATCTGAACTCCTACTACACCTTCTTGGAGGCGGGAAAGATCATACCGCAAAAATTTACTGTACCTCTATTTTTTGAACTAGAGAAAGAAAGAGTCCGTTCCCACACATGGATGCAGATCGCTAAATCAAAGGGTGTGGCAGACATAGGCCCTTTACAAGATCAACTCAGGGAGGTCAGGAGTGAATTCACCATGGCAAAACATGTGGCTAGTTGCTAACATGCGCTTCTACAGGAAGAAAACCAGAAGTTGAAATTGCAGCTACAGGTGCTAAGGGCAGGGGTAGGAACCTCCTCCAAGGACACCACAAATGAGCAGCAAGGAAAACAAGAGCTGACCACCCATCTTGAGGGGCCAATTACACTTCTACAGGAAACAAGACAGCAGGGCCAAATTGAAACACAAGCTCTGAAAGAGCAGCTGAAACAAAAGGAAACACAATTGGCCTGCATGGCCAGTTGGGCCATGGAAGCCCTGCAGTGCAGACATCCTGCAAAGTCTTATGGGTTGTACTTAAAGGATCAGTGGCTACAGTTCCAGATAAACACATTAGCACAAAGAGGTATTGCACAAGTCCATAACCCACAGCAATTTGCCGAATTATGCAATACTAGCTCAGCAGAAGACAAAGCCAAGCTAGCAGAATTCTACATCCACAATCTGGTTTTGCCTAATGAAGTCTCTTGGGATCCCAATATCGCCTTGGGTGATATGCAGTTGATGGCCTTCGCTTCATGGCTAAATCATGAGGATCAGAGAGCAACTGAAGAAAAATCAGTCATGAGCCGAGAAGTGAGTGAGCCACTGTACATTCGAGCAGAACCAGAGGATCCGGTTGCTCTCATCTCAGCCCGCCAACAGTTGTCTAATGATCCCACAGCTTCCTTGAGATTTATGGACCAGCAGGCCCAAGCAATAGCCCACTTTGAAGACATGGAAAGATTATTGGGAGAAACTGCTGCCCAGGCATGTGCACGCAGGTGGCATACTTTGGCACATAGTTTGAAGATCCGGGAATACCATACCCCAACCCGGATGAGGGAAGCATTAGCAAAAGTGAACCTTTACAAGAAATCCATGCAAAGACTTCAGGCCAGCTGGATTGGCCTTAAACTCAGCCCCCCATTGCTGCTAGGATTGGCCGAAGGAAGTACAGAGAAAGATGACAATGCACAATGGGAAGAGGTGGACAAAACAGCCGGGTTTCATATCAACAAAGAAGACATCACCACAGAAGCTTGGGATGTAAGGGGAGCAGTGAAAGCCATGAAGGATGAGGATCTTGACTGAGTTGCTCAAGGATGAGCAAATGGTTCAGCTGGGGGGTGATGATGAGCCCCAATTTTGGTACAATTTGGGCTCATTTTGGCCTATTCTACCTGCTCAAACCATTCATATTTTATTGCTTATGCATGCATTTCTTAGTTTGTTCGTGTTGTTTATAGGAAGAAGGGTAGACATATTATCTACGTAACTAATGCATTATGATTCCAGGTTTTGGCATTAAAAGGGAGCAAAAGACAACGAAAAAGGAGACAAGGAGACAATGAGGTGGCACTGCTGGTTCTTAGGAGAGGATGTCCACGGTCTTGGGACATTCCTCGTGATTCCCACCAAGAACTCCGAGCTCCAATCCATCTCTCCTCCGAGCTTAGAAGCAGCCAGCTGTTCTACAGGAACAACAGTTACAACTGTTCTACAGGAATAGCAATTATGACTGTCCTACAGGATCAGCAGTTAAACTCTAGTTGGACAGCCGAGCTCCTAAAATAAAGGACACTTGTTGGAACATTGTTTTGCATAAGTATAGAGGCCGTAGCCTTTGATAGGTTGTTGAAACTTTCGCATTACTATTGTAATTTTTGAGCACAGCTCGGTGTTAGTTCTTGTTGTAAGCCAGTTTTGGCATAACATCAGTTATGAATAAAGAAGGCAGATTTTGATCTAGCTCTGAGTTTTCTTAAGGAGACTATAGCTCTCAGGTTAGGGCCCAACCTGAGAGCCATAGATCCCCTCTGCTGTAGTGTTGTTTGCATTTCGTTTCAGCACTCTGAGTTTTCATTTTCACATGCAATTTGAATTACAGGTTGTTGAATTAGTCTTTTTCATGAGTTTAGATAGGATTTGCTTATGGTAAATTTGTTTCCAGTTGCTTAGGTTAGAAGAGGATATATATAATCTATTGGAGCTCCAGCAAAAAGGTTGTTAAGGCTCACTGCCATCTCCCTTAGAGATTGGGGTGCAGCTCATAAATAACCACCAAAAATACGCATTTCTTTACTTGATGATTGCTGCAACACAGTCACGTTTATGTCAGATGCTTCCACATGATTCACACCTGCACCACACACCTTCATTACCGCTTCATACACATTTCTCTTCACGTTTTGGATTGCTGTTCATTGAATTTATACGCACAGGTAGTTTAGGTTAATGCATTTTCGGTTTGGTGACAGTCATAAGCATTTGTTTCATTTACACTGCTCTCTCTCATTCCATTACCTCATTCTCCATCTTGATCACGCATGCAAACACATCGTTGACCCCTACTCCGCTCTGTTATCTCCCAAAGTCTTTCACTCCTCACATAGTTTCATTCTCTAGCCCTTTCGTTGACCTAGTCCTCTATCTTCCAACCTACTCCCTACACTCACTCCCTATCCCATTCTTCCACTTCTGAGCCATCACCAGCCTTATTACTACCTTACACATCTCCCCCTACCATTCCATCACTCCTCCATCACTTCAAACACTCACGGTAGGTCATCCTGTAGCAATTTGTAGACATCCTGTAGAAATCTCTGCGTATCCTATAGGATCCCCTGCAGACATCCTGTAGGAGGCCACTCACTCGGTTGCTGAGCATCTGAATGCGAGGAACCTCTGTGGATGGATGCTAAGGATCCCTAGGGACCTCTCCTAGCCTCCCCAACCTGTCCCACGCTTTCCTTCCTTCTCCATCCCATCTGCACAACCAAACCCTAGTTAGCACAAAATCACAATCATTCCATCCACTTAAAGGAAAAATACAAAAACATGTCTTTTATGATGCAAGTAGCTTAGATCCATGCATTTCCACTTATTAGAGGTAACAGCAGCATTGGTAGAGGTTTCATTCACATTCTTTGCATTGTAGAGGTTAGACTAGTTAAATTAGGGTTTCCTAGGTTTACATGCTTTGATTTGCTTTCAGTTCATTTTTGTCAAGTAAAGTAGCTTTCTTTGAGAATAGCTTTCGTCCATGAATTAGAAAGCTTCTTCTGAGAGCCTATAGAAGTTGGCTTGAGCCCTAGCGGACTTGTGCCAGCTGACCAAGTGACAGCTGCGACAAGAGCTAGTACTTGTGCATATAGCACCGTCGCTTCCAAGTTTGTACGAACTACCGGGTTGATAAAATGAGAGACAGGAAGCCCCAGGAGTTGTAGCATTCTTGCTACAATAGTGGAGCTCACCACCAGCATCAACCTCTCAGCAAAAGAAGCCCCTCTTCACCTCATACAAAGCTTAGATCACCCAACAATCTAATGTTTGTCTCAAGAAACCAACAGCAATTCCTTACAATATGCAAAATTCTAGCCTTTGGATCTCTGGGATGAGGGATCCATATATAGATATCTGTAATGGAGATGAGTTAGCTTATGATTTTATTAGTGTCTTCCATCTGATAGTTCTTGCTTCCACTTGGAGATTGATGATCTCTTACTCATCCTTGGTCGAATTCAGTGAGGCAAGTGTCACAGGAGAAGTTTCTGGAAGCTTCCATTGCCTCTCCACCTCGCGGAATGACACTGCCATTTGTCATTTCTCGCCCATCGCACCCTATAGAAGGGATTTTTGAAATGAAATGCACCCACACAGTGTATTTAGGTGAGATGCAACGCATTTGGCCAGTGGAGCAGCTGAAATGATCATGTTTTGACCAATTCTGAGCAGTTTTTCATGGAGAACTTCTGGGAGAAGCTGTAATCTGTTGACCTTGTTCCTTTAGGGGTTAGAACAACACTTTTAGGGACTTAGGAGCCCTTGGTTTATGGACATTTCATGCTTGGGGTTGTAGTGCCCAAAAATGTCTATAACAGTTGCCCCCTAAAGCTGGAGAGGCCAATGGCTCGGCAATCTTTTCATATTTTACGAGTCAGTTGAAAAGAGCTTAAAGGAGACTCGTCTTTTGAGGAACGAGTGATAAAATGGGTAGCAACTGATTCTAGGTAAGGTTTGGAATTTTCGAATCACGGCAGTGTTACAAGGATGGCTAGTGAGATCACTCTTCGCAGCTGTTCCTCAAAATGGGTAAACAATCAAATGGAGGTGAATGATCAGCCAATGCAAAAGTGGAGGTGACGGTGCAAACACGACCAAGGCTTTAATGGCTGAAGTACTACATTCACGATGGTTATTTACCGGGGAATAGTTCATTTTTTAATGAGCTTAAATGTGGGGGGAAACATTTGCTCATGTCTTATGTTTATTTTTTAACGAGCTTGAACTATGCGCTAAAACTGCTCAATTAATCCAGTCGTATAATAAGAATGTCTCATATGAAAACAACAATTTTTAGTGTTTTGCCCCACATCCTTTCTTTATGCAAGTTAGGAAACAACCAATCCAAAAAATAGATAAATGATCGCTCTTTGCTTGCATGCCAAAAGGTTTGCATGCCCCCAGGTATAAAACAAAGTTTCAAGGTTACCTCTTCTTCTTTCCGTTAAAACATTTGTTTTACCAGGAGAGGCCTACCTCTTACAAGTCACCCAAAGATTGTTCTATTCACAGCGCAAAAAAAACACTTCTTCGGCGATGTCTACCGAAATAGACAAAGGTGAGTGCAGGAGGCTACTCCACTTAGGTAACTTTGACAAGAGAATCTTGTTCTAGAATAACCCCCTCTTCCAGTCACGGACGGGAGTACAGACTAGTCATATTCTCTCACGGAAACCTACCCTATACCCGAAGATTTCCTGTCGAAGTAGACTAGGGTGCATGCCCCCTGGGTTTTAGTCATGTCCCCCGAATCACTCGCGCTCATCAGGCGGGTGGACTAGAGATTGAGACATTTCTTGCGTGAAAAGACCATTTAGGGATGGTATATGACTATTTGCTATGCGTGATCCGGGGAATGAAAGCTGGTCCACGAGCTTGACCACTCTTCCTTCGTGCAGAAAACCCATTACTCTAAAGAGTGAGGAGACAATGGCTCCCATGCAATAAATATAGTCTCATCCAAGGAGTAGATTATAATCTAGGGGTCCTTGAACTACCATTACGTTCATGTGAACAATTTTCCTTTTCAATGTTATGGGCACATTGGGAAGTATCCCTAATGGTCGACTGGTTCCTTTATCAAAGCCCGTTAGATTTCTCATCTCAGGCAAAAGCGATGGCGAACCAATCGCTTTCCAAGAAGTTGAGGAAAGGATACTCACAGAAGCCCCTTCATCTATGATGGTACCGGCCATAACCATTCTATATATTTGAACAATGATTCGGAACGGTATACTAGCTGGTAAACGGGGTCTGGCTAGTTGGTTCCAGTCGAAGGAGACAACTAGGTTGCTTGGAGGTGGGACCGAATAGACGGCTGGGTATGACTCTAACGAACTTCCTTCCTGCGGTAAAGGAACGGGTAAATTGCCCCCATGTTCATTGGAGTCTGTGCTTATGAAAAGAATTTGGACGGTATCATCCTTGTTCTCTTCGGCGGCTGTATCATCTGAAGATGGAACCTCTGAAGGCAAGATCGGGTCAACTGCCACCTCGACCTTTTGACTTTCTTCTGGTATGGGTTCAGATGGTTTGTCTTCAATGATAGATGCTTCAGCCGACCACCTGGGCGGGCCAGCCGGATTTTCAACTAGTGATGGACTCGGCAAGAGTTTTTTATATCCAGGAGGAAGTCGTAACGGTGAAACCGGACGATCGTCCAAAACTATTTTAGCCTCGTCTAAGAAGGGACAACGGTGGATGGCATGATCTCCTTTGCACAGTTTACAAGGAAATCTATATTTTCCTTTTTGTCCTGGGGCTTCACTTTCACTAGTCGACGGTGTGTTTTCAACATGATCACCAGAGGTTGACGACACCGGGTTGTGCAAACGAGGAGACCAGTCCCTTAAGATCCGAGGGATGCAAGGAAAATCTCTGTGATAGTGGTCTCCTTTGCAAATGACACATGGCGATTTAGGCCTGGTCGGTGCAGTGTGTGGATTTTCGCTAAACGACACTCGTTTACCCCCATTTGCTTTTGGCTCCTTCTTCTTCTTCTCTTTCTTCTTCTTTTCCTTCTTCTTCTCAGGTTCTTGACTTTTGGCTTTACCAGCCCCATCAAGCGAAGAGGAAGGAGGAGAGGAATAATTAGAGGAAGTAGAAGGTTGGTGGGTAATTTTGGACTCGTCTAGTTTCTAATTTGATTGTTCAGGAATTGCAGTGTTCTAAACGACAGAGGTTGAGAAGAGCCATACAAGCAAGCCGATTGTCAGTCCTGGAAGGGACAATGTGGCCATATGGGGTGCACCAACATCTCCCCAAGAGGAGAAGGGACTAGGATTTCCTCCAAGGGGAATTCCTTGGTTGGTGGATTCCATTTTCTCAACACAAGATCAACGTAGGAAAGGGTAATGACTATTCCGTTTAAAATAAATTTTAGATGCTTTGACACAACTTGTTTTTTCAATTTTTAAGAGTCGAGAAAAAATAAAATATGACTCTAGTCTCCTTCGATTTTTAATGAGCTTGAAGTGACAAGTGCTCAGATGGACCTTTTTTTTTAAAGAGTCTGAAAAGGAATGAAAGGGACTGCTCTGGAAATCTAGGTAGAGGGATTACCAAACCAATCGCAAAATTGCAGAATACTTTTTACGGTACAACAGTCAATCTTCCCGAATGCTGTGTTCAGTGCATTGCGATCGATAGGGCGGCAGACACGGCTTCCTATGGATAAAGGATTAAGCCTATTGGGGTCTCCCAAAATATACTCGACGGTACGTGGGAGCACAAGTCCGTAATGGCACTTATCATCTCAAAGTGGAGGAATCACCCAACCATCAATGAGAACAATAGTTACCAGGCTTTACGACGTCGGAATACGTCTCTAGCCTAGACTTCTAAATGTTGTGCGTTAAGTTCCAAAGCGTTGTTAGATTCATTGAATTTATTTTATAGTTGATCTTGTTTATGAAGTTTGCCTTTCAAGTTCACTGCGAGATGTAGATGTAATTCCTAAAATGCAATCTAAGATGATAAACAATCTTTTATCTTCTTTTTATGCAATGAAAATCCTAGCTACTAAGGAAAGAAAGACAGAATCTTTTCACAAAGAGCAAAGAGCACAATCTAAATGCACTTTCCTAAATCAAGCCAATCAGACTGTCTATATGCAAATGCACATGCATGTATTTGTTTTCGACTTTCTTACTATATGAGTGCTAAAAAGAAAGTTGATGCACAAATCTGAATTTCTTTTCAAGCGACAAATATCAACAAGTTTCTTTTCGAAATCAAAAATTGAGACGATCACAACACCTTACGATTTTGAAATGAATACTTGTTCTTGACACTAGAAAATTACAAATCCAGACCAAAAACAATAGTAACAGGATAATCGACCATCAACAGCAATCAAACTCTTTCCTACGATTGAAATCGACACTTGCGACAGTTTCAAATCAAAGGACGACAATACGATTATGCTACTTTTGCAAAGGAGAAGTGAAAATGACTCAACAAACACACAAAAACATTTACAGTTCTTTTGTACAAAGGAGGCAGAATAACAGCAAGGAGAAGGGGTTTCAAACAGACATATACTGATCACAGGCAACAAAATTCAGGAATAGAACTGGAAAGAATGAATCACAGAAACCAACACTGCACAAAGCCTAGTCTGATCAGCGCACCTGCAACACAGAGAATTTGAAATGCAACGCACCTTCTCCACTCGGGAAGTGCGCTGAAGTTCAGATTCTCTGAAAAGTACCTGCGCTAAGCTAGAAACGAGACTCTGTTTGGGTTCCGGGTCACAGTTTGCAGTTCATTTCATGGGTTTTGGCTAAGCAAAAGGTAATCAGTAATGCAACAATCAGGGGTAGATCTAAGGAGGATCTAAGAGCTATCACAAGGGCAATCAGAGAGTTTGTGAATCAGTTGTTTAAATCATAAACAGATCCAGTAGATGGACTGAAGTAGCATTTATCTACTTTGCATTTGCTATGGCAAATGCAGTTCGAATGCTACCTATAAGTTTATGAAATAGACAACAAGGAATGATAAACAAACAAACTAATACTTCCCCAGCGGAGTCGCCATTTTGTTACAGGGAAAAGTGTCTATATAGAACTGCTCTATCCCACTAAGGTGTGACAGCTACCTTAGAAACAAACAGAGTAAAGCTACTTTCGTTTTTCCTTTATGAATTATAAATAGAGAGGAACAAGAAGACCAACCTCTGTCTTGTGCTAATCTCCTGATTTGATTCCTCTCTTCTTTGATAGTCTTTCGCTACCTGCTCCCTTGCACGCCCAGCTTCTCAAAGTACCTGTAAGATCACAGTAGCATAGTACTATACAAAGACATGGATCTATAATCATAAACAATCTAGGATCAGATGTAAATTGACCATACAAATGCAACAAATATCAGTGACACAAGAGTATGGAGGAAAACTAGAATAGCTTTTTATTGATAAACAAGAAAGAGCCAAGAGGAGTTACAACCAGTTGTTCTGACCCAGCATCAACCTCTCAGCAAAAGAAGCCCCTCTTCACCTCATACAAAGCTTAGATCACCCAACAATCTGATGTTTGTCTCAAGAAACCAACATCAATTCCTTACAATATGCAAAATTCCAGCCTCTGGATCTCTGGGATGAGGGATCCATATATAGATATCTGTAATGGAGATGAGTCAGCTTATGATTTGATTAGTGTCTTCCCTCTGATAGTTCTTGCTTCCACTTGGAGATTGATGATCTCTTACTCATCCTTGGTTGAATTCAGTGAGGCAAGTGTCACAGGAGAAGTTTCTGGAAGCTTCCATTGCCTCTCCACCTCGCGGAATGACACTGCCATTTGTCATTTCTCGCCCATCGCACCCCATAGAAGGGATTTTTGAAATGCAACGCACCCACACAGTGTATTTAGGTGGGATGCAACGCACTTGGCCAGTGGAGCAGCTGAAATGATCCTGTTTTGACCAATTCTGAGCAGTTTTTCGTGGAGAAGTTCTGGGAGAAGCTGTAATCTGTTGACCTTGTTCCTTTAGGGGTTAAAACAACACTTTTAGGGACTTAGGAGCCCTTGGTTTATGGAAATTTCATGCTTGGGGTTTTAGTGCCCAAAAATGTCTATAACAGATGCCACATCCTTGGTGATTGTTTTAACCCATATATAGATTTTTTAAGCCTGCATACCAATTCTTTCTTACCCTTCACTGCAAATCCTTCAAGTTGCTTCATGTACATCTCTTCTTCCATATCCTCGTGAAGAAATGTTTTCTTCACATCCATATATTCTACTTCAAAATCAAAAGAAGAAACAATAGATAAAAGTAATCTAATAGAAGCTAACTTGGAAACAAGAGAAAATATATCACCAAAATCAATTCCCAGCAACTGGGAATAACCTTTTGCTGCCAATCGAGCATTGTATTTCTCCACCTTCCTTTCTGCATCCATCTTCTTCTTAAACACCCATTTGCTGCCAATGGGTTTCCTTCTAAATGGAAACTCCAGTAGATCCTAAGCCTCATTTTTATCCAAATATGCCATTTCTTCAACCCTTGCCTCTTTCTACTGTTGTCATCCTATTAATTCACTACCTCCTTGACAGTTATGCGATCATCATCAGTAATAGATAAAGAAAATTTTGAACAACAAGTAGATGGAATATACCTCTTTAGTTTCCTTCTCCTTCGAATTGATCTTCTCAGAACTGGAGTCTGTGGCTCTTCCTCTTATGATTCATGTTCTGCTGTAGAGTCTGAATCCTGCTCCTTTAGTTCAAACTCTACCCTCTTAGGTTCCTTTTATAGGACTTCATATTTAACAACATACTTCACCTCTCTAAACACCACATCTAAGTTGTACACATCCTTCCTTGTTTATGGGTTCCAAATCTTACAATCTTTTAAACCATCCTTATACCCAATAAAGATGCACCTTTTAGATTTACTATCCAACTTGGTTTTTTTCTCCTTTAGAACATATACGTATGCATCACAACCGAATACCCTAAGATGTGAGAGAGAGGGTTTCTTACCAATCCATACCTCATGTGGATTCCTATCCTCCAATTTTGATGAAGGTGACCTATTAAACATGTTACATGTAGTATGCACTACATCTTTCAAGAATTTTTGTCCTAAACTTGCACCACTAAGCATGTTTCTTTCCTTTTCCATCAACATCCTATTCATTCGTTCTACAACTCCATTTTGGTAAGTTGTGTATGGGATAGTCTCCTATTGTGCTCTACCACAATTCTTACAGAAATTTTCAAATTCCTTCATGTAGAACTCTCCACCATTATCTATCCTAAACACCTTGATCTTCTTCTATGTCTGAGTTTCCACGAGAGACTTAAATTATTTAAACCTGTCAAAGACTTTAGAATTCATCTTGAGGAAATATAACCATGTATTCCTCGAGAATTCATCTATAAATGAGACATAGTACACATACTTACCCAGTGATGGAACTGACACAAGTCCAAACACATCAATATGCACAAGCTCTAATATCGATTTTTCCCTCCTAGCACATCAGGGGAAACTCACCATTACCATGTATTATTCAAACTCCCTTCTCTCCAATGTTTCCAAGCCGTTGATGATTTTCTATCTAGTTCTCACTATCTCCAAAATGTGAAAAAGATAAAATATATATTCCAAAAAAAAAATCTCATAAAGTAAAAATCAAATTACTTAGGATGATACTTTGTTTTCTAAGAATAATAGAGGTGGATTGATTTCAAATTGACATAGTGTAGGATTAAATAATGTTTATGATTGGAGTAGTCTGGTGGGAGTCTAAAAGGTTGAAATCTTAGCGGTTGAGCACATTTGGTGTGTCACCTCAGTGGAGATGTCACGCCTTCCCAATGGAAGAAGCCCGACATCACAAGAAGCACAAATTTTATTGTTGCGCATTCCCGAGTGAACAAGTCAATGCTAAACTAATGACTTATGATCAACAATGAAGATCTATTATGTTATCACCCATAGATGGTCCCTCTAACCACCATGGGTGCTCCCATGAGTGGTATGTGGATGCCACTGAGGGTTTGCAACAAGAGAGAGTGATTACGTGATATCACGAACCTCTCACCACCATGTCATCCAAGTCCACCACATGATAATTATCACATCATCCACGTCATCACTGCCATGTTATTCTGTACACTCGTCACTTTCTCATTCAATTTTGTTTTCCCTCACCCTTTTTCCATTTACCCATAAAACCTTGCTTATTACTTTCACAGTTCACCTTGGTTGTTCAAGTTTGCATGCATCTGCCCTCACCCTTTTTCCATTTACCCATAAAACCTTGTTTATTACTTTCACAGTTCACCTTGGTTTTTCAAGTTTGCATGCATCTATAACAACATTCATGTTAGCTAGCTCATCCTTTCAGACTCTAGCATCACCCAACAACATCTAGGTACTTATCCACTATGTTTACCTCCACTTACTAATTTAAAATGTCGAAAGTTTCAATGGAAGGCTCTGCAACACATATTCCCCTCATAGACATAGAAAGAGACAATTTTGACCCTGTCTTCCTGTTGAACCTGATGGAACTCTGCCAAAACATTTTAGCTGCCCAAACATACTCCCTTGTATACTTTGTAGTTGTAAAATCAAGCCTATTTTCTATCATAATCGTTCAAACATATGTTTAACCATAATTTATTTCTTGGTTGGTCTCTTCCCTGTATCCTCAAAAATGCTTTATAGGGAATGCACTAGGAGGAAATACATTTCAAGTCTCTCCCTTATTAATCTAGAAAGATATTGATTTTCCACCCTCAGAATGATGTACTTCATTATCAGAGGAAAATGTGGTAACAAGATTTCAAAAATTTTATGTAAGAGATTATGCCCTATTAACATTCTATCTTATGCCATCAACACAAAATTTATCTCTTGAACCAACTCAGTTTCACCTATAAACTTTTGATTAGCATGCTAAGTCAATCTTACAAGTAATTGCCAAGGTTTTGGGAAGAGAGAGTACTATTAATCCTTCATTTCTAGGGATGTTTAATTTAGTCATGAAGCCTAGAACTGTTTTTGATTACCAACCTTCCATGAGGGCTTAGTTAAATCTCAATTGTAAATCTGAGTCCTACTAGTGGTTTCAAGTTTCCATCACTATTGACCTACCTATTCCTTTATGTCCATGTGGAAAGATTCATGCACTTAGGAGTGAACACAATGGATGTACAAAAAATGAAACAATTAGTAGTGAACTGGAGAAACATTGTCAGAAGCCACACTAATCATGAAGGTTTTGTATATTTCACTACTTCTTTCATGTCAGTCATATATTCCATTATAAACATATCTATTCCACCATGCTTCTTCCCACAAGCACAAACCTTCTTACAACTTAGCAAGTGTTTCAAAGTAGGGTATTGGTTTCAATTTGAAAATTATGTTGAGATAAGATTATATGGAGTAGAGTTTGCCCCTTACATGCTTCCTTCTTTTCTACCAACGAGACAATTTTCTTTGGAATTCATTAGACAAAGTTTGAATGTAGATCAAGTTCATTTTGTGCCAGCAAAGAAGGGACATTTATTCAAGTTTCCCAAGATTTTTGGGCCTTTATTGTCAACAATAGACAAGCCATGCATGAAGCTGAGAAAATGCTTGAAAACATGAAATTCCAACAATGGGATAAATGGCCCTATGACTGTTATCAGGAAATCTACTGCCTATGCAGAGCTGCTAGTCCCACTAAGCTTGGTAGCTACCTTAGAAACAAACAAACTAAAACTACTTTCTTTTTCCTTTATGAGAAATAGATAAGAGGGGAATAAAGGAGACCAACCTTTGTCTTGCGCTTGGTTCCTTGCTTGATTCCTCTCCCTTCTGATAGATCTTTGCCACTCGCTTCCTCGTCTACCCAGCTTCAAAGAGCACCTGTAGAATCAAAGCAGCATAACACTATCCAAGAACATAGATCTATTATCATAAACAATATAGGACCAGATGTATATTGACCACACAAATGCATATATCATCAATCATACAAGAATTTGGAGGAAAACTTGAATAGCTTTATTAATAATCAAGAATAGCAAAGAGGATTACAACCAATTGTTCTGACCCAACATCATCCTCTCAACAAGAAAGCCCTTCTTCACCTCATGAAAATCTTAGATCACCCAACACTATGATGTTGCACCAATAAACCAGCAGCACTTCCTTACAAGATACAAAATTCCAGCCCCTGGATCTCTGGGATGAGGGATCCATATATAGATGTTTGCAAGGGGGGTGAGTCAGCTTTTGAGATTTGATTAGTGTCTTCTCTCTGATAGTTCTTGATTCCACTTGGAGATTGATGATCTCTTACTCATCCCTGGGCGAATGCAGAGAGGCAAGTGTCACAGGAGAAGTTTCTGGAAGATTCCATGATCCTCCACCTTGCAGATTGACCCTGCCATTCGTCCACTCTCGCCCATCGTACCCCATAGAAGGGCTTTTCAGTATGCATCGCACCTCCTGTGTGTATTTAGGTGGGATGCAGCAAACTTTGACCATGGAGCAGGTGAGATGGTCCAGTTTTGACCAGTTCTGAGCAGTTTTTCATGGAGAACTTCTGGGAGAAGATGTAATCAGTTGACCTTGTTCTTTTAGAGGTTGGAACAACACTTTTAGGGACTTAATATCCCTTGTTTCATGGAAATTTATGATTGGGGTTGCATTGCCCAAAAATGTCTATAATAGTTGCCCCCTAAAGCATGAGGTCATTAATCTGTTGATGTCGGGCGAAATGCTTTATCATGAGGATCTGAAGTTTTTTCAAGCTGGAAGGCGACCTGTAATAAGGTACAATACAATACATTATCTTCATAATATTTTCATGATCTAGCTGAGGCGGGCATTCCCGTGCTCAGCTTTATAAATTCATTTTCATGTACATAAGACAGACAATCGTCTGAGTGTAGACTGATGATTCTGGTAGAGCCATCATCCCTTGGATTGGATTATTATCTGTGCAGTAATGATGTACATTTGATGTCTTTGTTTTCCTGAATATATATCGTAGCCCGGATGGCTAAAACTAGATCCGAGGTCTTCAATCTCGTTCGATCTTCACTCAAAGTACAAGTCGATCCATGTGAGAGATGTTCTGGAGTCGAGCATGGAAAGACATCGCTGTATTACCAGCCAATGATGTAAGTTGTTAATAGGCACGAGAGGAATTACCGATAATGATGATGACCCTCAAGGTACTACAGTATAATTCATGTGGTGTGAATAAGGGACTTGGCATCGAACACCATGCAAAATCTTTCGGTCAAAGGCCATTGATGTAAACCTGTCGCCGGAAGTGAGAAACTTGCCGTTGAGGCATGCAAGATTCAAAGTACTGAAAGGGTTGTTCCTAGATCGACTTCTTGGATAATGAGCTGATGTCGACAAGAAGCGATCCATCATAGGAGGGCCTTAGTGAATCCCAAATCAATGACACGGAACGGAGAAAATGATCTTAATGGAGGTGAAAACGATCTGGTGATACAAGGTTCAGGGTGGTGGTCATGAATGAATGGAGCGTAAATGTATTGTAGTGGGTGAGACACAGGTGAATTCTCTGAGCGACTTCTCTTGAACATATCGGCGACACTGACATGATGGATTGGTAGCGTTAACCCCAAATATGGATGGTGTGATGGACCCATGGTGATATGACCAGTGAACAGAACAACCCAACCCGACTCAGATGCGGAGTGAAAGTGTCATGTTCAAGAGCGACTTGCTACCAATAAAGTTTCTTCAAGTTTTCTTCCCAATTTTTCCCCAGTCATTGCTGACCAGTACCTCTTTATTTTTGTCAAGCTTGAGGAGGATAACATATGCTTGTTCTATAATTTTCCCTTCGGGAAAACCCATCGCTATGTTTTAACGAGCCTAGCGATAGTGAAACTCGTTCTTGTCTGTATGGACAAGTTTGTCACTATTCGGTTTTAACGAGTTTAACGACAAAGATAACTCGGTCCTTTTCAATTTTAGAGAGTCTGAAAAAGGGACGTAAAGAAAACTCCAATAATCCTTTTTCATCATATAATCCCTTAAGTCCGAAAAAGTATAAAACAATACAAAAGGGATGAATTGTCGGTAATTTTAACGAGCCGAACAAAACAAGCGCTCGATCTTTTTGTGTAATAATCCGTCAGGTCCAAAAAGATTAAAATCTAAAGGAGGGATAGCACTTCCGGTCACTTTAACGAGCTGGAGAGGCCAATCTCTCGGCAATCTTTTCATATTTTACGAGTCAGTTGAAAAGATCTTAAAGGAGACTCGTTTTTTGAGGAACGAGTGATCAATTTGGGTAGCAGCTGATTCCAGGTAAGGTTTGGAATTTTCCAATCACAGTAGTGTCGCAAGGATGGCTAGCAGGATCACTCTTCGCAGCTGTTCCTCAAAAAGGGTAAACAATCAAATGGAGGTGAATGATCGGCCAATACAGAGTGGAGGTGATGATGAGAAGAAAACCAAGGCTTCAAAGGCTGATGATAATACATTCACGAAGGTTATTTACCGGAAAATGGTTCATTTTTTTTTAATGAGCTTAAACTCTGGGGGAACATTTGCTCATTTCTTATGTTTATTTTTTAACGAGCTTGAATTCCGCATTAAAACTGCTCGATCCAGTCGTATAATAAGGATGTCTCAAAAAATGGCATTTTTTCAAAGCTTTGCCCTGCATCATTTCTTTATGCAAGTTAGGAAACAACCAATCCTACGAGTTTAAAGGGTTAGAGGACCTATAAATTTAAAAAATAAATGGTCACTCTTCGCTTGCATGCCAAAAGGTTTGCATGCCCCCAGGTATAGTGAAGTAGAGTTTCTAGGTTACCCCTCAATTTGCAGACAAAACATTTGTTTTATCGGGAAAGGCCTACCTTTTCCAGGTTACCCTTCAATTTGCAAACAAAACATTTGTTCTATCGGGAAAGGCCTACCTTCTAATGGAGGTATCTTATTCCGGTTTAACCCCATTTTCCTAAATGGATGGGTATGTCAACGAGTCATATATCCTTCATGGAAACCTACTCTATGCCCAAGGTTTTCCTACCGAAACAGGCCAGGGTGCATGCCCCCTTGGTTTCAGTCATATCCTCCGAATCACTCGCGCTCATCAGGAGGATGGACTGGGGACTGATGAGACATTCCTTGCATGAAAAGACCATTCAGGGATGGTATATGACTATTTGTTATGTGTGAACCGGGGAATGAAAGCTGGTCTACGAGCTTGACCACTCTTCCTTCATGCGAAAAACACATTACTCTAAAGAGTGAGGAGACAATGGCTCCCATGCAATACATATAGTCACGTCCAAGGAGTAGATTTTAATCCAGGGGTCCTTGGACTACCATTACGTTCATGTGAACAGTTTTCCTTCTCAATGTTATCGGCACATTGGGAAGGATCCCTAATGGTCGACTGGTTCCTTTATCAAAGCCTATTAGATTTCTCATTTCAGGCAAAAGCGGTGGCGAACCAAGCACTTTCCAAGCAATTGAGGAAAGGATACTCACAGAAGCCCCTTCATCTATGATGGTACCGGCCATGACCATTCTGTATATTTGAGCAATGATTCGAAATGGTACACTAGCCCGTAAGCGAGGTCTGCCTAGTAGATTCCGATCGAAGGAAACAACTAGGTTGCTTGGAGGTGGGACCAAATAGACAGTCGGATATGATTTTGACGAACTTCCTTCCTGCGGTAAAGGAACGGGTAGACTGCCCCCATGTTCATCAGAGTCTGTGCTTACCAAGAGAATTTGGACAGTGTCGTTCTTGTTCTCCCCGGTGACTGCATCATCTGAAGATGGATCCTCTAAAGGCAAGACCAGGTCAACTGCCGCCTTGACCTTTTGACTTTCGTTTGGTGTGGATTCAGATGGTTTATCTTCAATGATAGACGCTTCGGCCGACCATAATGGCATGTCAGTGGAATTTTCAACTAGTGACGGACTCGGCAAGAGCTTCTTATATCCAGGAGGAAGCCGTAACGGTGAAACCAGACAGTCGTCAAAAATGTTTTTAGCTTCATCTAAGAAGGGACAACGGTGGACGGCGTGATTGCCTTCACAGAGTTTACAAGGAAATTTACATTTTCCTTTTTGTCCAGGGGCTTCACTTTCACTAGTCAACGGTGTATTTTCAACATGATCATCAGAGGTTGATGACACCAGATTGTGCAAATGAGGAGACCATTCCCTTAAGATCTGAGGGATGCAAGGATAATCTCGATGATAGTAGTCTCCTTTGTAAATGAAACATGGCGATTTAGGCCTGGACTGTGCAGTGTGTGGATTTTCGCTAGACGATGCTTGGTTTCCCCTTTTCGCCTTTGGATTCTTCTTCTTCTTCTCTTTCTTCTTCTTCTCCTTCTTCTTCTCGGTTACTTGATTTTTGGCTTTACCAGCTCCATCAAGCGAAGAGGAAGGAGAGGAAGAATTGGACGAAGTAGAAGGTTGGGGGGTAACTCTGGTATCGTTTAGTTGCTGACTTGATTGTTCAGGAATCACGGTGTTCTGAACGACAGAGGTTGAGAAGAGCCATACGGGCAAGCCGATTGTCAATCCTGGAAGCGACAATGTGGCCATATGGGGCGCACCAACATCTCCCCAAGAGGAGAAAGGACTAGGATTTCCCCCAAGGGGAACTCCTTGGTTGGTGGACTCCATTTTTCTCAACCTAAGACCAACGTAGGAAAGGTGATATTTATTCCGATTAAAATAAATTTTATACGCTTTGACACAACTTGTTTTTTCAATTTTTAAGAGTCGAGAAAAAACAAAAGATGACTCTAGTCGCCTTCGATTTTTAATGAGCTTGAAGTGACAAGTTTTGAAAAGAAACGAAAGAGACTACTCTGGAAATCTAGCCAGAGGGATTACCAAACCAATCACAAAACTATAGAATACTTTTTACGGTATGGCAGTCAATCTTCCCGAATGCTGTGTTCAGTGCATTGTGATCGATAGGGTGGCAGACACGGATTCCCATGGATAAAGGATAAAGCCTATTGTGGTCTCCCAATGTATACTCGATGGTACATGGGAGCACAAGTCCGTACTGGCACTTATCGTCTCAAAGTGGAGGAATCACCCAACAAACAATGAAAACAATAATTACCAGGCTTTATGTTGCCAGAATACATCTCTAGCCTAGACTTCTAAATGTTGTGCGTTAGGTTCCAAAGCGTTTTTAGATTCATTAAATTTATTTTACAGTTGATCTTGCTTAAGAAATTTGCCTTTCAAGTTCACCGCGTGATGTAGATGTACAATTCCTAAAATGCAATCTAAGATGATAAACAATCGTTTAATCTTCTTTTTGCAATGAAAATCCTAGCTACTAAGGAAAGAGAGATGATATTCTTTCAACATAGAGCAGAGAGCACACACTATATGCAGTGTCCTAAATCAAACCAACAAACAGTCTAAATGCAAATGCACATGCATGTATTTATTTTCAGCCTTCTTAATGTGTGAATGATAAAAAGAAAGCTAAGTTCAAATCTGAATTATTTTTCAAAGTGACATTATTAACAAGTTTCTTTTCAAGACAAAATGAAGACAATGACGACACTTTGCAATTTGGAATTGAAAACTCGCTTTCGACACTTGAAAAACTACTAATTCAAATCAAATACAAGAGTAACAGTGTAATCAACTATCAAGAACAATCAGATTCTCTTCTATGACTAAAAACGACACTTGCGACACTTTCAAATCAAGAAACGACAGCTCAATTACGCTACTTCTTTGTAAAGAGAACTGAAAATGGATCACAATATATAAAAACATTTGTAGTTCATTGCACAATGGAGGCAGAATAATGGCAAGGAAGGGGGTTTCAACAAAGGTATACTGACTACAGACAACAAAACTCTTGAATAGAGCTGAAAAGAGTGAACACAAAAACCAAAATCTAGGAGCAAGAGAGGTCTAATCTGATCAGCGCACCTGTAACACAGGGAAAGTGGGATGTAGCGCACCTACTACACTCGAGAAGTGCGATGCATCCAGATTCCAAAGAAGGGACAGCTCGATGGTCCAGGGACGAGACTTCAATTGGGTTCCAGGTCATAGTTTGCAGCTCAGTTCAGGGATTTGGGCCGAGCAAGTGGTAATCATTAAATAAATCACAGGGGTAGATCTAAGGAGGTTACTAGAGCCACCACAAGGGCAATTAGAGAGTTTGTAAATCAATTGTTCAGTTCATTGATCTACTGAAGCAGCATTGATCTACTTTGCACTTGCATAGCAAATGCAGTTCAAAGGCTAGCTGGCTTGACTTCAGGCTCCGTCTGTAAGTTTATAAAACAAACAAATGTAGACAAACAAACAATCTATTCGCTCCCCAGTGGAGTCGCCATTTTGTTATCGGGAAATCTAGTGTCTATGCAGAGCTGCTAGTCCCACTAAGGCTGGTAGCTACCTTAGAAACAAACAAACTAAAACTACTTTCGTTTTCCTTTATGAGAAATAGATAAGAGGGGAATAAAGGAGACCAACCTCTATCTTGCGCTTGGTTCCTTGCTTGATTCCTCTCCCTTCTGATAGATCTTTGCCACTCGCTTCCTCATCTACCCAGCTTCAAAGAGCACCTGTAGAATCAAAGTAGCATAACACTATCCAAGAACATAGATCTATTATCATAAACAATATAGGACCAGATATATATTGACCACACAAATGCATATATCATCAATCATACAAGAATGTGGAGGAAAACTTGAATAGCTTTATTAATAATCAAGAATAGCAAAGAGGATTACAACCAATTGTTCTAACCCAGCATCATCCTCTCAGCAAGAAAGCCCTTCTTCACCTCATGAAAAGCTTAGATCACCCAACACTATGATGTTGCACCAAGAAACCAGCAACACTTCCTTACAAGATACAAAATTCCAGCCCCTGGATCTCTGGGATGAGGGATCCATATATAGATGTTTGCAAGGGGGTGAGTCAGCTTTTGAGATTTGATTAGTGTCCTCTCTCTGATAGTTCTTGATTCCACTTGGAGATTGATGATCTCTTACTCATCCCTGGGCGAATGCAGAGAGGCAAGTGTCACAAGAGAAGTTTTTGGAAGATTCCATGATCCTCCACCTTACAGATTGACCCTGCCATTTGTCCACTCTCGCCCATCGCACCCCATAGAAGGGCTTTTCAGTATGCATCGCACCTCCCGTGTGTATTTAGGTGGGATGCAACGCACTTTGACCATGGAGTAGGTGAGATGGTCCAGTTTTGACCAGTTCTGAGTAGTTTTTCATGGAGAACTTATGGGAGAAGATGTAATCAGTTGACTTTGTTCTTTTAGAGGTTGGAACAACACTTTTAGGGACTTAAGAGCCCTTGTTTTATGGACATTTATGATTGGGGTTGCATTGCCCAAAAATGTCTATAACAATGACCCTCATCATGTTATTTCAAAAAGAAGGGTATACAATTATTATGCTACCTATACACATGGATTTAGACTAGAAATGGAAAAGTTGGCTAATGGTTGTAAATCTCAAGTAGAAAAGGAAATGGAGATTGAGACTCCCCTTCCTACAGAAAAAGGATTGAAGAGAGAAATTTAAGAGATTATTGATCTGGATGGTGAAACAAGTCACAATTCCAAGAAAACAAAATTACATGGGGAAGAAGATGAGTCTGGTCCTCTCGATGAAAGTTCCACTACTACAGTAGGTTTCTATTTACAATTAGGTGAAGTGACATGCACACCTTATTCCCCTATTCCTGAAGAGAATCCCTAGAGTTACATCCCATTTTTAAAGGAGTTATATGGCCAAATTGAAGAAAAGAATAAGAAGATTAAAGAAAATGTTGTCTCAGCTTGAAGCTTAATCAATATCAGAGTATCAGACTAGGTTAATATCAGCAATGGATTTAGAAAGGAATAAACTCAAACTATATTTTTGTCATCCTTCGGCTTTGACTATTTCTTCATCATTTGGTTTCAAAACTGTGAATCTAACTATAGATGGAAGCTTTATTCTATTTCCTATCAAAATCAACTTGCATAGGAAAACTAGAGAACTTAACTATAGTGATTTGAGTAGAACATCCATAACAACAAGAAACAAAAAGGCCTTTTTGGGGAAGGCGGTAAATCAATTGAAGCTGGAAAAGGCAAATCCAAAGCCTTATTTACCCAAAATCAATAATTGAAAAAATAAATTGTCAAGATTGGTGTAAATCCTAAAGATATATCTATTGTGCAAAAGAGTTTATAGGGGAAGAGACAAAAATTCAAGTGCTGATAAGGAAATTAAAGTTGCCTATAGTAGAACATGTTATGGCCCGAGAGGTACCCCAAGTGGAAGAAGAAAAGGATATTTTAACAAAATAATTACTGGAGAGAAACAATGAAGTGGCTATCTTGAAAGAAGTGAATACTAGCTTGCAGAAAAAGTTGAATACTCATGTCTACACCATTCAGTACAACTAGATTCAGAAGATACAAATGAAAATTTAACCCAGATTATGACTGAGTTGAAAATTTTAGAAGATCACATGAGGAAAATGCAGAAGAACCTAGATGACACAAATGAACTTCTAAAAGTTAATGAAAGGCAACTGACTATCAAAAAACATAGTGCATCACAATACCAAAGAAATTATCAGACAACTTGTGATGAGATCAAAGAGTCTAAAGGAGAAAGTGAAGGGTAATATATCACTTATACAAGCTAGATAAATAATTTGGAATGATATCATCCAGCAAGTAAAGGCTATTTGGGATTATACATTGATAATAGCAGAAGAGAAGATCATTGTTAAGGTCCTCGAAAGCATCATTGTTTCCCATAAAGAGAAAACCCAACAACGTGCCTATCTAGCTAAGAAAATGAAAAAAATTCTTAATTCCAAATCAACTCAGGAATTAAGAACTATGCAAGTTAAATATAGAAAAAATTTGGTGTTAGAAATAAACAAAATGGTGTATAATAATTTACACAGAAAAACAATAGATGCCAATCTTGGTGAGATCAAAGAAACTATCCTCAAAATCTAATATAAATTTTGAAAAAAAGATGAGGGTATTATTACCCTCATGTTGGGATCAACAGGGAAATTTGTGTCCACGAGATATATATGAGAATTTGTTGGTAGAAACAAATAATAAGATTAGTTCCTCTCATGAGAAAACAACATTCTTAAAGGGTCAACTATTGTCAATTACCTTCACAGATATTTTCAGCGATTATGGTTAATTAAAACCCTTTTTATAGAGAAACCATCTTACAGTTGGATCAGTAATTTTAGGATTGATCATACAGGGTTTATCAAATGTCCAAGTTCAGACTTGACAGTATGGAAAAGGTGTAGATCATGGATATTTCTAACATCAACAATGACAAAAATTGGACCTTCTACAAGTGATCCTACACAAGCATCATGTTATCTAGTGAAAAATGGCCACCTATTTTCTTTTATGAAATATTCGAATATTGTATTTGTAATATTGAAACAATTTTTTTGTTAATTTTATAAAAGTTCTAAGTCGTCAGAAGGATCAAATAGAACTTGAAGTATTTTTTAAGGTAGTTTTAGAAGTTTGTGATAGTTAACAGTTTTTATAACTGTCACCATTGTAATGCAACTACAAAATAGACTTTAGAGAACCATTTGGGATTCCAAATTTTTGACTTCAGAAGTGGAATTTTTTGTGTAATGTTTCTATCTTTTTGGGAGATTAAATAAATCTTTTAAATGTGATTCCAAGAAGCATTTGAAATTGATATGTGTTGATGTTCATTGTAATTCATTTATTTTTATTTCTTCTCCAGAAAATAGTAATGAAGTTGTTGGCTTTTTTCATAATATGGATTTATTAAACTTACAGTACCTGTAAGCTTTAAATTAAATAACTTTACTATTCTCTCTTCTTTTATATAATCTCATTTTTATGTCTTTCATATTTTGTGCTAAGGTTTGAAAGAAAAGATTATGCAGTAAGTGGCCTTCTCTTCTGGACCTTTTATCATTTCTTTCCATCACCCTGCTAGAAATTTGAAAATTTTTATTTCTGAGTGAGGCCATATTGAAAGGTGTTTTTATCCTAGAATATTCCCTTAAGATTACTTGTGAAACACACTTTTCAACTATCATAATGGGATAAAAAATAAAATTCACTATCTTTTTGTATGGATGTCCTAGGCACTAACATCTACTCAACAAGGGGTTGTCTCTAGGGTTACAACACCTTTTAATGTTGTTGTTGGGGAATGAAGAACGAAGTTATTTTTCCTTGGGTTTATTTTGAAAACCATTTCTTTGTTTGGTGAGTAGAGAAAGTATGCTAGTTCAGATTTCTCATAATGAGTGAGTAAAGGTAGCAGTCTAGGCTCACAACAAGCCTCACACAAGGTCATATGCCTCACAACAAAGAGACCCACAATCCCCGAAAGGTCATCATCTAGAAGAAATCATAAAAAAATTGGATTTTTCTTAAGGCATTTCGATTTCCCCTCAAGCCTTCTTTCTTAAGGCTACTCTTGAAGAGAGGTACTTTGAGTTTATTTTCTTTGCTTTTTCGGTTATTTCAGAAGTTGAAGAAATAAAAACAACTGATTTTTTTGCTTCATACCAGACTGTCCCTGCAATTTCTTAACCCATTCCTATATATGTCGTTCCACCTCCTCCTTTTGTATTTGAGGCAGGAAACCCCTCTACTCCCCTCCAAAATCAAAACATGCCAATTCTTGGTTTTTCTTTTGAATTGATATGATCCTTTAAATCTTTCGTAGCCCATGAATGTTATGCCTCAGGATTATTTTAAGTTACGACCATGATTCATAGGAAAGGATGAGATAATAATATAAAAACATGTGGCAGCTTTCTACACTTTCGTAGAAAATTTGAATGTGGAATATTTGGATGCAGTTATGAGGTTGTTTGTATAATCATTGGACGGAGAACCAAGAAAATGGTTCAATACCCTCCTAATTAATTCAATCAATACCTGAGAGGATTTGGAGAATTATTTTATACATAAATGGGGAGAAAAGAAAGACCATGGATATTTCTTGACTACATTTAATGCAAAAAAAAGGAAACCAAATGAATAAGCCATTGATTTCATCAACAGGTTCAATAAACTATACAATAGTCTTGTTGTAGAAATAAAACCACCTCTTGTTGGTGTAAAAGTGGTGTTTGTAGGGGCATTCAAGTCATATTTTGGTTTAAGGGAAAGACAGTCTCCTGCTTTAGATCAAATTCAGACTGATGCATTAGAGATTGAAGCCAATTTATCTGCAATAAGGAAAATCAAACAAAAAGGTGAATTTTTTGACAAAAGGAAAGGAAGGAAGAAGCAAGGACTTCTAATTACCCTAAAGATTTACTTGAGAAGAAATTGGAGGAGATGACAAAAGTGGTTCAGAATTTTTCTATCACATTAGTGAAGCTGGAGCTTGGCAATAAAAATCATCCAAGACAAATTCAAGAAACACAAAATAGAAATTTCAATGCTCAATTTAGGAGACCACCATTGTAGATTATGCCAAGGGAGAAGAAATACCAAGATCGGGTTCAAACTCCTTTTTAATTTGAATATGAACCTGAAGAAGTAGTGGAAGAGACTCTTAGATTGCAGGAAAACCAATATTCTACTTTGTTAGAGGAAGAAGAAGAAATAATGAATAATGAGGATCTAAATATTGATCCTCAAGTTGCATTAGATGATGAAGAGATTGATGAATATTCTAGGAAGTTTACAAATTTAATGCAAGAAGAGTTTCAAAAGAAGTATGATCTTAGATCAAGGAAGAGGTCGAAGACTCAAGGTCATGTAGAATACCAGTCAAATTAGGCAGCCCTATAGTTTATGTCAAGAACGGATGATAAGGGGCAGCAACCTTTGAGAACAATTCTAGTTTAGCAAGGAGAAACTTCTAGAAGCCAACAAGTTAAGGTGACACAGGGGAAACAAGTTTAGCACCCTGTAATAAGTCAACAAAATCTATAAAAAGAGAAGCCAACAGAGGAGGAGTAGTCTAAAGTAGCAAAAGAGGCTCATTTTTTCGGTGTTCAGAAATAATTAGAGAAGATGAAAATAACTATTCCATTGACTGTGTTGGTGAAATATTATGCTTACAAAAAGTAGATTTAAAATTTTATCAATTTATCTCAAAGCAATGATGCAGTATATATAGTCTATTTGCAGGAGGAGAGGCCAATGGTGATGTTTGGACCTCATGTGGAGCAACAATATTCTTCAACTCCTCCTTTCTATATCTCTCTCCTAATACATACTTTTCTTCTTCATAATTGTATGTTGCATTCATGATCTTCTCACAAATTTAAGCCTCTATTTGTGATGAAGCAACTAAATCTCTAGATCACCAAACCGGACAAGGATTTATATTCATTTGATTCCAAAAATGTCAAGTGTGTTGGACTTATTAAAGTCCTTGTGGTCTCTCTCGCTCAAATTCTAGCCCAAATTATTGTGATGGACGTGGTAGTGGCAGATATTCTAGCTCGATTTGGAATGTTTCTTTCAAGATCTTGTGGAGCTAAACTGGGAGGAGTAATGAAGTTGGAATTTACTTATGCCATCATTCTAGTCTTCGGTGGAGAAGAAATAAAACTATATAAAGAGTCTAGGTTTGTAGAATGCTTGATTAATTCTCCTATTTATAGGCATGAGAAAGATGATTTTTCTTATTTTATGTTGGAAGTACCTGAAGAGATTATTGAAGATACAAGGTGCAGGTTTCTTTAGCAATTGACAATAAAGAAGTAGTATTAAGTGGAATTTGGAAGTTATGTTTTGATGGAGCTTATTCAAATGGAAGGGAATGGTGTAGGTGTTCTATTTCTTTCCCCAAAAGGTGAGATCATGCATCTTTCTTACAAATTGGAATTTTGATTCTATCAATAATATAACAGAGTATGAGGCTCTAATTCTTTGTCTGCAAGTTGCTAAGAACATGAAGATAGAATGTGTTTCTGTCTTTGGATATTCTGAGTTAATTGTGAAATAGAACAGACGTAAGTGCTAGACAAATTACCTAAGTCTTAGAGCCTACTGGAATGAAGTTTGTGACCTAGTGGATATTTTCTTTTCAGCTTTAAACATTCATTTTCTAACAAGGGAAGGAAACAGATTTCCTGATTCATTTTATGTGGTAGCCAACACCTTTAAACCTCCACAAAATTCTAAGTTGAGGTATGAAGTTTAGGTTTGAAACAAACCTTGAATACCATGCAATGTTAAATATTGGTAAGTATTTGAAGATGATAAACAAATCAAAAGGTTCTTGGATGTGGTAGTTGAATTTTACAATTCAGAAATTGATCAAGAAGCATAAGTAGAAGATAATGTAGAGCAAGGAATTGAAGATGAAACACATTGGAAGAATTTCATGGTTGGCTAAAAAATTGTTCAATTGATGGGTAATGTGATTCCCAAAGGTCTAGTATCTGTGGAAAAATTGTTTGATGAAAATTGTGTTCCACTGACTGTCAATAAGTAGTGCTGGGAGGATGATGTTGAACATTGTAACCTTGGAACTGAACAACAACCCAAACTTGTGAATCTGGAAAAGGACATTTCTAAATATTATAAGCAAATGTATGTGAATTTGTTCAAAAAATATATTGATTTTTTTTCATATTCTTATGAAGACCTCATGACTTATGATACATACATCATACAACATAAGATTCCTTTGAAGCTAGACCGTCAAACCATATAAACAGAAGTTAAGATAGATCAGCCCCCTTCCTTTGCCTCCAATAGAGAAGGAAGTGAAGAAATTATTGTAGAAGAAAATAATTGTTACTTTGAGGTACTCAGATTGGGTTGCTAATTTAGTACCACTGAGGAAGAAAAATGGAGAGATTGGTTTATACATAGATTTCATAAATATGAACAGAGCCTCATTAAAGGACAAATACCCCCTTCCAAATATGGATCACATCCTACAGAGAGTGACAAGATCTTCCAGATTTTCCATGATTGATGGTTTTTCAAGTTATAATCAAATTGTAGTGCAACGAGATGACCAAAATAAAACAACTTTCACAACTGCATGGGGGACTTTCATGTGTACAAAATGTCATTTGGGTTGATGAATGTTGGTGCAAACTTTCACAGGGCTATGGATATAACCTTTGTGGGAGAAAAGGAAAAATTCATGGTTATTTATTTAGATGACATTATAGTGTTTTTGAGATATGATGAAGAGCATTTGAAACACCTTGGGCAGACTTTTCAGAAGTGTAGAAAATATGGATTATCACTAAATCTGAAGAAGTCTCATTTTTATTTGAGAGAAGTCAAACTACTTGGGCATATTGTATCCAGGGAGTAGGTAAAAACTGACCCAAAAAGAGTAGAAGTAATCAGTAATATAGTTGTTTGTAAAAATAAAAGATAAATTTCGGTTTTCTCAGGAAGAATTAATTTTCTCAGGAAATTCATTCCTAATTATCCAGAGATTGTTAAAGAAATCATCGATATGCTAAAGAAGGATGCAAAATTTAAATGGACCCTAGCATCCAGGGAATATTTTGCTAGAATTAAAAATGTTTTTGGTGAAGCACCTGCTTTGGTAAGTCCTGATTACCATAAACAATTCCAATTTTTTTTATTTTGCTTAATCTTCTATTGTTGCACTTCTTCTTTTACAAAGAAATCAAGACAATAAGGAGCAACCAGTAGCATTTTTTAGCAAAGTATTAAGAGATGTTGAGTTGAAGTATAACATTTTGGAGAAACAAGCCTATGCTTTGGTTAAATCCTTGAAGGCTTTCAGAACATATGTTTTGCAGTCTCAAATCATTGCATATGTACCAAACATAGTTGTGAAAGATATGTTGATGCAAGGTGAGAGTGAAGGATGAAGGGGAAAGTGGATAGCCAAGATTCAGGAGTATGAAATGGAGATTAAACCAGCAAGATTAATAAAGGGAGATGGATTATCAAAGATTTTAATAGAAGCAAATTATCAGGCGATGGGAATTAATTTTCTTGCAGAAATTTTAGAATCAAAATCAGGTGATGAAAAGTGTAAAGGCAAGGAACCAGATAACATAATTCATTATAAATATCTCTTCTCTGATTGGTATAAAAATACTTTTCATTACTTCTCATTTATTAGTTTCGCAAATTCCTTAGATAGAACAAAATAGAAAGCCCTAATATTGAAAGCTCAAAAGTATGTGATAACAAATGGCCAGTTATATTGGAAATATCCTGTTGGTGTTTTGCTACTTTGTCTGACAGAAGGGGAAATGTTTGAAATTTTTAACGAATATAATGGTTGTTCTTGTGGAGGACATTATAATTGGAAGGTAACATCACATAAAATCTTGAAGACTAGTTTTTATTGGCCGACTTTATTGTTAGATGTTTATAGATTGGTCAAATGTTGTAAAAAGTGCCAACTTTTTGCTGAGAAGAAACAGTTAGCACCACTGGCATTCATTCCTGTGTATTTTGAAGAGCATTTTAGGCAGTGGGTATTGGATTTTATAGGGGAGATAAATCCACCTTCCAGTTGACAACACAAGTGGATCTTAACAACCACTGATTACTTTAAAAAATGGGTGGAAGCAATTCAAACTAGGAAGGAAACTCATACAATGGTAATCAAGTTCTTGGAAGAATATATTTTTGCAAGTTTTGGCTACCCTAAAAAATTGGTTATAGATGATGCCCAAGTATTAAAATCTGCAAAAATGATTAATTTATGCCAGAATTACAATGTCACTCTTTCTCATTATACCACCTATTACCTTAAAGGAAATGTGTTGACAGAGTCTTCAAACAAAGCTCTGGTAATGATACTCATGAAAAAAGATGCAGAAAATAAGAAGAATTGGGATTCTCAGCTAAAGTTTACCTTATAGGAAAACAGAGTGACTACCCAAAGGTCCACTGGTAAGTCACCCTTTGAATTAGTGTATGGAACAATAGTTCTTTTTCCTAGTCATCTAGCTAAGCCAATAGTTGCACTCATTCGAGATGCTAAGTAGGAAACCAATCCATCAGCTCGAAGGATTAACCTACTAGTAGAACTAAATGAGAACAGAGAGAATGTGATTGAAAATCTAATCAGCTATCAAGAAAAGATGAAATTTATTTTTGACAGAAAGGCTAAGGAGATAATCTTTCAACGTGGATACCTTGTCTTGAGATGTGATGTAAGAAGGGAATATAAAGGAAAGCATGTCAAATTTGTTCCTTTGTGGTTTGGACCTTTCAAACTAGCACAAACCAGAGGCAACAATACTTTCATTCTGAAAATTTTGGATAGAGAACTACTACAACTGCCTATCAATGGGTAGTATTTGAAACACTATTTTCAACATTAAGAATTTTTAATCTCTTCCATTGTGAATAACGATTTGATCACTGTTTCTACCCGATGATATTTTCATTGTAATGTTTTAAGTTGTGATGTGACTCCATGCCCAAAGTGAAGGCACTAATCTATGGTTCCTAGTGTTTTGTTCAAAAATACTATCCCTAGGTGGAGCTAGATTTTGTAGCTCATTTTCACTATGGCCAAAATGTGAAAAAGAAAAAATATATATTCAAAAACAAAATCTCATAAATAAAAAATGAATATTACTTAGGATGATGCTTTGTTTTTGAAGAATAATAGAGGTAAATTAATTTCATACTAAGATAGTGCAAGATTAAATCATGTTTATGATTAGAGGAGCCCAACAAGAGTCCAAAACATCTTAATCTTAGTAGTCAGGTATGTTTGGTGTGTGGTCTTAATGGAGATGTCGAGCCTTCCTGATGGAAGAAACCTGAAATCACAAAAAACATGGAATTTATTGTTGCAGGCGCCCTCGTAAATAATTCAGTCCTAAACCATTGACTTATGATCAACGACGAAGATCTATTACGGTATCACCCTTATATGATTCCACTTATTACCATGGGTGCACCCCTGAATGGTAAGGGGATGCCACTAAGGGTCTGCGACAAGCGAGCATGCTTATGCCACGTCACTGACATCTCATACCCATGTCATCCACTTCCACCACATCATCACTATCACATCATGCACGACATCACTGCCACACCATTTCTTACACCTCTCGCTTTCGCATTCAATTATGTTCTCCCTCACCTTTTTTTCGTTTACCCATAAAACCTTATTTATTACTTTCACAGTTCACCTTATTTATTCAAATTTATTCATATTCGTAAGAACGTTCATGTCTGCCAACTAATCAATTTAGACTCCAGCGTTATCCAACAATATCCAGGTACTTATCCATTATGTTTACCTCCACTCAGTCATTTAAAATGTCGAAGAAAGTTTCAATGGTAGGCTCTGCAACCCATATTCCCCTCATGGAAACAAAAAGAGACATTTTCGACCCTGTCTGCTCATTGAACCTGATGGAACTCTGCCAAAATATTTTAGCTAGCCAAATAGACTCCCCTATATACTCTGCATTTGTAAGATCAGGCCTATTTTCTACCATAATCCTTTAGGCATATGTTTACCCAGAATTTATTTCTTGGTTTGTCTCTTCCGTATATCCTCAGAAATGTTTTGTAATGAATGCACTAGGAGAAAATATCTTTTAAGTCTGTTCCTTATTAATCCAACAAGATCTTCATTTTCCACCCTCACAATGTTATCCTTCATTTTCAGAGGAAACCATGGTAACACTCTTTCAAAATTTGTCTACAAGAGATTATGCCCAAACGAAATTCTATCTTATGGCATCAACACATAATTTATCTTTTGAACGAACTTAGTATCCCCTAGAAACATTTAACGAGCATGTTAAGCCAATCATATAGTCAATTACTAGGATTCTAATAACATAGAGTACTTCTATTATTGACTATGATGTTCTACGGGTGTTTAATTTAGTCATGCAATGTGATTTTTTTTTTTGATATACCGACCTTCTAGGAGGGGTTAGTGAACTCTCAATTCTCAAATCTGAGCCTTACTCATTGTTTCTGATTTCCATCACTATTGACCTACCTGTTCCTTTGTGTCTATGTGGAAAGATTCATGCACTTAGGCTTGAACATAACAGATGTACACAAAAATAAATAATCAATAGTCAACTCGACAAACATTATAAGAAATCACCCTAATCATGAAGGATTTGTATATTTCACTACTTATTTCACGTCAGTTGTCTATTCCATTATAAACAACTTTGTTCCACCATGCATCTTGCCACAAGCCCAATCCTTATTACAACTTATCAAGGATGTTAATGTAGGAGATTCGTTTCAGTTTGAAGATTATGTTGACATAAGACTATATGGAGTAGAGGTTTCCGCTTATAGGCTTCCTTCCTTTGTACCAATGAGACTGTTTGCTTTGGAACTCATTAGACAAATTTTAAATGTAGATCAAGTTCATTTTGTGCCAACAAAGAAGGGACATTTATTGAAGTTTCCCAAGACTATTTGGCCTTATATTATTAATAATCGATAGGCCATGGAGGAAGTTTAGAAAATTATTTAAAAGATACAATTCTATGGAATAAATGGCCCTATTACCCTTATGATGTTATTCCAAAATTAAGGGTAGAAAAGTATTATGCCCCCTATACACATGAATCTAGAACAGAAATGGAAATGCTGCCTAGTGGTGGTAGATCTAAAGTAGAAAAGGGAATGGAGATTGAAACTCTTGATCCTAAAAAAAAATGCTTGAAGAGAGGAATTGAAGAGATTATTGATTTGGATAGTGAAACAAGTCACAATTCCAAGAAAACAACGTTACATGGGAAAGGAGAAGAGTTTGAGCCTCTGGTTGAAAGTTCCTCTACTGTAGCTGGTTTCCAATTACAATTAGGTGAAGTGACATGCACACTTTCAGTTGTTCCTGAAGAGACTCCCCAAAGTTTTGTCTCAGTTCTAAAGGAGTTATACGGCTAAATTGAAGAAAAGAATATGAAGATTAAAAAAAAAATTATGTCTCATCTTGAAGCTCAATCAGTATCAGAGTATCAAACTAGGTTCTTATCAGTTATTGATTTAGAAAGGAATCAACTCAAACTATATTTTTCTCATCCTACGTCTTTGATTGTTTCTTCATCATCTAGTTTCAAAGCTGTGAATCTAATTGTAGATGAAAGGGATATTCCATTGCCTAACAAAATCAACTTGCACATGAAAACTAGAGAACTTATCTATAGTGATTTGAGTAAAACATCCCGAGAAGCATGAAAAGTAGAGGCCTTATTGAGGAAGTTGGCAAATAAATTGAAGCTGGAAAATGAAAATTCTAGAGCTTTGTTTACCCAAACTGAATAATTGAAAAAAATAATTATCAAAGTTGGTGTAAATCCTGAATATATATCTATTGTGAAAAAGCTTTTACTCGAAGCAAATACAAAAATTCAAGTGTTGAGAGAGAATTTAAAGTTTCCTATAATAGAACATGTTATAGCCCAAGATGTATCCGAAGTGGAAAAATAAAAGGAGGTTTTAACCAAAGAATTACTGGAGAGAAACAATGAAGTGGTTTCCTTGAAAGAATTGAATACTAGCTTGCAGCAAAAGTTAGATACTCATGTCTGGAATATTCTAGTACAACTAGATTCAGAAGATCTAGCTGATAAATCAACCTGGATAATGACTGAGTTGAATATTTCAGAAGATGAAATGAAGAAAATGCAGAAGATCCTAGATGACACAAGGGAAATTCTAAAATTTAAAGAAAAGAAATGGACTATGGCAAAAGACAATGCATCAAAATACCATAAAAGTTAGCAGAAAACTTGTGATGAGATCAACGAGTCTAAAGGAGAAGGTAAAGGAGAATATGTCACTTATACAAGCCAGAAAAATAATTTGGAATGATATCATTGAGCATGTAAAGGGTATTTTGGATTATATGTTGATAATAGCAGAAGAGAAGATCATTGTCAGGGACCTGGAAAGAATCATTGCTACCCATAAAAAGAAAACCCAATAACGTGCCCAACTAGCTAAGAAAATGATTTATTTTCTTAATTCAAAATCATCTCAGTAATTAAGAGCTATGCAAGTTGAATATAGAATAGAGATGGTCTTAGAAATAAATAAAATGGTGTAGAATACTTTATATAGGAAAACAACAGAGGCCAATCTTGGTGACATCAAAGAATTTGTGTCGAAATTTAATATAAGTTTTGATAAAAGGACAAGGGAAGAATTGCCGTCATGTTGGGATCAACAGGGAAATTTTCTTCCATGGGAGACTTATGGGACTTTGTTGGTAGAAACAAAGACTAATATTATTTCCTCTCATGAGAAAACAACAGTTCTTAAAGGGTCAAGTATTGTCAATTACCTTTACAAATATTTTTAGCTATTATGGTTAATTAAAACACTTTTTACAGAGAAGCCATCTTACAATCGCATCACTAATTTTATGATGGCTCATACAAGGTTTTTCAAGTGTCCAAGTTCAAACTTGGTAGTATGGAAAAACTACAGAGCATGGATTTTTCCAACAATAGCAACAACAAAAGTTGGACCTTCTACAAGTGATCCTGCACAAGGATCACATTATCTAGTGAAAAATGAGCACCTGTTTTATTTTATGAAATATTCGAGATATTGTATTTGTAATATTGACAAAATTTTGTTGTTAATTTTATAAAAGTTCTAAGCCCTTAGAAGTACTGAATAGGAGTTAAAGTATTTTTTAAGGTAGTTTTAGAAGTTTGTGACAGTTAACAATTAATAGTTAAAAGAGATTTTGAAGAACAATTTGGGGTTCCGAAATTTTGACTTCAGAACTATAACGTTTTATGTAATCTTTATATCTTTTTTGGAGATTAAATAAAAATTTTCAAGGTGATTCCAAGCAGTATTTGAAATTGATATGTGTTCTTATTCATTTTAAGTAATTTATTGTTCTTTCTTTTCTCGAAAAGAGTAATGAAGCTGCTAGCTGTTTTGATCATATGGATTTACTGAACTCACAGTACCTGTAACATTTAGATTAAATAACCTTAATATGCTCTCCTCTTTTCTGTAAGATCATTTTTTTGTCTTTCATATTTTTTGCTAAGGTTTGAGACAAAAGATTTTTTAGTAAGTAGCCTTCTATTCTGGACCTTTAATCATTAATTTCCATCACCCTACTACAACGTTGAATCATTTTCATTACCAACAAGGCCATCTTGAAAGGTGTCTCTATCCCAGAATATTCCCTTAACATTACATGTGAAACACATTTCTGAACTATCATAATGGGACAACAAATAAAATTCACTATCTTTTTTTATGGATGTCCTAGGCACTGACCTCTACTCAGCCATGGGTTGCATCTAGGGTTACAACAAATGCCATAGTATGGTATTTTCTCCAGAGACCACTAGATTTTGTATTCCACTTTTAGGAATCACAGAATTGTTGCACTGATCAATAACAGTGCTACCGAGAAACTTATACAATGTTCCAATCAAAACTCCCTGAGCCATCTTACATATATCTTTCTTAAACACTATTTTTGCACCCGGATCATCCATCTTGCTTAAAAAATTCAGATTTTAGCCAATGCAGGAATATATTGAACACCAGTAAGTGTTCTAATCCTTACAACTTGTAGCTTCAACATGACTTTACCCCGTCTGGTGATTCTAGCTTTCTTGCCATCCCCTAAAAATACATCACCACCATCATATTTCACGTACTCGCAAAACCACTCCCTATGGGGAGTGAAGTGAAAGGATGCACTTGATTCAATCAACCATGCCTCTTGATCTACATGTGTACTTTATGAAGAAGCCAGGTACACATTGCCACCTTCATATGAGGTGGTTTTCTATATACGAAGCATCATCGAATCTCTTTCCTTTCTTAGGATTTTTAGATTTACAATTGTTTTTGTAGTGCCCTTCCATTCCACATTTCCAACATAACTTTACAAGTTTTTCTGGAGATTTAGATCTCCCTTTAGATTTATATCTCCCATTTGAGGACTTATTTATGTTTTTGTTCTGGGACCATCCTCTTATAGGCAAGGAATCTCCATTCTATCTCTCCATATTTCTTTGTCTCATGTCTTTCAACAATAAGGATGAGACTATTTCATAAAACTTCAAGGTAGTTGTATTGCTACCTATAGCAACAACCAAACTATCCCACGAATCTAGTAGAGATCACGACAAACTAATGCACTTATCTTTGTATAAAAATTTTATATCAGCATATAACAGCTAACTTACTATAGTATTAAAGGAGTTTAGATTCTCTGTCATCGAGTCTCCAACCTTCATCCTCAAGTTATAGAGGTTTTTTGATAGGAACAATTTGTTCACCAAAGGCTTATATTGGTACAATGTCCCTAACTTGTCCCACAAAGCCTTCATCGTAGGTTCCCCTAATACATTCAACAATACTGAATCTGATAGATATAATCGTATTGTTCTCTTCGCCTACCGATCTAACTGCACCCAGTCTTCTGCTAACATTCATGTTGGTTCCCTGGTTGTATCTATAGAAATCCATTGATCTTATTCCACCAACATATCCATCATCTTGAGTTTCCACAACTCAAAAGATTGACCATTAAATTTCTAGATCTTTATCTTTCCGTTGTTCACCATATTCTTTCACCACAAAAACAGATCCTGCAGATCCCCTATTGAATAGGGTCTACCATAGGCCTGAGAAAAACCCCTCAGCAGCAAAGGCATCCCGTTGAAGTCAAAAGTGCTTCGATACAAAATGTAGGCTTTTACACTACACATAAATTACTTGCAAATGAATTCTTCAAATAGAAAAATATACAATGACAGGAAAATAAAAGAAATATACACAGAGATTTTCCCTTGGATCCTAAAACTAGGACTACCAAATTGATTTTTTGTTATATTCCTTTAAATGTTACGATACATATATATACATGTTGAAGCATGCATAAAACCTAATCCAGTAACCTTGGATTAGTGCATAACCGTAGTTCCCTTGACCATATCTACAAAATACCATGGGCATAAAACCATCATGCCAAAAACCATCCATGAAAACCATGCACAAAACCGCCCATAAAAGATTTTTTGGGGCACTTCCCTAGACCCAAAAAGATTTTTTTCGGGGCTTGTTGTGGAAAGAATATAACACATAATCAACATTCATGGTGGTCTCTCACTTTGGTTTCATGGTATGCACTTGATAATGTAATGGGCTCATACTTAGTCTTTGTAGTCTGGTATAGTACATACATATGAGCTATTATTGTGTTGTTTGATGTATTGAATATCATGTTCTATTTGGGTTGATGTAATGGAGGTGTTTGAGGGAGCTTATTTTGGGGGACATGAGATTGATTATGATGAACTCAACGTAGCTCTTTATCTTGATTATGAATATGTGCGTCAATTCACAACAAAAAAATTGCAACACAAAATAAATATTTAGTCAATTTTAAAGCTCAAAAAGTTTCATCAAAATTGTTTTCCCATCCATTGTCCATGGAAAGTAACTCTGACATTTACCCTAAGAACATTATGAGTGCTATCGCTTTGAAATTTCATTTCAGCTAAGATTATTTCCTCTTCACCTTAATCAATATTTATCAGCTAACAAGTGAGTAGGATTCCACCCTATTTCAATACATTCCTTCAATTATTATTTTGTTTGATTCAGTCAATCCTTCACACTACATCATGTTTTATTTCAATTAATCTTAAAATGAAATAATAATTAACTATTTTCATCAAAAAAAAATTGTGCAAGTCTCATTTTACAGGCTTGTATAAGGGCGATGTCTAACTCCATCAATGCTCAACATGGAGTTGATATGTGTCCCTCTTAAAATAAAAATAAATATCCTCTAAACAAAAAAGCAATGTTAGATAAAATTAAAAAACAAAAATGAATGTGCATGTTTAGTTATTTTTAATTACATGCATTATAAAACATAATCCCCACCTCACTATTGTCATTCCATTTGTTTTTTTTGTTGAGAGGCACTCTAAAAGTAAGTATAAGGGAGATGTGTAGGCATAATGTGAGTAAGTAAGCATGCATGTATGTCGACATTTTTTAAATGTAACGGAAAATATATGTAGAAAAATAAAATTATATTTTGGGTTGATATGTTTTAATTTGTATTTAAACTAAAACATATAGAGATGTAAAATGTAATATATAAAGTGTAATATAAGGTAAAATGTAATGTTATGTAATGTAAAATGTAAAATGCAAAATGTAATGTAATAAAAAAATGTAAAATGTAAAACACAAAGCTACCTTTTCAATCAGAAGAAATTGATTTGTTTATAATATAAAGTTAACATATTATTGTTTCTTTAACGAGTTAGTTATCTATATATTATTATTGGTATAGTAATGAGTAATACTGATTACCATTATTTCAATATATTATAATAATAATATATTAGACCTTACATATATTATTATTTACACCATATGAAAATTCTCAATGGTATGGATGGAGAGGGGGGAGAAGGGGAGAGAGAGGAGGAGAGGAGGAGAGAGAGAGAGTTACAAGGGAGAGATGGAGAGAAAGTGAGGTGGAGAGAGAGGGAGACACAAAGATGGAGTGGGAAGAGAGAGGGAGAGAAAGGAGGAGATTTAGAGGGAGGGAGAGAGAGAGAGAGAGAGAGAGAGAGAGAGAGAGAGAGAGTGATAGCAGGGGGAGGTGGGAGAGAGAGGGAGAGAGGGGAAGGAAAACATAGAGGAGAGGAGAGAGAAGGAGAGGGGGAGTGAGAGAGATGGTGTTGGAGGGGGACATAGTTGGAGGGTGAAGAAAGAGAGATATATATTTAACCCTACTTGGTGCTAGATAGAGCCGGGGTTAGGATGGATCTAGTTTGGTTGATATTATGATTAAAATATTTCACTCACTTTCAATCAAAAAAAAATTATTTCAATGTCCACATGATTAAACCTTGTAATTTTAAAAAATATTTCATCAAATGATTTAAATAAACTAATAAACTATTTGAAGATCCATCTTAACTAATTTATGTAGATGTGAACTTCATATATCTATATATATAAAAGAAAATATTTTAATATTGTATATAAAATAAAATATGAATGTGGGTCCTCAATAAATATTTTAATATGTTGTAACATTTAGGTGTACTTAAAAATATATTAACAAAATAAATAGTTTAATGTGGATAATGTAGTCTATACATAAAATGTTTCAATACACATGTTATAATGTCAACTATGATATATATATATATATATATATATATATATATATATATATATATATATCAACATTTTTATATTTTGATATTTTTTCATTTATTTATTTATTTATTTTTTTCTCTTAAATAAAAGAGATTCTTCTGGACTTAAAAGTTTATGTACTTTATATAGTATTCCAAAATAAAATTAAAAAAATGAAAACTGACACATTCTATATATATATACAAAATCACTAGAGATTCATTGGAATCTATCAAAAATGAAATAGATACAATTTTGTTTTCAGTTTTTGTACTATAAAAGAGGTTTTCATTTTTAAGTAATCGATCTAAATTCCTGCTAGACCAACACTTAAAATAAATTTAGACTAACCTACCAACCATAACTTTTTTTCTAACCTTTTTTTGCTTGCTACCTACCAACAATAACTTTTTTTCCTTACTACCTTCAATATTTAACGTTAAACGTCCAATCAATTCTTTGTATCTTTGTTACAGTGAATCAGAAAATCCTAGTAGCAGTTGAGCCTCTGAAATTTTATACTAACTGTGTACATTTTATACTAACTGTGTACAATTACCAATTAAGTATTGAAATACTTAAATAAGAAACATATTCAGTCAGAATTTGCTTTCAGAAGTCAAACGAAGCATTAGTTGTCTGTCAACTCATAATGTCCATTAATATATGCTCTGGAAGCATAAATTCAACGATACAATGTTTTCCTCCTTTTTTTCTGGCTCGTTAACTCCTTCCGTATTGAGTTTGAGCATGTACAACTTTTTCGATGGAAAAACCTCTTTTTTCTTACCTGGAGCAAACCTTATCAAACGTATTTGGTGCCTTACTCATAGAATGATTTAGAGTGTTCACGTTATCTACCTGGAAATCTGACTAGCAAGTTTATAGTCAAACCAAACTTTGAACCCAGAAAGCTAACTTATCCCTTGTTTTTTTTAAATCCCACTGTCCTATTTCGAATGTACAACAATATAATATTCTTCCACAATACACAGTTTCGCTACGCTCACTTTTATTGTTAAACTCTCCGGATTTATATCGATGATATTATTTTTTATGTAAGTATAATAATTAAATTCAAAAGGATTTGGAGAAAAAAATTTCACAGAAATATATTGGAAATTAACTAGAAATATAATATTGAGAAAAAAAATAAATGCAAAATAACAAGTTTATTATGTATTAAAAATAATTTTAAGACGTTAATTTTTTGAATAGAGGTTGAAAAATATTCTTTTTTCAAAATATTTTTCTTTTTATTATTTTATATAGATGTGAAGTTTAGAGTTTAGTATTTTTTGGAATATCCTTACTCTTATTATTTTATATAGATGTGAAGCTCAAGGTTGTAATATCTCCATAGAGTCTTAGCAGATAAAGTAGTTTATAATCTACAATCTCAAGATTACAAGTCCCTTTCCTTATTGAAAGCATGATTATGATTATATATTTTGTAAAGTTTCCTAAACTTTCTTCTAACTCTAGCCAAAATGATCAACTTAGACTCAAGTACTAATAGCATAATGATGTCTAATCACCATTTGGGAATAAAAGAAAAGATCATTTTTCAAAATATATATAATATTAAAAATATTGTTGCACCAAAATTTAAAGACAAATTGTGACGTGTTAAAGAGCTAGAGGGAAAAAGGAAACTGAGATATAAAGAGGTGGTCCAGGCAAATATCAAAATAAAAAATATATGTGTAAATTATTAAATAAGAACTAATTCTCATGCTTAAAAATATATGTGTAAAATTGTTAAAATAAAAACTAATTCTTACGTTTTTAATAGTGAAACTGGACCAAAACACCATGGAATGAAAGAGTTTGCCATCTTTGCCATAGTACAAAAGTTGAAGATGAAGATCACTTTCTTTTCTAAAAATAAAATAAAATAATTAATAATTTCCAATAATCTTTTATCTATTAAAATTGTTTAAAAAGTTTCAATCTTAAAGAATTGTTTGAATTTTTAGGATATGAACTCTGTAGAAGTTTTCCATATCAGTTTTAGGTGGACACTCCACCCATCATCAGGGATTTATAGTCTTTTAGTCCCAGATGGTGGATGGAGTGTCCACCCAAAATATTTGAGAAGAAAAACTTCTCCACAGTTCATATCTTAAAAGTAAAAATCTCCACTTTCAAATTTTAAAAAATGTTAATCATTATCGTCACAAAATCCATAATAACCAAAAAAAAAAAAAAAAACATAATAAACAGAATGACCACCCAAAATATTTGAGTGAAAAAACTTCTGTTCATATCCTAAAAGTGAAAATCCACACTTCCAAATTTTAAAAGATATTAATCATTATCATCACAAAGTTAAACTATTGAATAATCATCTTATTAAAATAATAATAGAAGAAGAAGAAGGAACGACAGTAAAACATGGAGTGAGACTTTCAAAAGTGGGAGAACTACTTCTTTCTCTTTACGCGAGAAAAGAAGATCAAAAAAGTTTTGTAAACTGAGTGCATATGTAATTGGCTACGCTACTTGGAGATAAGGGATTAACGGCCTTTTGGCAGAAAGCCGTCTTCCACACGGAAATGCCATGTTGGTTCCTCGCCAGACACATTCACGAGGTTTGACTTCTATCGGCAATATGGTGCTGATACATCATGGTTGCGTTGTAATTGTAATGCTTGCACGGCAGCTACTACAGTTACGTGGATGGGTTCCGCCTAGGTTACGTGGATGGGTTCCACCTAGGTGACGAATTTGAAAAGTAAATAATATAGGTTGGATATTTAATACTTTACGTTAAAATAAATTATTTCAACATCAATTTCTGTATAGTTTAGCACATCTTTATCACCATGGACATTAGTCCGGAGATTAACAGTTTTGGGAGCTGAACCCCTCTTTATAATTTTCTACTCTATTATACTTTGATTAATATCGACATTTTCCATTGATATAATTTGAACCATGTAATTTGATATATGTATTTAATTTGATGTTAAATATAGTTGGAGTAGATTTAATTGTAGGTCTAGGTATGTTAGAAAACTGTTTTTGTTTTGTTAAGAGTTGTTTTTAATTAGTAGGAGTAAAAATCTGTCTTTTATGGATCAGCGGGTCATTTCATCTCACATGGTTTTCTTGCCTTCACAGTTAGCAACGAGACGTCAAATACTAGTTTGACAACTGAGTTATGATAAATTTTCCAACCATATAAAAAATAGACTTAATTTGTTTTAAATATGTATTTGTTCTTAAAAAATATTTTAACGAGTAATAAAATAATTGAATGGAAATAAATATATCAACACTAAACAAAGAGATCTCCTGCGATTATTTAGTCTTTGACTAATCTCTATGATACATTAGAATTAAATTATTATTATTATTGCATAGAAATTACAAAATATTATTATTATTATTTAGAAATTAACAAAATTATATAACCGTCTTTGCAAGAGAGACCATGTCCGACAACCGCCTCCGCACCCACACAAAACTGTAAAATTCAATGCGGATGGTTTCATTAAAATCAATATTCATACTGCAAAATTCAATGGGGATGGTTTCATTAAAATCAATATTCATACTGCAAAATTCAATGGGGATGGTTTCATTAAAATCAATATTCATAGCAAGGATTGGAAAATGGTTCTTGATATAATTTTCACAAAATTCAATGACGATGGTTTCACTAAAATCAATATTCGTAGTAAGGTGTGGAAAATTATTCTAGATATAAACTTCATTGAACTATATAGCAATTGAAGTTTTGAGGTATTTTTATTTCAATTGTAAACTTTAAAAATATTTTAAATGTTTTTGAATTGGGCAAATAACAACTAGGCAAATTGTTTGGAATTCTATGCTGGAGGATATTCCCAAAATCTAAATAAGTTCAGATAAGTACAGACCAGACCGTTGAAAATTTAATGTTACGCTATATCATGGACTGCCCCAGAGTCCACAATGAGCAGCGCCCCTCTGCATCTAAGTCAAACATGCACCGCTCATGCTGGGCAATTTCAACCGTGTAAAGAACAACTGAGGGTTGCCAATTTGAATGGCAATGGTTCTCACCAATGAATCAAAGGGGTTAGGTATATGCGCAGCTTATCATCTTTTGTTCAACGTTTTCCTTTTATTTGAGGATAACGAACGCCTGAATCGATTTATAAATGATTGTGATCTTGTAGGTTCAATGAAGTAGAATTCCATGAATCCATATATACATTGTCTCAAGAAAGCCCTTATCAATACTAGATTTCATATTTCTTTACTTACAATTGAGGTGAAACCCATATTGAGTAGGTGGCTTTATCTGCTTCTACAGAGGGCCGGGGGTGAGATCAGGACAAAGCACCTCAAAAATTCTCAAAAGAAGAAAGCGCCGAGAATCAAACCTTGGTTAACCAAGGTTACTCTAGACACACCTTATGGTTAACCAAGGTTACTCTAGACCTGCACCGTTATAGAAACCCCTTTGCAGTGGGCTAGAAGAAACCCCTTCGCAGTGGGTTAGCTGGCCAACCAGCCACACCCTGGAGAAGTGTTTGCTGGTTTAAAAGCAGGCATGGAGGTGTATTTTATGAATTTTTTTCTCTTGATTTTATTCATGGCACCGTTGAACAGTGCCCGGTTTGTCGAGCATATAGACATCCATAGCAGTCTACCTTTACTCTCTGGAGCGAACAAGGCACCAGGTTACTCTCAGGAAATCGTTTTCCATACATCACCAAATTCTCGACAGAGAGTCCCAGGAGACAGAGCTTTTACCATATCCAGTTTCTCAAAATCAACACGGAGTCCCGGTGTTGGTCACATGCAGGTCAATTCCAGAAAGGGTATACTAATCTCGCGCCAGAGCCAACATGGAAAGGGTCGTGTTAAGCAAGAAACAAATAAGAGACATGCTCCAATATCGGTTCTAAGCCCTTGAGTTGGCCATTAGACTACCACACTAAGGGAAAGGAGAGCCCGTGATCCTTGGTTTTCCCAGATTGGTTTTAAGAATTTGTTCAAATTTTTCATGATTTGAAACTCCACGTTGTAAAGAGAGAATTCAGGATTCAATCTTGCAAATATCGGCGATCTGCCTATCTTTGAGTAACCGGATATCTTGTGTGTATATTAAGGAAAATTCTGTACAAATTGACATTCATCAGATTGGCCACAGGCATAAAAATAAAGGGACAGTCAAAGGTTTTTGGTGATAAAAATCTGAGATTGATAAAAATCTGAGATTGTTGACAGTATGTTGAGATTTATAGAATTTGAGATTATAATGATGATGTTGTTTACCGAGTTTGCATTTATGAGATTTGATTTTTTTTTAGATGTTCATGATTTAATTGGCAATTAAAATAGAGTGCATATTTTTAAATATTATTATTTGATTGAAAGACTTCTTAAATGTTATTGGTGTATGAGATTTTTTGTTTGTCTGAGGGACCCACCTTTGAGTAGTTATTTGATTGCAAGTTTACGAAGGCATATATACTCTACCTGCTCTGATTTTCAACTTGTGACTTTTTAGGAAGAAACACGTGCTCTTAACCATTAGGCTCATTCAAGCTGTAATTGAAGATTGTTAAATGGATTGAACATCATTAATTTATATAATTTAATACTTTATAATTATAGCAAAATATTTTTAATTTAATACTTCACATTTTTAAGATGATTTTTCTAATAAAACAAAACCAGGGTTTTGACATTTTCATAGCGCAAGATTGCACTAATACGACCTTTTAGGAAGAAACACATGCTCTTAACTATTAGGCTCACTCAAGGTGTAATTGAAGATCTTTAAATGAACTGAAAATCATTAATTTAAATCATTTAATACTTTATAATTTTAATATAATTTGCTAATATAATACTTTCCCTTTTTAATATGATTTTTCCAATGAAAAAAAGCCAAGGTTTTGACATTTTCATAGTGCAATATTTGGAAATTTGTAATTTATTATTTAATAATTTATAATAATATTATAAATTTTTTAACGGTAATTGATGAATCTATAATTTTTAAGGATTAATTTGGACTAATCTAGGTAAGGTATTAAATAGCATTAATTCGTGGCATTTACCAGCATCAGATGAGATTCTTTATAAGATTTTTTTGTTAACTAAAATGTTAAACTTATACAAAATTTTGTAATTTTAACTAACATGTCTTCGGAAAATAAAACATGAATAAAGAGAAAATTAAACCTACTCCAGTTATTGTCCATTAACATGATTTTTAATTTAATACTTTATATTTTTAATATATATTTTTAAATTAAAAAGTAAGTTTTTTTAGTTTAGTACTTTATCAATTAAAAGACATCAGAAATTTGAAAATTTTGAAGTGTAAACTAATATTTTTGAAATGTACCGCCAAATCTATTTACTGGAGGTTATTATTTTAAATTGTGCTCAAGCTGAAGGTAATTGAACATATTGGAATTGAAATTATTTTCCCTCAATTATCATTTTTAATAAGACATATAAATTTTAATAAGACATATAAATATGTTTCATGTATTACATGGAAAGTATTTTCTTTAGCTTAATATTTTATATTTAATATCGATAAGTGACATTTAAAAATAATAATAATAATAATAATTTAATGTTATCAATAAATAAAATAATATAATGTATATCTTAAATAAAATAATTATATAATTTAATATCGATAAGTGACATTTAAAAATAATAATAATAATAATAATTTAATGTTATCAATAAATAAAATAATATAATGTATATCTTAAATAAAATAATTATATATCAATTTTATATAGTTAAATATTAGAGAAATAAAGTGATTGAAATTAAAATATCTTTTATCTACATAAAGTAGTTTTTACATGAGATAGATATGTTACTCTTTTTGCGCTCAATATAGAGTTAAGAGATGACATTTAAAATATATAGTAATAACCAAAAAAATATTTAGATGTAGGTCATAAACAAATATTACAATGTTCACCTTAAGTAAAATAAAATAATTAACACTAAAAATACTTATTTAGTCAATAGATACTTTTTTCTAGTATTATAGAGATGTCTAATCTCATGTATATGGAATTAAAAGAAATATTAATACAAGAAAAGCATATTAATGTGCACCGTAAATAAAATATCAACTTGAGGTAATATAACTTTATATCCCCAAGGTAGGATGATTGCAATGCATGAGGTTATAGGGTAGATGGTTTTCCATCCCACCAAGCCCTTATGGATGAGGACATGGCCATGTACCCCCCTTGATGTCATTAGAAACCCTTAACACAGATGCACAAGGGTTCATTCTTAGTCTAAAACCCTTGCTCCCTCCCATGAAGAACATTCAAAACATGCAAGTGCAACCATTTAGTTCAAGATGATGGCAATATTAGCTTGACAAACCTATTGACTTAGCAAACCATGCTTTATAGATTTGTGAACTATTATATTTCATGGAATATTATGCTTCAATTTCAATAATGCAACAGGAGGTGAACTCGAGGGGCACAACATAAAGTATGTCTGAAAGGAATCTTTCTCTCCTTTCATAATTCCTTATCTTGGCATTCCTCCCTAGCGTGTCCCTCATAATATCTTTCCCTCTCCTCCTTGTTGTCACATCATTTCTTGGCGCCACCCTTGGACCATGGCAGTCAAGCTCAGAGAGGTTACTCCTCTTCTTTGAATTTATCTCTCTAAGCATTGTCTTTCTCCTTAGTGTTATTCCTCAACCAATCCCACTCCTAGGGAAATTGCTCAAATCTCGAGCTTCTCTCCTCCTTAGCCTTCCCTACACTTCGCTCCCCTTTTCCAAGAAGATATACATCTTTGGATAATTCTATGTTATATTCAATTATGCTTAACAAGCCCTTATCAGCATGATAAGGGATAGTGAGGAGCAGTCTACTACAGAGCACAAGGTGGTTCTCGAGCCAAACATAGAGTTGCAATGTGACACACCCTTTTTGCTAACCGCTATCATAAACTTTGTTATGAGTAGTAGCCATATAAAATTAATGTGGAAATGCAACACATTAAGTGGTTGAGATAAGGGACTAAGATTTCAGATCTTGGGGAGAAGGTTTCTTGAGGAACTGAGTTAGAATGCTCATAATTGACAACTATGGGCTGGTTGGTGAGAATTAATACAACTCACTGCAAAATTATGATTGGTTTTGAGGACAAGTATGGGACACATAGAGAAGAGTAAGAGGAGAAAAAATAAGGAGAGACTCACAAGGGTATGTAAGTAGAGCGAGTGTCAGGTAGTGCATGGAAGGTTGTGTGTATCTATGTGAAGGGCATGTTGGAGATAGTTCAAGTGGAAAATATCACTCTCATCATATCCCAGTTGATAAATATGAGAGATCTTGCTGGTTAAGAATCACAAATAAGTGGTTTGGCTTTGGAGCCAATAAAGCCAATGAGAATTAGTTGGTTAAGAACTGTTGGTGGGATGAGGAACCCGAGACTAGTTGGGTTGATAACAACTGGTATAGTCTGGGGTTTAGAACATAGGTGTAAAACCACTCAGAAGTCACTATGATGTCATGTTATCACCCTTATAATAGTAACACATGTAACAACCCTCGTTAAAAATCCATGTAAAAAAATATATGACCAAGGTCATGGGACATGTATTCCAAGTTGAATGGCGGAGAAAACATTTTAGTGGGTTTTCATTTCATTTATTATGGCTAAGGAAATTGGCAAAAACAATGGAAAATGATTTGGAAAGTCAAAATGACATTTTGGCACATTTATTTATGAAATTAACGGAAATCAAGAGAGAAAGAAGGGGAAAAGTCACAGGTTGCACGTGAGGAAGAAAATGAAGGAAAATAATGGAAAATGAAGAAAATAGAGGCCTCATTGATAAAAAAGGCTTATGAGGATCAGTGGGAAGGCTTGGTCAAGGTACTCTTCTGTCAGTTCAATTTTGGAGTTCTATCTCTATTCTCTCTCTCATAGTCTTGGACACTTAGAGTTTTCTTGGAGAAATCTTGGAGAGTGTGGCATACATAGAGTTTTGGAGCAAGAAGGAAAAGGAAGAGCAGGAAAGCACAAGAGGACATCCAGATTAGTTGCTACAACGAGTTTTGCTTGTAGGTGCCGACTTGCATCTATTTTTTCCTCACTAGTTTTGGCATGCATGGCATATGTATGTGGTTTATTGGTCATAATTTGTCACTGGCATGGAGGATTGCCTGGATTGAGAGTGGACCTTTCTAGCCTTGCCATTTCCTAGATAGCCATGGGGTTGTGGGTTTATTTCTTTGTTTTCTGGTTGGTTCTCATGTTTCCTTTAGCTTGGGTTGAGTTACTAATTCCTGGAGCCTTGGTTGGACAAATGCTTTGGAGCCCTATAACAGCTTGGGTCGAGTTACTAGTCCTAGAACCTTTTAGCTTGGGTTGAGTTACTAATTCCTAGAGCCTTGGTTGGACAAATGCTCTGGAGCCCTATAATAGCTTTGGTCAAGTTACTAGTCCTAGAACCTTGGTCAGACAAATGTTCTAGAGCCTAGCCACATATGTGGGTTGAGTTACTAGTCCTAGAGCCTTGGCTGGAACAGAGCCTAGCCACATATGTGGGTTGAGTTACTAGTCCTAGAGCCTTGGGTTGGTTTGGCCGTTGGAGGTCCCACAATTGGTTGGCCTTTGCATCATTAATTTGAGGTTATTTCTCCTTGTTATTTCATGAGTATTATAGTGTTTTATATGTGGATTGTATGGTTGTTGTTTATGTTTCTATTATGTTAGTTATGAACATGTAATATGCCAGTTATGAACATGTATAAGTAGGTGGTTATGAACATGTATTATGCTGGTTATGAATATATGAGTAGGTGGTTTTATCTGGTTCTACAGTGGGTTCGGGTGTGATATCAGGACAAAGAACCTCAAAAATTGAAAGCACTGGGAATCCAACCTATAGGTTTGAACCTGCGACCTGTACAGGGGCACGAATGCCTTAGCGGTGCTTTCACTAGTCAACAAGCCAATCCGCGGGGACTTAAGTGTCAGATGTTTTAAAAGCAGGGATGGAGGTGTATTTTATGATTTTTTTCTCTTGATTTTAGTCATGGCACCGTTGAAGAACGCCCGGTTTGTCGATCATATAGACATCCATAGCAGTCCACCTTTACTCTCTGGAGCGAACAAGGCACCAGTTTACTCTCACGAAAACGTTTTACATACATCACCAAATTTTCGACAGAGAGTCCCAGGCAACAGAGCTTTTACCATATCCAGTTTCTCAAAATCATCACGGAGTCCCGGTGTTGGTCACTTGCAGATCAATTCCAGAAAGGGTATACTAATATCGCGCCAGAGCCAACATGGAAAGAGTCGTGTTAAGCAAGAAAAAATTAAGAGACATGCTCCAAGATCGGTTCTAAGCCCTGGAGTTGGCCATTAGACTACCACACTAAGGGAAAGGAGAGCCCGTATTCCTTGGTTTCCCAGATTGGTTTTAAGAATTTGTTCAAAATTTTCATGATTTGAAACTCCACGTTGTGGAGAGAGGATTCAATCTTGCCAATATCGTTGATCTGCCTGTGTTGGAATAACCGGATATATTGTGTGTATATTAAGTAAAAGAGGATTCAATCTTGACAATATCGGTGATCTGCCTGTGTTAGAATAACCGGATATCTTGTGTGTATATTAAGGAAAAGTCTGTAAAGATTGGCATTCAAGAGATTGGCCACAGGCATAAAAATAAAGGGACAATCAATGGTTTTTGGTAATAAACATTTTAGATTGTTGACATATGTTGAGATTTACATGATTTGAGATTATAGTTATTATGTTGTTTACAGTGATTGGATTTATGAGATCTGACTTTTTCTAAATGTTCATGATTTAATCGCAACGAATGAGAAATGGAGTGCATATTTCTAAATGTTATTATCCGGTTGGAAGATGGTAAAACGAAAATCAAGGTTTTGACATTTTCATAGGGCAAGATTGCACAAATGATTGTAAATTTGTAATTTGTAATTTGTAATTTATTAATTAATAATTATGATATTATTATATCTTTTTAATGGTAATTGATGAATTTGTAATTTCTAAGGACTAATTTAGACTAATCTAAGCAAGGACTAATCTAAGCAAGGCATTAAATATTATCCTTCGCAATTTTAAGATTCTTATCGTTTTAGATTTGTAGGATTTTTTTGCAACTTGAATGTTAAATGTGTACAAATTTTTGCCATATTAACTAACATGTCTTCCGAAATCTCAGTGGAGAAAGAATTAACCCCGATACCTTCCACTCGAGCTATTGTGACTTCACATGATGTATAATTTAATACTTATTATTTTTAATATATCTTTTTAATTAAAAAAAATAGAATTTTGAAAATTTTAAAGTGAAATTGTCTTAATGATTGGAAAATTTCCCATAAGTGATATTTTGAAATATACAGCCAAATCCATTTCATGAAGGTTATTATTTTAAATTGTACTAAAGATAAATGAACACGAGCTATTGTGCCTTCCCATGATGTATAATTTAATACTTTATGTTTTTAATATATCTTTTTAATTAAAAAAAATAGAATTTTTAAATTTTAAAGTGAAATTGTCTTAATGATTGGAAAATTTATCATCAGTGATATTTTGAAATATACAGCCAAATCCATTTACTGAAGGTTATTATTTTAAATTGTACTAAAGATGAATGAACATGATGTTGGAATTGAAATTATTTTCCCTCTGATATCATTCTTAATAAGGTATATAAATATGTCTAATGTATTACATGGAAAGGCATTCTGTAAAGATAAATGAACATGATGTTGGAATTGAAATTATTTTCCCTCATATATCATTCTTAATAAGGCATATAAATATGTCTAATGTATTACATGGAAAGGCATTCTCTTTAGCCTTTAGCCTAATATGAAAGAGATTTGTATTTTTTTCTATGTTTAATATCAAAAAGTGACATTTAAAAATGAATAATAATACTAATAATTTAATGTTAGTAATAAACAAAATATTAGAATAAATATATATCAATTTTATATAATTAAACACTAGAGAGAAATAAATTGATTGAAATTAAAATATTCCTTATTGGCATAAAAGTAGATTTTACATGAGATAGACATGTCATTCAGAGGTGACATTTAAAATAAATATTAATAAACAAAAAGTTATTTGGATGTGGGTCATAAACAAATATTACAATGTTCACCTTAAGTAAAATAAAATAATTAACACTAAAAAAATGCTTATTTAGCCAATAGATACTTTCTTCTAGTATTATAGAGATGTCTAATCCCATGTATGTGGAGTTAAAAAAAATATACTAATAGAAAAGGGATGTATTAATGTGCATTGTAAATAAAATATCCACTTGAGGTAATATAACTTTATATCCCCCCACATAAGGTGATTGCAATACATGGGGTTTAGGGCACATGGTTTTCCATCCCACCAAACCCTCATGGATAAGGACATGGCCATGTGCCCACCTCAATGCCATTATGAAGCCTTAACACAGATGCACATGGGTTCATTATTAGTATGAAACTCATGCTCGCTCCCATGAAGAAAATTCAAAACATGCAAGTGCAACCATTCAGTTCAAGAGGAGGGCAGTATATGCCTGAGGGGCTATTGATTTAGCATACCATGCTTTATAGATTTGTGAACTATTATATTTCTTGGAATATTATGCTTTAGTTTCGATAATGCAAGAGGAGGTGGACTCCAGGGGAACAACATAAAGTCTGTCTGAAAGGAATCTTGCTCTTCTTTCATATTTCCTTTTTTTTGGCATTCCTTTGTAGTATGCAAGCATTGGTAATATTTTTTCTTCGTTTCCTTGTTGTCACATCATTTCTTGGCACCACCCTTAGACCATGGCAGTCGAGCTCAGAAAGGTTACTCCTGTACTTTGAATTTATCTCTATAAAAATTGTCTTTCTTCTTAGTGTTATTCCTCAACCAATCCCCCTCCTAAGGAAGTCACTCACATTGTGAGCTTCTCTCCTCCTTAGCCTTCCCTACACTTCACTCCCCTTTTCCAATAAGATATATATTTGGAGACTTATATGCTATATTCAATTATGATTAACAATCCCTGATCAACATGACAAAAAATGGTGAGGAGTCATCTACTACAAAGCACACGGGGGTTCTCAAGCCAAACATAGAGTTACAATGTGGCATAGCCTTTTTGCTCACCCCTATTGTAAACTTTATTATCAATAATAGCCATGTAAAATTAATGTGGAAATGTAATAAATTAAGCAGTTGAGATAAGGGAGTAAGATTTCAGAGCTTGTGGAGGAGGTTGCTAAAAGAACTGAGTAAGACTGCTCATTAATGACAACTATGGCTTGGTTGGTGAGAATTAGTACAATAATTTGAGGACAAGTATGGGATACATAGAGAAGAGTAAGAGGACAAAAAATAAGGAGAGACTCACAAGGGTAAGCAAATAAACTGAGTGTCTGATAGATCATGGAAGGTCGTGTGTATCTATGTGAAGGGGAATGTTGGAGAGAGTTAAGGGGGAAGATCTAACTCTCATGGTAGCCCAATTGATAAACCCAAAAGGGCCTGTTGGTTAAGAAACACAGAGAAGTGGTTTGGTTTTGGGGCCGATAAAGCCAATGGGAAATAGTTGGTTGAGAACTTCCGATGGGATGAGGCACCTAGGACTAGTTGGGCTATTAACACCTGGTGTAGCCTAGGGTTGAGAATATATGTGTAAAACCATGGAGAAGTCACTATGAAGCCATGTTATCACTCCTATGAAAGTAACACAACTAATAATTCTCTGTTTTATTTATGTAAAATTTCTCCATCAAAGACTGAATTGAGACTCCTTGAACCCCCTACATTGATGTTATTAGATTAAATACCTCAATGGTGTAAAATCTACAAGTTGTTGAGGAAACTTGAGAAAACGAGCTCTATTCACTATACGTGAGTGATGGTTAAAATCTCATATGTAAACTACCTGCCCATGCTCTGAATCTACCTCGAGGGTGATTGACTCCAGGAAAGGTTGCAATACAAGCCAATCTAAAGCTAGGTGAAGAGTTGATGTCCCTGACTCTCTTGCTATACTTCTTATTATGAGATATGTCTTTATTTGAACTCATGTGTATGTGAATTTGATATCTATAGATACTCAATGAATGCTTTTTGTTTTAAGGAAGGTCTATTTCTTGTATGAAATATGTGAAATGCTAATTTCCTTTGTAACCATGATGAATGATGATTTCTTTTGTGCAATGGTTTGAATCTAGTTCAATTCCCAATCCTAAGATACATCTAAATATTTGTGTTAATTGCTTAAATCCCTCCATAAAGAGACTAGTAATTAAAAATCTCTATGTTATGAGATTGTCACTGGAAATGAGACTTTTATTTATGAAATCACTACGATGCTCGAAATGGATGAGATGAAATCATACACCTATCTGAAATCAAGAATGATAGATAGATTAATTCTAAGTGTTGGGAAATAACACATATAAGGCTTAGGAGAGATAGTTCATATAAACATGCTTATATGTATGGGTCACCCAAACGTATATAAGCTTAAGAGAGATAGGCTAGTGAAGCAAGGAGCCAAGGGAACCCTATCCATATGGTTATATATATATATATATATATATATATATATATATATATATATACTCAAGTGAGATTAGCTTGAGTGACCAAGTGTCTAAGGGAGATTGGAGTTGAGATGGAAAGAAAATTCCCGATAGTTAACATAATGGAACCCCCATCTCGAGATCTCAGGCAATTTTCCACATAACAACCAAGGGACAGGGAAAGAGACAGAGGCCAAGACAGGAAATCCTATCACCAATCTCACCTCATCCCTTTTCAATGTATATGTTATGGTGGACGGGTGAGAGACATAGATGATAAGACAAAGGGGTTTCCCCATCAAATAATGAAGGAATCCCCATGTCAGGCCTTCAATATTGTGAGGTATAAATATAATGTAAAGTGGCACCTAGAAAAATTACAAAGGGAAAGTGTGATTTTACATAGTGAGCTGAGAGCATGGCAGGACCCATGCCAAGGGCAATGATGGCATGATGATGTAGATTCAAGGTGATGTGGAACTTGGAGTGCATGCTATGTGGAAGTTAGAAATGGAATGTTGGTGGGATGCACGAGCTTAAAATGAGTGACACATGGTCCCAACAACTGACAACAAATTCCCTATCTTGAGTTGACATCGTCTCAGGGTCTCAAACCTTCAGATGGTTATGGTGTGCATGTTTTAGGTGAGGCCAATATTGATGACCAATATTAATAATAATTATTGAAGGTTGACGGAGCCAAGTTTTCCTTGAGATATCAAGCATCGGGGCCTCACTATAGTGGTGGCCAAAGAAATACGCCAAGATATGTAGGCTGAGACAGGAAACCCCTTTCATCATTTGACATGAAAAGATCATTGTCTTAGCTCAACAATTTTACTATGTGATATGCAGTAAACCAATGATTCGGTTGAGGATTGAGATTTACTATAATAAGAATTCCATGATTTACAATCTCTGGAAGGGTCTATGGTGGGGGCCATGTGTAGTGATGTTTCTTATGCCATGATGGCCTAGTATAGAATAGAAAAATGGCATGGACCCACTTAGGTGATTATATGGTAGTGAGTTGGAATGGCACATTGGCATCATGTGGGGACCACATGGGTGCCACATGGTAGAGCCCAATGACATGGAAATAGGTTATTGGTTGAATCTAAAAATGGCCATATCTTTTGATCTAGGAGTTAGATTGAGAAAATGATGAAATTCTTAGACCCCATTTCCATAACAGGACATTAGAGGTCAGATCAATAATAGTAATGCCTCCTACCACCCTTAGTTTTGGCTATGAAGTGGGTGGGGGGTTGTTACATGCAACTTCAAATATTTTTTATTGCACCAATGCCACTTAAGGCAATCAGGATGAGATAGTTGCAGTGGAATGTGATACTATAAGCAAGAGAGGATTTTTCACTCATACATAAGGGGATGGAGAGGTTAAAAAACTAGATTCTTGACTTAGGGAACACTAGAGGAAGATATAGATAATACATGTAGACTATAGATATTTATTAACAACTAAATATTATGTTGGTTTACGTACTATTGGATAACAATAAGTCCAATGAGGAAATCATGCTCATGTTTGATAAGTTACATATTTCCATGAAGAACCTAGAAAAGCACCTGAATCGAATTAAAGACCCTTTGAGCTTTCTTTTAGATCTAGGATGCTCACTAGGTAGTAGCGAGGAGCCAATCATTATCAAGCATTCTAACTCTCTTATGTATGAATGATGGATCATTTTTTATCTAATTTCTTTATCTCTCTCTTTTTTTTAATGGTACAACATAGATTAGTCGCCAAATATATTTAAAATACTCTCTATTTCACTTTGTTATAATTTTATGATGTTAAAATTTAGGTGTTGCAAAAAATTTGTTTTTTCCACAAATTGACAGAATTTAAATTTACAAAAAATGGTCCATAATGGATCATTATATTGTTTGTCATTCATTTTGAAACCTTTAAAGTAAATTTAAGGAATTAAACAAAATTTTTGAGGGCCAAAATTTTTCTACTTATGAACCACGCCCCTCACACTATTTTTCACTGAAGTACATTTCCAACTATGCAAGAATCACATTAATCAAAGTTTGTGCATAAAAAGTATCGCTCCTAGAAGTTGACTTATCATGTTTTCCACCATAATTCAAGAGGATGTCTTGTTATCCTGTATTATTGAGGGAAATGGGCTAACCACGTGGGGATTATGAAGAAGAATCTAGAATGGTTGAGTTACAACTCATAATGAGGGTTGAATGGATCAATTTTAACCATTGGTTGGCTATCAAAATGTGTTATAATTGAGCTTGTAATACCAATGAACAATGATTTTATGATTTTACATTATTTATTGGCTAGAAAAAGGAACGAAATACCAATTATATGATACATTGTTGTATACATTCTTTTATTTTAAATAATGGGAAAAACAAATATTTTTGTTTTGTTAAAATCCTTGGAAATGTGCTAAAGTTTGGCACTTGAGATTTAATTCTTCACTGTGAGGAAAAAAATTAGAAAATAGTAATGCCTATGGGGTGTAGGAACAAAAAAGAGGAAAATTCCTCCTTTTTTTCCAGATTGAATGGCATAATTAAAGCCAAAAAAAAGAGAGAAAAATTCTAATAATATATTTTCATGACTAGAGATAAATTTCATGAGGTGCAAACTATGTAGAAGCATTATGGGAGATAAACATTATTTCTTCTAAGAAAATAACCAATGGGAGAGAAAGACTGGTTGAACCCTGAATTTATTGCAAGAGGCTACAACAAGGGTTGAGGAGGTGAATTGTGAGAATAATTTATAGCTATATTCCTAACCGAAGGATGAAAGCTTGGGGAAAACCAGCTCCTAAGGTAGTCAATGGTTGGGAGGAATGTGGAATCATTTGGTGCATTTCCCATGAATTTTTGGATAAGTAGATAAATGTTGATTTTTGTGATTGATTTCTTTTGTAAAAAGAAGGGTGGGGGTTATGTCAAAATGGTCCATATTGGATTATTACACTGTTTGTCATTCATTTTGAATTTCAAGTTAGTTTAAGGAATTAAACAAAATTTTTGAAGGGTAACACTTTTGTACGTATGAACCACACCCCTTGTGCTATTTTTCACTCAAGTACCTTTCCAACTATGAAAGAATCACATTAATCAATGTTTGGGCATAAAATGTATCCCTCCCAGAATTTGACTTATCATGTTTTTCTACCATAATTCAAGAGGATGTCATGTTATCCTTATTACTAACGAAAATGGGCTAGCCATGTGGGGTTATGAAGAATAATCTAGAATGGTCGAGTTGCAACTCATAATAAGGGGTGAATAGATGAGTTTTAACCACTGGTTGGCTATCAGATTGTGTTATAATTGTTGTTGTAATACCACTGAACAATTAATTTATGATTTCACATTATCTATTGGCTGGAAAAAAAATGAAAAATGAATGACATGATACATTGATGTATATATTCTTTTATTTTAAATAATGGGAAAAAAAATATTTTTGTTTTGTTAAAATCCTGGGAAATATGTGAAAGGATAACACATGAGATTTAATTCTTAACTGTCAGGAAAATAATTATAAAATAGTAATTCTTGTGGGAGGCCAGACCAAAAAGGAGGAAAATTCCTCCTTTTTTCCATATTGAATGGAATAATTCTAAGAAAAGAGAAAAGTTCTAATAATATAATTTCATGATTCGATATAAATGTCATGAGGTGCAAACTATGTAGAAGCATTATGGGAGAGAAATATTATTGCTTCTAAGAAAAGAATCAATAGGAGAGAAACACTGGTTGAACCTTGAATTTATTGCATGACACTACAAAAAGGGTTTAGGAGGTGAATTGTGAAAATAATTTTTAGTTATATTCCTGACCGAATAAAGGAAGCTTGCGGGGAACTAGCTACTAAGACAATTCAATGGTTGGGAGGAACGCAAATGTTTTGGATAAATAGATAAATTTTGATTTTTGTGATTGATTGTTATTGTAAAAAAAAGGGTGGGGGTTCTGTTAGAAATTGTTAAGGTTCGGTGCAAAAAAATTCCTGGATAGTTAGTACAATATGGTTAATGTAGGTTGAAAGTTATATCTTTAAATGTGTAGTTCACATATATGAATATTTTTTTTTCTTCTGTACTAACCTATTACATGGAACCAATCACTACAAGTGAAAAAGTAGATTTGATAGTTAGATTAGTGGTAAATGGGTAAAATAATCATCTATCCTAATACCCTTGTATGGGATGGAAATTTAAACATATATTAGATAAGGAAAATAATAGAGTGTTGTAATTAAGATTTATGACTATCATCTTGTTTGTCCAATTGCTTATTTTCTTTATTTGCTTATTCATAAGTTACTTATGAATAAGTTATAAATATTTTATGAATGTAAGGGCTTGTAAGGGTTTCCTTGAATTAAGTGCAATCAAGTTCGAAACCCTTGACGGTCTTTATTAGGGTTAACCTTGTGTGAGGACCTATGATCTAGGTGGATATTGGTGGCCACCCACTTATTCCACCTAGATCTCTAGTCGGTTTCATATGTTTCCTTGTTTATTGCATTATTTACTATTTATAGTAGTTTTTTGGGTCCTAAACTTTTGGAGCAATTTTCACCCCCTAAACGGCATTTTTTTGAGATCCATAGCAGGCCCATAGCAATACGCAAGGGCATGCCATAAATCCTATATTACTCAAGATATCTTTCCAACAAGGTATCGTATGTGCCAAACTAGGATACTATGACCAAGTTACGACCCCGAGAAGTTGGCTGCCCAACTAACTCCAACAGGGCCTACAAACTCTTGGTGTTCCATCTCTTGCGGTTATGGTTTTGGTTGTTTAGGGTTTTACCCTATTGTTCAATAATAAATATGCCTTAAGCCTCATTGTAACATAGTTAAGAGGCATGTAGCAACCACATCTCTTCTCAGAGGTAAGCTACCATTGCCCGAGCTAGTTTTATTTCCATTATGTTTGTAAGCATATTTTAGTATTTGATATTAATGAAATGAAGTGTTATTTTTGCTGCATTTATTTATTTATGGTTATTTCTATAATTCATTACGTTTTGTTTATGTTTGGATCAGGGGTATCAGAGAGGTCTACTCTTTCTTTGTTTTTCTTTGCATTTCCCCAACGAGGTTAGGATATAAGGATTTAGGGCTTGAATTGGTTGAACCTTTGCAAGATCAGCCTCGCAAATCTCGATGATCTCCCATGGTGGAAGAGAAGGAAGATGAGGGGGCAGAAGATCCTTTCAAAATATTGCTCGAAGCAACCCTCGAGCCACAGAGGAACATGATGATGGAAAACATTTCCCAAATCCTTCAACAGCTAGCCAAGGGCAACACATATTCTTCCAACAACTACTCTGGAAGCACGAAGCCCTTTAAGGTACAATTTAACTTTGACATTCCCATATTTGAAGGTTAGATATATGCAGATGCCATAGATAAATAGTTAAATATGCTCGAAGGATATTTTTCTTTTCATGATTTTTCCCGTCGGGAGAGGATTACTTTTTCACTTCTCAAATTCACTCCCCACGTCAAGGACTAGTGGGAAACCTACTGTGAGAAGAAGGATGAAAGTACACCTTCACTATTTTCAGTCGCACCCACCTGGAATTCATTCTGGGATGCTATCATGGAGCAGTACTACCCTATCAGGAGCTATGAAGATAAATAGATAAATTTTACCACACTACAGTAGGGAAGGCACCAACATGTCCCATATCTTACCAATGTTTACGTTACCCTTCGCACAAAGTTAGGTATCAAGGATTCTGAGTGACATGGCTACTCATGTATCACGACTGCCCACATAGGTACATCTAGGATGAAATGGAGTTCCTAGACATATCCTCGCTCGTTATGGCATACTGATACACTATCAATATTGAGCAGAAGTTTAAACAGAAGAAGTGAGACTTTGGATCTGCGAATCCGAAGCAAGGGAAAGGTACCCCCAAATGTTGATTTGGGGTAGCATCAGATGTGATCTAGCCACTAAATTTGGTGGAGAGGTTGGGGCACATAAGATATCCAATACCCAGAAAAGGTTTGGGTAGATTATAAATAGATCAGGAGATATTAAAATAATTAATATTTTTAATGGAGTCCCTAAGTCTAAGGGAAAATAAAATATTAATTTGTATTAATATGAATCTGTGTTAGAATGGTCCAAAAGACATGGATCAAGCCATATCTAACCTTAGCCTTTGATTAGGGACTTAATCTCAGCCATTGAGATGTCAACAGAAAAGGTATAAGAGGAGGCTTGAGGGGCACTTAGAGAACACCCTAAGGGAGACTAGTCAGTTCAATTTTTGGAGTGGGGTTTACTGATAAATTGAACCAATGGTGTGGAGAGCAGTAAGGAGACACCAAGTATGGAATAGATAGATGGGAGATTAGTGCTAAAGAGGCAGACGCAGAGATAAAGGAAGCCACACAGAGGTAGTAGAGACTGGGTAGAGCCAGAAGGGCGTGCGTCATCCACGCAGAGGTTGCAGGAGTGACACAGAAGCCTAGAGAGGCTGCAGAGAGCTTCAGTAGGTTGACGCAGAGGGTTTCAGGCTGACGCAAAGGTCAGAAGGGCCTATGATGGGTTTAGAAAAGTGCTGAAAGTTTGTCTATCTATGGGTAAGTTAGTTTAGCATCCTATTGTACAGGAAAATTGTTGAATAATAAAATCCTCTCTTACTGCATTGGTTTTCCCACATTGTGTTTTTCCGGGGACATTAGTCCAAAATAACTGTGTCAATGTGTGCATATTTTTGTTTCTGTATTACGGTGTGATATCTGCAGCAGTATTAATTTTAATGTTTGTTGAAGTAATTTCATGAATAACTTATGATGAAGTAAGTAGGAAAAGTAAATCAGTTGCTGCATAGATAGAATTTTTACATAGTATCAGAGCGAGTAATCAGAGATAGAAATGGAAAATTAGTTATGGGTCAAGAAAATGATGCAAAGACATCCACCTCTGGGCACTCACGCAGATTTTCAGAAGATTTCACAGGAGAGAGAGACTTCGATTTCTCTATGTTGGCTTCTAGGTTGGAAGAAGAAGTGGCGTGCATGACTAGTGTTGCATCATCAAAAGTATGGTATATGGATAGTGGAGCCTCGTGGCATATGATAAGAATCAGGGAGTGTTTCTCAGAATATTGAGAAGAGAAGATGAACTTTCATATCACCATGGGAAACAAGCCAAAGTGTACTCCAGTAGGAAAGGGTACCATATTTTTTCAGACAGAATCGGGAGAACGGTTCCATGCCACAAATGTGCTACATGTGCTAGGATTGGGGATGAACTTACTTTCCATGTCACAACTACAAGGCAAGGGCTATGACATCTACTTCATCAAGGAAAAGGTATATGTCAAACACGCGAGCTAGAAAAAGAAAGTGCAAATCAGGATCAAAAGTAATCAGTTGTATAGATTACAACTAGAATCTCCAATGGCACTAATAGGCAGTCATGGGGACAAAGACTTGAACAAATTATGTCACAGAAGGATGGGTCACTTGCACCATGGAGCTTTGAGAATTATCAAGAGCACTATAACAGGAGTTCTGGACCTGAGTAGGGAATGAGATGATGTATGCAGATGATGCACTCTAGGAAAGTATACCAAGGCGGAATTTCATACAAGCAACCACAGGGCCAAGAGTGTAATAGGATTTATACACTCAGATACCTGTCAACCTATGTCTATCAAATCTCTCAGTAGTGCTGAGTATTTCCTTACCTTCATTGATGATCACTCAAGGAAAACTTGGATCTATTTTCTGAAAACCAAGGATAAGGTTTTCTGTTGATTCAAGGATTTCAAGGCTCTAATGGAGAATCTGACAGGTAAGAAAATAAAAGTCTTGTGCTCAGATAATGGTGGAGAATATGTCGATAAGGATTTCACTAATTATTGTGTTAAGGAGGGCATCATAGGAGAGTGGACAACTCCCTACAATTTGGAGTAGAATGACATGGTAGAAAGGAAAAACAAGACTATTGTAGAAGCAACTAGGGCCATGCTGTATGATTAGGATATGCCAAAATTCATGTGGGCAGAAGCATGCAACATAGTTATCTACGTTCAGAATAGGACTCCTCATCGGGCATTGGGTAAGATTACTCTAGAGAAGGTCTTCACTGGGAAGACATTTGAAGTAAGTCATTTCAGGATATTTAGGAGTTTGGCATATTGTCGCATACCCAAAGAAAAGTGGAAGAAGCTGGATCAAACTACAGAAAAGGGGTATCTAGCAGGATATAGTGAGAATGATAAGGCATACAGGATCTATCTTCTAGGGAGCAGGAAGGTAGTAGTACGACGAGACGTAAAGTTCATGGATGACAGATCTTTCAGAAGATCTAGCGAAATGCCTTCCAGGGAGCAGTCAAAAGAGGATTCGTTGGTCAGGCCTCTTCAACCAATGGAAGTGAAGAATCCTTCCTCAGATTAGGAAGATTCTCAGGATGAGGAAGAGGAGCAAACAGAATCACCTGTTGGCAGAGGAAGAACCAGCAGGGAACTTCGTTAGATTTGGCATGATGCAGAGAACTTCATCGGAGAGCCAAGGAACAGTAAATGGGAGCGAAAACAACTAGATAGGTATTAGGCATTAGTATCTCCGGATGGAGAGCTTTCCAGCTTCAAGGAGGCACCCAACATTAGGTCTGGCTAGATGTAATGGTGGAGGAGTATAACTCCATAATGGTAAACGATGTTTGCGAGGTGGTGTCAAGGCCTCAAAAAAGATCTGTGGTAGGTTCAAGATGGATCTACAAGATCAAATATGCTGCAGATGGCAGTATTGAAAAATACAAGCCAGGTTTGTGGCTAAGGGGTATTCTCAAAAGGAAGGGATTGACTATGAGGAAACCTTTGCTCGGTAGCTAGGTATACATCTATTAGGACTGTGATATCTCTTGTAGCCCAGATGGGATGAGAGATCCATTAGATGGATGTCAAGATGACATTTTTGAATGGGTTAATAGAAGAAGAAGTATACATTGAACAACCAGAGGGCTTTGAAACTCATGAGAAGAAGTCTCATGTATGCAGACTAAAGAAAGCCTTGTATGGGCTAAAGCAGGAACCAAGAGCATGGTATGGTCGAATAGATGGCTAGTTGCAAAAGATGGTGTTTGTTAAGAGTGACACGGATCTGAATCTCTACTATCTGGTTGTAGAGAGCGAGCCACTTATCTTAGTATTATATGTGGATGACCTCTTCCTAATAGGATCATCTAGACTCATTGAATACTACAAGAAGAATCTAGCCATAGAGTTCGATATGAAGGATCTAGGACGAATGCACTATTTTCTAGGGTTGGAAGTTTGGCAGCAGAAAGGAGAAATCTTCCTTGGGCAAGGAAGGTATGCTACAAAAATCCTGAAAAGGTTCGGCATGGGAGACTATAGACCTATGGCTACGCTAATGATCAGCAACTGGAAGAAGATTGATGCATCAGAAGAGAAGGATGTTGATCCCATCCTATATCGACAACTCATAGGGTCCCTAATGTATCTAGTCAATACCAGGCCAGATATTTGCTATGCTGTCAACACCATCAGTCAGTTCATGGTGGAACCAAAGTGGGCTCACTGGGCAGCAGCCAAGAACGTTCTTAGGTATTTATAGGAAACAGTTGACTATGGGCTCTTGTATAACAAAGGGAAGGATATCAGGTTGAGTGGATTTACTGATGTAGATTGGGCAGGAAGTTCAGTGGATCAGAAAAGTACCTCTTGGTACTATTTCAACATTGGATCATGAATAACCTCCTGGTGCAGTAGGAAATGAAAGTTTATAACTCTGAGCTCGTCTGAGGCATAATATATGGCAGGATCATGTGTGATAATCAGAGTTGCATCAAACTCTCTGAGAATCCAGTATTTCATGATAGGTCGAAGAATATTGATATCTAGTGTCACTTTGTTAGAGATTGTGTCCAACGAGGAGCTGTAAAGTTGAGCTACACTCCTACAGGGGAACAAGTGGTAGATATCCTCACCAAGGCCCTTAGAAAGTCAAAATTTGGCTACTTCAAGGAAAAGATGGGGATGGTAAAGAACCCCTTTCAGAAGTAGTGTTTTAGCAGCATGAATAAAGAGGGAATTGTAGTCCAGATGCAGTGTTGGGAGGAAGGACCAACAACAGCACAAATGCAGAGGGAGTTGCAGTGGGAATGCAGTGTTGGGAGAAAGGACCAGTAGCAGCACAGATGCAGCAGTCGCAATAGTAGAGTCATGAGAAGTAGTACAGGAGGCAGCAGTGCAGAGGATGTTGGGCAGAAAGACCTAGCATCAGCACAGATACCGATGCTAGATGATCAAAGTAATACTTAGTGATGAGTATTGCTAGAGCACAATCCTCGCTAAGACGGAGTGTTGATTTGGGGTCGCATTAGATGTGTTCTAGCCACGAATTTTTGTGGAGAGGTTGGGACACATAAGATCTCTAATACCCAGAAAGGGTTTGGGTAGATTCTAAACAGATAAGGAGATATTAAAATAATTAATATTTTTAATGGAGTCCCTAAGTCTAAACTTAGGGAAAATAAAATATTAATGTGTATTAATATGAATCTATGTTAGAATGGTCCAAAAGACATGGATCAAGCCAGATCTATTCTTAGCCGTTGATTAGGGACATAATCTTGGCTGTTGAGATGTCAACAGAAAAAGTATAAAAGGAGGCTTGAGGGGCACTTGGAGAACACATTGAGGAAGACCAGTCAGTTCAATTTCTGGAGCAGGGTTTGTTGAGAAATTAAAATAGTGGTCTCGAGAGCAATCAAGAGGTAGCAAGTACGGAATAGAGAGATGGGAGATCAGCGTTGAAGAGGCAGACACAAACCCAAAGGAAGCCACACAAAGGTAGCAAAGACTACACAACGTTAGAAGAGCCTGCGTCATCCACGTATAGGCTGGAGGAGTAATGCAGAAGACCAGAGAGGCTACACAGAGCTTCAGTAGGCTGACACAAAGGGTTTTAGGCTAACGTCAAGGTTAGAAAGACCTATGCTAGGTTTATAAAAGTGCTAAAAGTTTGTCTCTCTGTGGGTAAGCCAGTTTGGCATCCTGTTGTACAAGAAAATTGTTGAATAATAAAATCCTCCTTTGCTCCACCGATTTTCTCACATTTGCTTTTTCTCGGGACATTAGTCCAAAATAACTGTGTCAATGTGTGCATATCTTTGTTTCTATATTACAGTGTGATATCTGCAACAGTATTTATTTTAATGTTTATTGAAGTAATTTCATGAATAACTTATGATGAAGTAAGTAGGAAAAGTAAATCAGTTGCTGCAGTGATAGAATTTTCACACCAAACCACAGAGAAAAGGACAAAGACAATGTGGGGCCACCTAGGATAACCTGCCGTAGCTATAAGAAAATAAATACACCACGAAGACAAAGAAGGACAAGGGAAAATGGTGTGCGTTTCATAAGAGCTACACTCACAACATGAGTGAGTTTCAAACCAGGCAGTCACTGGTGGTTGAGTTGAAAGCTTCTGAATTAGATGCATGTTCCAACTCTAAGGAAAAACATGACAAGGGGAGTGACAATGGGAAGAAAATCATTGTTGCAGAGCCCAGTGTCACTATGGCCACCACCAAGATGTAGAAGAATGAGCCTGAAGATCTAGAGGAGGGGGAATGCCTCTTCCACTCACAAATGTGGGTGAAGGGTCTTTGCTTTAGTTCATTGTCGACAGTGGGAGCCAAAAGAACCTCATTTCACTAGAGCTCATAAAGTAGTTGGGCCTACTGACTACAACACATTGACAACCATACACCATCGGTGGCTTCACCAAGGATGAGATCTCTGCATTACCTAGCAGTGCCATCTTCCTTACAACATCAAGCCCTTTACAGATGAGGTACTGTGTGATGTTTCCCCTCTTTAATTTTGTGATGTACTATTGGGACAACCATAGTTATGGAAGTGGTATGTTTTATATGAATTTGGACCTTGCTATATGATTATTACTTTGGGAAATACGTTGTACAGGGTGCCAGTGGTAGCCCCGCCTATCGCCATATCTTTGATGATTACAAAGTAATCTAGGAAGATCATTTCATATGCTAGGATTTTTTATTTATTTATGATTCACCCTCAGGGCAAGAAGAATATTGTGGCCACAACTTCTAGATAGGGATCCTCCACACAACAGAAGCAAATGGACAAGGTCGTAGAGGAGTATAGGGACATTTTCTTCTCACTTACAGGGGTACCTCTACACTGTTAGGTATAACACTCCATCTATCTTACCTCAGACATGCTGCTACGTAATGGACTGATTTATCGACATTTTGTTCTGGAGAACGATGAGATCATGAGTAAGATTCAAGAGTAGTTGTAGAAAGGACACATCAGACCAAGCTCTTTACCTCAATGGAGCCTGATTGTATTGGTACATAAGAATGATGGGACTTGGAGACTCTGTATTGACTATTGAGCATTGAACAAGATCATTGTATGGAATAGGTACCCAATCCCATAGATTTATGACCTATTGGACCAGCTCAAGGGGGGAAATATTTCAGCAAGATTGATTTGAAATCTGCTTATCACTAGGTGCCTATCGAACCCTTCGATGTATGGAAGACTGCCTTCAAATTCAAGGAGAACCTTTTCGAATGGTTAGTCATGCCTCGCGGGTTGATGAATGCCCCCGCAACATTCCTCACATCGATGTATGACATCTTGTGACCTTTCACCAAAGAATATGTGGTGGTGTATCTATATAACATCTTGGTCTTCATCTAGAGTTTGGAAGAGCACCTTCACCATATTCGACAAGTCCTCCAAACCTTGTAACAACACAAGTTATGTGCCAATTTGGAGAAATGAACTTTTCCAATGACCCAGGTTCAATATATGAGGTGCATCATTGATGAGAAGGGCGTGCATGTGGACCCAGCCAAGATACAATTCATTCGGGATTAACTAGCCCCATCCACTCTAACAAAGTTCCACAACCTTCTAGGTCTTTCCAATTTCTACTGCAGGTTCATGTTGGGCTTCTGTCATATCACTTGGCATTGAAGTCAAGTCACCAAGGGTAGAGTGAAAAAAAGTTCTTCTGGTTGGAAACCCAAAAAAATGCATTTGCGGAGTTGAAACATGGCCTCTGCTCTACATCGGTGGTAATGTTACCACACCTACAACAGCCATTTAAGATTGAGACCAATGGCTCCCACTATGCTATAGTTGCAGTTCTTACTTAGCAAGGGCACCTAGTGGCTTACCATAGTGAGACACTTTTAGACACAGTCCTAAAGTATCCCAACTATGAAATGGAAATATATTCCATTCTACGGGGCTACCGTTAATGGAAACATTACATTTTGGGGAAGGAAGTAGTCATCCACATAGACCACCAACCCTAGCATTTCATACAGACATAAGGGAATTTGCAAAATGATCTTCATCAAAAATGGTCCACATACCTGCAACACTTCGATTTTAGCGTTAAGTAAAATAATGGAAACACCAATAATTTTGTAGACTACCTTAGCTGACCACCAGTCATGGTGCTAATCATTATGCTCATCTCCTATGGGCACGAGACTTCAAAGTGGCAAAATCTTTACAAGAGGGATCCAGAATTCGGCAAGACATACAAGACACTCCTGGAAGGTAAGCCAGTCTACATTTTTCACCTCCAAGATGCACTGTTATACCACCTAGGACATATGTGTGTTCCTTCAAGGAAGCATGCCAATATGATTGGGGAGATGCACTACAGCCAAGTTGCTAGATATTTCAGAGTAGATAAAATAGTGGCAGTACTGCAGAAATATTTTTATTGGCTGAACCTTCATCATGATGTTGGGAAGTACATTCGATCCTACACTGCCTGTGCCATTGCCAAAGCATCCGTTAAGAAGAAAGGCATATATGCTCCTATACCTACTCCTATTCAACCTTGGGAATTCACCTCCATGGATTACATGTCGAGCCATCCTTCTACTAAGCATGAGAATGACTATGCTTTCCTGCTCGTCGAGAAATTCTCTAAGATGGCCATTATGGTGGCTTGCAAAAAGAGTATCACATCAGGGACCACTACTAAGCTCTTCCTTGAGCAAGTGTGGGTACACTGATCCAGGTGGATATTGGTGGCCACCTGCCAAGTCCACTTGGACCCCCACCATTCTTTCTTTAAGCTTTTCAGTTTCCTTAGTTGTAGCACACTTTACTATTTTTAGCATTTTTTCGGCTCCTAAACGTTTTTATCTGTTTTGAGGCCCTAAAAGACGTTTTTTGGGAACATTAGGAGTAACATGGGTCTGTGGATCGATGTTTATCTACCCAAAGTTGTGGTTCTTAGATAGATATTTCTAACAAGATATTGTGCACGTCAAACAGAGATTGTATGCCAAACTTACGACCCCGGGAAGTTGATGTACCAATTTACCTAAACAGGGCTCACAATTTGGAATTTCATCTTCTAGGGTTAGGTTTTTGGGTGTTTAGGGTTTTACATTGTTTCTCAACAATATATAGGCCTTCAAACCTCATTGTAACACAGTTCAGAGATATGTAGCTGCCACATCTCTTCTTAGAGATAAGCTACCATCGCCCTAGCTAATTTATTTCCATTTCTGTTTGTAAGCATATTTTAGTATTTTACAATAATGAAATGAAGTATTATTTATGTTGCATCTCTATATGTATGGTTATATCTCTAATTTGTTGCATTTGTGTTTAAATTTGGATCAGTGGTATTAGAGCGGTCTGCTCTTTCTCTGTCTTTCTTTGCATGTCCCCAACGAGGTCGGGATATAAGGAGTTAGGGTTGAACTGGTCAAACCTTTGGAAGACCAGCCTCACAAATCCTGAAGGCCTCCAATGGTGGATGAAAAGAAAGATGAGGGGGCAAGAGATCCTATCAAAATCTTGCTTGAAGAGGCCCTCAAGCGACAAAGGAACACGATGATGGACAACTTTGCCCAGATCCTTTAGCGGCTACCCAAGGGCGACACATCTACTTCCAGCAACTACTCTAGAAGTGAAAAACCCTTTAAGGTATACGTTAACTTTGACATTCCCATATTTGAGGTCAGATAGATGTAGACGCTGTAGGTAAATGGTTAAATATGCTAGAAGGGTATTTTTGTGTTCATGATTTTTTCGACCGGGAAAAGATTACTTTCGCTCTTCTTAAAGCTGCCCCCCACATCAAGGACTAGTGGGAAACCTACTGCGAGCAGAAGGATGAAAGTATGATCAAAATACTTTCGGCCGCACCCACTTGGAATTCATTCCGGACTGCCATCAAGGAGCAATACTATCCTATTGGAAGCTATGAGGATAAATACATAAAGTGGACCACATTGCGGCAGGGAAGGGACCAAGACGTGCCAGAGTTTACCAATATTTTCCATACCATTCACACAAAGTTGGGTATCAAGGATTTAGAGCAGCATTTGGTACTCAAATACCACGGCTGCCTGCATAAGTACATACAGGAAGAAATATAATTCTTGAAAATATCCTCGCTCATCACAACATACCGATATGCCGTCATGATCGAGCAAAAGTTTAAACAGAAGAAGCGATACTTTGGATCTACAAATCCAAAGCAAGGGAAAGGTGCCCCCAAACTGAAAAACAAAGGACAAAGCCAAGGCAGGGCGGCCCAAGACAACCTGCCAAAGCTGCAAAAAAATAATAGCACCACAAAGCGGATAAAGGACATAGGAAAGTGGTGCCAGTTCCATAAGAGCACCACTCACAACACAAGTGAGTGTCGGGCCAAGCAGTCACTGGTGGCCAAGCTAAAGGTTTCGGAATCAGATGCATGTTCTGACTCTGATTCAAAACCCAACAAAGGGAATGACAAAGGGAAGCAAATTATTGATGTGGAGCACAACACCACCATTGCCACCACGAAGATCCAGAAGGAGGAACCCAAAGATTCAGAGGAGGAGGAGCATCTCTTCCACTCCCAGATGTGGGTAAAGGGCTCCCTACTGCAGTTCATTGTCGACAGCGAGAGGTAAAATAACCTCATTTCGGCAGAGGTCATGAAGCAGTTGGTCCTACTGACCACATCATATCCACAACCATACACCATCAGGTGGCCTCACCAAGGACGAGATCTTTGCGTGAGCCAATAGTGTCACCTTCAATACAACATCAAGCCCTTCATGGATGAGGTATTGTGTGTTGTTGATCTCCTTGATGTTTGTGATGTAGTATTAGGGCAACCATACTTATGGAAGTGACATGTTGTGTATGAATCAAGGCCCCGTGTTGTTATTGTTACTTTGAGAAATAAGTTGTACAGGATACCAGAGGTAGAACTACCTGCCGCCATCTCTTTGGTTACTACAAAACAATGCAGTAAGCTCATTTCCAAAACGGGAAATTTTTTTTTCCTAATGATAAGCCCTCAAGGAAAGAAGAAGACAGTGGCCACGACCTCTAAACAGGGCCCCTCTGCATGACAACTGCAAATGGACAAGGTCGTGGAGGAGTACGAGGACATATTCACCTCCCCCGCAGGGGTTTCTCTGCACTGTCAAGTCAAGCACTCCATCGATCTAACCCCAGGTGTGCTGGTACCCAATGGACCAATCTATCGGTGCTCCATGTTGGAGAATGATGAAATCAAGAAGTAGATTCAGGAGCTGCTGCAAAAAGGTTATATCCGTCCAAGTTCATTGCCCTGTGGGAGCCCAATCATGTTGGTATAGAAGAAGGATGGGACATGGAGACTCTGCATTGACTATCAGGTGCTAAACAAGATCATTGTCTGTAATAGGTACCGATCCCACGTATTGATGACCTCCTGGACCAACTGAAGTAGGAAAAATATTTTAGCAAGATCAATTTTAAGTCAGGATATCACCAGGTACCAATCGAACCCTCTGATGCGTGGAAGACTACCGTCAAAGGTAAGGAGGGCCTTTTTGAATGGTTGGTTATGCCTTTTGGATTGACGAATGCCCTTGCAACCCTCATGAGGCTAATAGATGACATCTTGCAGCCATTCACCAACTAATTTGTAGTGGTATACTTGGATGACATCCTGATCTTCAGCCAAAGTTAGGAAAAGCACCTCCACCACATCCGACAGGTTCTCCAAACACTACGACAACACAAGTTATGTTCCAATTTGGAGAAATGCACTTTTGGCATGACCTAGGTTCAGTATCTAGGATACATTATTGATGAGTGGGGGGTGCATGTGGATCCAGCCAAGATCCAAGTCATTCGGGATTGGCCATTTCCAAGCACTCTGACAGAGCTCCGCAGCTTTCTAGGTCTTGCCAACTTCTATCGCAGGTTCGTGTTGGGATTTTCTCATATCTCTTGGCCCTTGAGTCAAGTCACCAAGGGAGGAGCAAAAGAAAAAATATTTTGGTCTGAATCTCAATAGAAGGCATTCACAGAGTTGAAAGATTGCCTTTGCTCGGCACCAGTGCTTGCATTACTAGACTTGCAAAAACCATTTGAGGTCAATACACATGCCTCTGACTATGCTATTGGGGAAATCCTTACTCAACACGGGCATCTAGTGGCATATCACAGTGAGACACTTTCAGACATAGTCTAGAAGTATCCCACTTATGACAAAGAGATGTATTCCATTGTGCAGGTCTGCCGACAATGGAAGCATTACATTTTTGGGAAGGAAATGGTCATCCACACAGACCATCAACCCCTGCAGTTCATACAGACCTAAGGGAAATTGTAGAATGATCGCCATCAGAAGTGGTCTGCATACCTACAACAGTTCCATTTGAATATCAAGTATAAGAATGGTAGCACCAATAATGTTGAAAATTGCCTTAGTCAACCACCGATCATGGCATTAACCACCGTGCTCAACTCTTGTGGCCACGAGACTTCTGATTGGCCACTTCTCTACAAAAGTGACCCAGAATTTGGCCACACATACCAAACACTCTTGGAGGGTCAACATGTTCTAGATTTTCACCTCCAGGATATTCTATTATGCCACTCGTGTCACCTTTGTGTTCCTTCAAGCAAGCGTGCCAAGATGATTTAGGAAGCACACTACAGTCGGGCTGCTGGGCATTTTGTTGTTGAGAAAATGGTGGCAGTACTGCAGAAGTGTTTTTATTGGTTGAATCTTTGGCAAGATGTCGGGAAGTACACCAGATCATGCACTGCCTATGCCATTGCCAAACCGACCATCAAGAAGCAAGGCCTCTATACCCTGTTGCGTACCCTTAGTCAACCTTGGGAATTCATCTCCATGCATTACATGTTGGGCCTTCCTTCTACTAAGCATTGAAATGACTGTGTTTTTGTTGTCGTCGACAAGTTCTCAAAGATGGCCATTATGGCGACATATAATAAGAATACCATAGTAGAAGCCACAGCTAAACTGTTCTTTGAATGAGTGTGGGTACACTTTGGGATCCCACAGTCTATCATCTCAGATCGGGACAACAGGTTCCTTAGTACATTTTGGTCCAGTCTCTGGTCGATGCTAGACACCAAACTCACTAAGTCCACAACCTTCCATCCTCAAACTGATGGCCAGACAGAGGTTGTCAATAGGATGATCGTACACATTCTGCGCATGTACAACTAAAAGAATCCACACACATGGGATGAGAGCCTCCCCTATGTTCATCACAGCTACAACTAGTTTCTCCACAGCTCAACTGGCCACAACCATTTTCAGGTGGGCTTGGGATTCCAGCCACTACGTCCCATTGATGTGGCCATGCCATTTGCAGCTACTCACATAGATTCGGCTCATGTCCAGTTCGAAACAGATAAGGAAAACAACTTCATTGAGCACATCCAAAATATTCACCAGCAAGTCCACGACATTATGGAGAAATCAAATGGTAAGTACAAGCAATGACAAGATCAACATCGAGTGCCACACAAGTTTCGGGTGGGGGACAAATTCTGGTTGCATTTGCAAAAGGAATGCCTTACTGGAGCCTATTGAAAACTCAGACAACTCCGATATGGTCCTTACACCATTACCAAGGTTATGGGAGACAATTCATTTTAGCTCAACATTCTCCCATTCCTTGGCCTGCACCTAGTGTTCAATGTGGGCCGCCTTCAGCCATACTTTCCACCATTACTAGACACATCCGACATTGCAGAATAGCTCACACCCAAAGAGTTAAATCCAGATTGCATGGAACAAGCTGCAACTGATTAGATCATGGGCACACAAATAAAACACACACGCCAGCAGAATATCGAACTATATCGAGTTTTCAAAGCAGGCCAACTCCTTCACCAAGGCAAGTAGCTCACCAGGGACCAAGTTCAGCAGAAGTTTCCTCATCCCATGGAGGAACTCAATGCAATACGGACCATTTCTTCCTAAGGGGGGAGGAATGCTCCATGTGGGTATTGGTGGCCACCCACCAAGTCCACCTGGACCCCCACCATTGTTTCTTTCAGCTCTCCAGTTTCCTTAATTGTAGCACAATTTACTATTTTTAGCAGTTTTTCAAGTCCTGAACTTCCGGAGCTGTTTTGAGGCCCTAAACAATGTTTTTTGGGAAAACTAGGAGCAACATGGGTCCATGGTTCAATGTTTCTCTTCCCAAAATTGTAGTTCTTGGATAGATCTTTCTAACGAGATATTGTGCACGTCAAACAGAGATCGTATGCCAAAGTTACGACCCTGGGAAGTTGATGTACCAATTTACCCAAATGGGGCCCACAGTTTGGTGTTTCATCTTCTAGGGTTAGGTTTTTGGATGTTTAGGGTTTTCCATTGTTTCTCAACAATAAATAGGCCTTTGAGCCTCATTGTAACACAGTTCAGAGGCATATAGCCGCCACATCTATTCTCAAAGATAAGATACCATCGCCCTAGCTAGTTTATTTCCATTTCTGTTTGTTAGCATATTTCAGTATTTTATAGTAATGAAATGAAGTATTATTTCTACTGCATCTCTATATGTATGGTTATATCTATAATTTGTCGCATTCCTCTTTAAATATGGATCATACACTTTGGGATCCCACAGTACATTATTTCAAATAGGGATAGAAGATTCCTAAGTGCATTTTGGTCAATTCTTTGGTTGATGCTAGATACCAAACTTAGTAAATCCATGACTTTCAACCCCCAAATTGATGACTAAATAGAGGTCGTCAACATAATGATCATGCACATTTTGCACATGTACATCTGGAAGCATCCACACACATGGGATGAAATCACCCCCTATGTCCAGCACAACTACAACAGAGCTCTCCATAGTTCAACAAGCCACAACCCCTTTCAGTTAGCACTGGGATTTCAGCCATTATGTCCCATTGATGTGGCCATACCATTTGTAGCCACTCAGGAAGATTTGTCTCATGTTGAGTTTGAAGTCGATAGGGCTAACAACTTCATTGAGTGCATTCAACACATTCTCTAGCATGTCCATGATATATTGGATAAATCCAATGCTAAGTACAAGAAATGTCATGATCAACATTGGGAGTTGCACAAGCTCTAGGTGGGCAACAAAGTTTGGCTACATTTGGAGAAGAAGTGCCTCGCTAGACCCCGCAGCAAGATTCACCTAGTCTGATATGGGTCATACACCATCACGAAGACTATAGGGGACAATTCCTTTGAGCTCAGTAGTCCACCCTTCCTCGTTCTGCACCTAGTGTTCAATGTAGACCACCTTCGACCATACTTCCCACCATTATTGGACGCATCTCACATTGCAGAACAACTCACACCAACAAAGTTAAACCCAGACTGCATCAAATAGGCTGCAAGTGATCATATCATGGACATGAATATGAAGAAAACTCATCAACAGAGGATCCATCTATATTCAGTTGTCAAAGCAGGCCAACTCCTTCACTAGGGACCATATTCAACAAAAACTTCCTCACCTCATGGACGCTCCGCATGTAATGGTGATCATTGCCTCCTAAGGAGGAATGATAGTTCTAGGTGGATATTGGTTTCCACCCACATATTCCACCTAGATCTCCAGTCGGTTTCACCCGTTTTATTTCTTATTACAATATTTACTATTTTTAGCAGTTTTTCGGGTCTTGAACTTTTGGACAAGTTTTGACCCCCTAAACAACATTTTTCTGAGGTCCAGAGCAAGCTCATGGCCATTAGCAAGGGCTTAACAGAAATCCTATAGTACTTGGAGAGATCTTTCTAACAGTGTATCATACGCACTAAACGAAGATAATATGCCCAAGTTACAACCCCAGGAAGTTGGTTGCCCAACTAACCCTAATGGGGCCCACAAATTCTTGGCATTTCATCTCTCGGGGTTAGGTTTTTGGTTGTTTATTGTTTTCCCTAATTTTTAAATAATAAATAGTTCCTTGAGCCTGATTTTAACACATTTCATAGGCATGTAGCCACCACATCCCTTCTCAGAGATAAGCTACCATTGTTCGAGCTAGTTTTATTTCCATTCTATTTGTAAGCATATTTCAGTATTTGATATTAATGAAATAAAGTGTTATTTCTATTGCATTTATGTATTTATGGTTATTTCTATAATTCCTTACCTTCCTGTTAAAGTTTGGATCAACCTAAGAGTATGAATTTTGAATTCTAGGAAAATATTACCTAGGAAACAAAACCAAATAATTCCCATGATAAGACCTACATGCACCTTGGTGTGATAAATATTTATTTACATAATATGTATCTACATACATACATACATACATACACACACACACACACACACACACACACACATATATATATATATATATATATATATCTATATCTATCTATATATATATATATATATATATATATATATATATATAGATATATATATATATATATATATATATATATATATATATATATATATATATATATCTATATCTATATCTATATCTATATCTATATCTATATCTATATCTATATCTATATCTATATCTATATCTATATCTATATCTATATATATATATAATATATATATATATATATATATATATATATATATATATATATATATATATATATATATATATATATATATATATATATAGATAGATATAATTAATAATAATTAAATAACCCTTGATAAATCGTAAGGAAATACATATGTATATGACTATAAGAGAAAAAAAAGTAGTTGTGCGGCAATAAGCAGAAACACAACAAAATGAAGGGTTTACATCACAGTTGAAATTTTGAAAAATAACGAGAGTAAGAATATGAAAAATATAAGCAAACATTAGGCCTTGGAAAATATTTATTTTTAATTTAAAAATAAAACTATAAGATTGTGTTTCTGGATTTTGAAGTAAAATAATAAAATATTTATTTATTTCTATCTGAGTTGCAACAATAGAAAAAGACATGAAATTCTAGTGTGTATTGAAATAAACCAAAGAAAGAACCATTCGACCTTTACCAACTGGAAAGTAAAAAAGATTCACTCATTAATAAACACATTAAATATGTAACTAATCCAAATCTATAGATTTGCATAAGGAGATCATTAAATTTACATGACTTAGTCATGTAGTCTTGCCACACTAGAAAAATACCACATGATGAGCCATGACTAGTTGTGATACAAAAAAATGTTAATCATTAAATATAGTACCAAATGGAGGAAGTAAAATATGCAAGAATTAACTATGTATTTGTATATAGTTATACACTTGACTTCTCTACTGGTAATCAAAACCTATCATGAGGTGGCCATTAAATGTTGTTTTGATGCTTTAAAAAAATAACTATGTTTGAAACCCTAAAGAATTTTCGGTCTCCAAGGTAGGGAGCCTTGTATTTTTCAATGATAAAGAAGGTGTTTTGAAAGCACCCAAAAAGAAACATATCTGAGAAGTATAAGTTGTGAGTTGTTAGGTGAAGGAGCGGGGTTTTTGAGAAATAAACCCTCAGGTATACACACTTATAAATACAAAAATACATGTGGACTCAAGTAAAAAATGCACCAAGTGTTTTTAAACATAAAAAAATTAATTGTGAAACATTGTAATGAACTTAGATGGACATAGTGGGGTTTTACCTACTCAAGTATTATGGAGAATAAGAGACCAAACTCCTTTTGTTGCATGTAATATAGATATGGTCAATGATAAGAATTGTTAGGCAACCCTCTCTTCTTATATATAAAAAAATTAGAACCTGAACTAGTAGATACAAAGTTCCTTTTTCAAGGATAAATTATACTTGGAACTAATTGAATGAAGCCATGATCGCTAGTGACCCTGAAGTTAAATGCGAACACCAGGGAGAGTTGTAAGAGTGACACTAAAAAACCTATACTGACAAAAACCATATTAATAATAGAACTCAGAGAAAAAGTGTTAACAGTGACATAAAGGATAACAAGAAGTTTAGAACTTCCAAATGAAATGAAGAGGAAAAATTGAAAAAAAAAATATTTGTTGATAGAAAGAGAATTACCAAACCAGTCTACTTGTAAGCTCCTGTAGGCAAAGTTGAGCCAAATAGAAGACATTGTTGCAGAAGTTGATAAATAGAGGAGAAAATTAAGATATTTCTCCATAATAAAGAAACTTTTGTAGAGATGAAAACCCTGATCGATGCAATTGTAAATGAACAAGAATAATGGGGAGATAATTTGAGGGTAGTTACCAAAAGTAACCATAAAATTTATTCCATCATTGATCAAGGCGGAAGTCATTTGGGTCATCGGTGAGTCTCCACCTCACCATTGAATTGACAAAGTGTAGTATTGACATATGCCACAACTTCATGTGAATAATCCTAAGAATTCTTCGAGGTTAAATCTCGTAGCCTTGGAGAATGTGGTTGGGTATAGAGGGTTCGATATCCCATCATCAAGGTTAAGAATGAATTTGAATAACATCATTATAGTAAGAATAAAACCATAGCTCTCTATCTTGAGAAGGTATTCCATAGAATTTGTGATATATATAGTTACATAAAAAACGATAAAAAATATAACTCACTCATAACATCACTATGCGGTTGGCATAAAGAGATTATATGAGATCCAAATATTACAATATCAAAGACCGTCGAATGCCATTGGAATGGTGATGATGATGATGATGATATATATATATATATAGATATATCATCATCATCATCACCATTCCAATGGCATTCGACGGTATATATATAGATATATATATATATATATATAGATATATTGCAAGATGAAAGCTTAACATTAATCATCACCTAAGTACATTTGTGATTAAATTGGGAATAAAAAATGTTAATGTAAACTAAGTTTCCATAATATGAATGTATGTAAATATATATTCTGTGTGTAATTTTCATAAAAGTTATGAAGCAAGAAAATTCATAATAGTAGATAAAAGAAATGGTTATGTTCATTACAAGAATACTCTAAGAAAATATAGGGATATGATAGATGGTATAAAAGTTGTTAGGTTCAAAATCTGTGACCTTTGAGACAAACATGATTTCATCTAATAGTGAATTTTTGTTTACACACATAAATAAGTATAGTGAAGATGAAAGTAAAGTCAAAATCATTTTTCTTTCGAAAAAGTTGCATTTATGGTAGTGAAAAGTCATAATCAGTTTTACTTTGGCCATTGCATTCGGAAGACGAAAATGAAAGTTAGTGGAAGGGATTTTTGCATGATGCATTATTGATTGAAATTGCTTCCCTTGATTAGTCTAGCTTTCATAGAAATAGAAAGTTTTCATTTTTTCATTTAGTTGCATCTTAAGTGTGCAAGTGACATCATTTCGAGCCTCAAAACTGATACCTAATTGAAGATAAACTTTAATATCTATCAATTAACCTAAGGATAATTTGAAACACTAATGCTCCTACTTAGTTGTCTAGGCTAGATACCTGTTCTGGAATCTATAAAACTTAGCCGTTTTCGTTCACAATACTCTTTCATTAGTCAGTGCTAGCATGGAATTTTGCTCCCCATACCATCAAGTATATAAATGGAAACCCTTATAGGTTGCAAACCTTTATCCATAGGAAGCCGAGTCTGCCACCCTGTAAAAATGATACACTGAACACAACATTTAGGGAGATTGCCTACAAGTATGTCAAGTCCTTGGTAAATTTATTTTTTGAGGTGTATATTGTAGTTCACGGCTACTTGGTACTCTTTTTTTCCTAGAGTTACCCGCGTGGTCATTTCTATCTTTTCTAACCCCTTAAATTTGAAGATATCATCAAGTATTTGTCCTTTCAAGCTCGCTAAACCAATGAAAGCAATTAGAGTCACCTTGTTTCCTTTTTCTCAACTCTTAAAACATGAAAAGGCAAAGATTTTGTTTCAATTTATAAAATTATTTGACCACAAAACAAAATCCTTACTGTGGAAATACTCCTTAATATATATTAGGTCAATACCAATGGCAACATTTCCTCAATCTACAAGTCAAGGAAATCCCTCTGACAGGAATCCTAGTCCTTTTCCTTCTTTCAGAAATACTGGTGCTCCCTATATGGAAATGTTGTCCCTTCCTCAATTGACCATTGGTCTGCCAGTTTGGTTATTTTCAAGCTCGATGGTTCCAAGTGTCCAAAATTATTTTCAACCAAGCTCTCCTCTAGCTAAACAACATCAACCTAACGTTGATCATAAAATTTACCCTCTGCCTTCTTCGCCTATTTCTTCACCTCGTTATTCCCCTTCGCCTAGTGAAATTCTGGATTCTAGTAACTAGGAAGCTAAGAAGAAGAAGAAGAGGACAAATAAGAAGAAGCAAAATAAGCAAGGGGAAAACCAAGTAACCATTGCTATTGAGGCAACTAATTAAGAAAAATCTTCCAACGAGCCCTAGAAAGTAAAATTCCCTTGCATGTTATGTAAAGGTGACCACCTTCTTTGGAATTGTTCTGGTATTCCCAAGGTCTTAGAAGTGTGGTCCATAGGTCCACATCAACCTTTGTCATCAACTTCTGGCGATCATGCGGGTGACAAACCCTCAACTAGTAACAATAAAGTTCATGGGAAAAAGAGAAAAGTGAAATTTCCCTGTAAGTTGTCTCAAGGTAATCATCCCATTCACCTTTGTCCTCTTATGGATGAATCTTCCAAAGTGTTGGGAAACCTTGCAACTTCCCAGCCTTGTCTTCTGGTTGGTTATCAGAAGATTTCCCCTAATCCTTCACTAGTTGATCCACTAATATATCAAAAGTCATCCTTGGTCAACCCCACTCTCTTTGAAAGTGAGTCTCTTGAGTCTATTCTTGACCAACCATTGGTTGATAAAATGGTAGACTTAACTCCACCTTCAGTTAATCGTACCTTTTCGACAGAGAGTGAACCTCATACTGCTCAGGTTCTTGTGGTTTCTTTTGTTTCGAATGATCTGGAGGGAAATCCTCTCGTTCTCGAGGTTCATGAGAGCAATTCTCATGTTCCCACAGAGCAAGAGGGTAGCTCTCATGTTCCAATGACACCCCCTCTAAGTAGTTTAGTCACTTCTTTTGATTAGAGTCGACTGACAGGATATCAACTTCCCTCTTATGTGCCTTTCGAGATTATAGTACAGGTTTACCATATGGTCATACCTAGCACAGTCATAAATGAGGGTGCATCTATTAGCATCTTGTCCTCAACTACTTGACAAGCTCTAGGTTCTCCTCAACTTGTCCCTATCACTCAGAATCTGTTAGCTTTTAATAGAGGAACTAGTCAACCATGAGAGATCCTTCCTAAGTTACCTATTCCTTTGGGAGGAAAGACTATCTATATAGGAGTGATGGTTGTCCAATGTACTTTATATTTTAATCTACTCCTTGGTCATGAATATGTTTATGTCATGGGAGCTCTTGTCTCTTCCCTCCTTCAAGTGATGTGCTTCCCCCATGAAGGAAGCATTGTGATTATTGATCAACTTACATTCATTGATCCTAAGTCAACTCCCCATCAACCGTCATCCCAAAATGGTTCTTATGTGCAAGTGGTATCACCCCCGCCACAGGTTAATTATGTGGCCACCTATTCCATGCCCATATCTACTAATGATATAGTAGGTGACATAATACACCATGTATTGGGGGAATTGGAGCCTGATTTTTCATTTGGATCGCTGGACATGTATCCCTTCCATAGTATTGTTCTCCCATCTGATGAGAACCTCTTAGAAGCCATGGTCTATTTTGGTCTGTGATCAAGGGTTGGAGCAGAGTTCTTTTTCTTGTGTTAATCTCCTTAAAAAATGAAACGAGGGATATGAGGATAGTTCTTTTACTATGTCAACCTCATTAAAAAATGAAATAGGTCTTCATGAGCATGGTTATTTTCTTGTGTCAAGCTCATTAAAAAATGAAACAAATCCCTTTCCAATTTGAGTCTTTGATTAGATCTCGTAAAATCCTAGTCAAGTCTTTCACTTTATCTCGTAAGTGAACCTTCATTCCATCCACCTATTAGTAACCAACAATATGCTTAGGTGAATGAAATGAAGCTTGGGGGGCATGTACCTCGAATTGAGTCATTATGCTGGGGGCATGCCAACTTATCTCAAGCATAGTTTATCTTTGTTTCAAGCTTGTGTAAAAATGAAACCAAATCCAAGCATAGTTTTCTCATGTTTCAAGCTTGTGAAAAAGGAAACCATCCCCAACTATACTCAAGCATAGTTTTCTGTGTTTCAAGGTTGTGTAAAAATGAAACCATTCCCACTTTACATCTCATGATTGCTATTTTTGTCAGTCGATTTTTGTCAGATGAGGCTTGGTTTTTTCATTCCATCATCACCATCTCTTCTGCCAATCATACGCTTTCACTTCATTGCTTTACCCTTTCTTGAGGAAAATCTGTGATGAGTTGTCTTATTAGCTAGCCTCTTGACTATTACATGTTTTGAGCAGTTCCATCATTACCAGGGCCAATTGCCATCTTTTTATACCACTCATTCCTCTAGGAAGAGTCATATTTCAGCTCTTTTCTGAATTGAAACATGAAAATATCGTCAAGAACTTGTCATTTTTAACTCGTTAAATTGAATCAATTGATGTCCTCTCAGTATATGTTTGCCCCTTTTTCAGGCTGAGATTGGTTATTTATGAAAACGGTACACCTTGGTTGATATGGTCAAGAGGTTCTCTCGAATATTGTTTTCTACCTTTTCGGGTACGAGGGACAAATTACAAAAAGGGACCTAGCGGAGTTTTCTTTTTTGTATCCTTTACAAAGACTCTAAATATGAAAAAGACACTGAGTTATTCTTACGACAAACTTGTTAAAATTTTACAACGAAAGACTCATCGCCATGATGAGACCAAGTTTCTCCTTTCTAGGGCTTGTAAAACTTATTAGGATGGATTCATTTGAAGAATGAACTTACATGAAAAGCATATTCCATCCCCTTCAAGCTTGTGATAAAAATAATTGGGGTACTCGCTAGAAATATTGGGGAAAAAGTGAAAGTGAAACATCTCTTGTATAGGTAGCATGTCATTCTTGAACATGACACTCATCTGTTTCTTGTGTTGGGTTTGGGATATCTTCACTTAGTCACTTGTCCTTTTGGGTTTGGGTAATCCATTTCACCTCTCATTTAATTATTCCACTTCTTCGTTATGACCCTTGGTCCTATGTTGAGTCAAATGCTACCACACTTTGGAGTCGTGCCACCGATATGTTCAAGAGAAGTCCTATCTATAGTCTATTAGCTATACATTATCTGACTCTTTGCTATATTCTTGGATCATGTTCATTTCTTTCCAATTTATTTCCTATTTCGTGTCGATGATGGAGGACTCATCATTTCCCTCCTTCGACAGGTCGCTTCCTATCGATTTCAACTCACTATCTGGGAAGATGACTTACAAACTCCCCTGCATTACCTTAGAGATTGCATGCCTTAATGGCAAGTTCTTCACATCTGATGATAGCTTTTCATCATTGGCCTTCGATTGAATGATTCCGTGAGTGTTCAACTTCAACTTCATTATGACATTCACGGATTGTACTATCGTACCTTGATAGCCATTATCATTATTGATGGTTTCTCTCATACCTGTTAATGGTCCACATCATTGGCCAGTAATCAGCTGGTTTCCTAGCATGTTCAACTTCAACAAATTTATTTTCATGTTAGAATTTGTACATTGATCAGGACAAGATGGAGCGCAAGACCCTCAGAATTGTCTGATATGACTCATGCTGTGTGGAGTTATGTGGTATTCATGTTTCTTTTATATAGATGGCTCCAACCATACTAAGAGGGTGAACGCAGTGTCTTGGTTAGCGAAAGCACCACCCCACGGAGGAAAGGCCTTCATCAATCAAATTTCCTCCCCCATGGGAATTTACATTTATGATGATCCTTCTATATTGGATGGCTGGTCCCATGCCATGGATCCTTTCATATAGTCCTTCCTATCCGAATGGCTGCGTCCATACCATGGATTCATGTTTTTATATTAGATATGTATATGTATATGCGTCCTTTATTTGCAGGTCTCCTGATAGTGTTTGTCCTCTTCCTTGCAAAAGCTCGTAAAGCATCTCAGCCATGACGCCCCATTTTTCCTTCATGATTTACGGGGCATCTGTTACACAATATTTTGTCACACCTCCTGCACTTCCCTATAACATACCCCAAAGTTCCTAAAACATGACCATCATATAGTATATTCATCTAGATATGCAGCTCAGATCCTCCCTAAGACATTGATTGGAAAATGCCTTGAGCTTCCCCTAAAGGAAATAGCTCTTAAACCCTTATTTGAGAATCATCGTTCTTATGAAGCTAAAAATCATGATGGTCGCATGTTTCACTATGCTAGACCTGTGATGACATCCCTCTCTTTACTTTTATACCCGCGATTATACCAAAAAGGAAATTTTCCCAAAGAGTATGAGAGGCTTCATGATCTAGAAGCTTCCAGAGCGACGAGCTGGAGGTTTTTCGACATAGATGATGTCAAATTCTCCCAACTTGGCCTCTTGGTTTTATCCCTATGTGCTACCTCCTTGAGATAAGGGCCTACTCCTATCTTTCAAGAGGTCCAAACTCCCTTTCCCAACCTATATATTCATCCTCTCCCATTCCCAAATGGTTAGAGGCTCGTTGGTATATCCCTATTTTCACCCTTATGCTAAATCTGTGCCTATATGCTACTCATTTAGCTTGGAGAAGGAGTTCTTGGAGAGCTTTTCTTGGACTTGGATATTCATTCAAAGAGAGCCTCTAAACATCAAGGCTTGGTTGTATGCTTTTCGTTATTTTCTATTAATATACAACTGTTGGTTCATTTTACCCAAATGTGTATGCTCATGTATCATTTAGCTTAACATCCCTTGATCAGTTAAGTAGGTTTCCTTTTGAATATGCCATTTGTATTTGCATGCCTTGTTGTGTCTTGATCTCTTGTGCATGTGCATAAACACTGAGAGCAACATGAATGAGCCAGTGATGCAAGTGATTCAAGGTCTTCAACATAGGAGTTCGAGATAACATCGGAATGAGGTAGGCCATCTTCTTCATCTCCATTTTCAATTGTAACTTAGGAAAGTGTCTGGTAGATTGTCAGCTCGGTTGTTAGACCCACTCATTGGGCTAGAGGGATCGCCTATGTCCACAAAGACAATTTACCTAGACAACAAACATAATGGTAGAAATGCATGGAGATACCCATATAAGTGAGGAAATAACGTATATGCACTTGGGCCAATAGGCCCAAGTACCTACTAGAGAATTATTGAAAATGATGAAATACATACAATATGAAATAATAAATCAACGTACTAGGAATGAGCAATTTTTGAAAGCAAGTTCATAATAGGAACAATTGATAGAAATATTGACAGATAAGTCAAATCCTAAGAATATAGAAATAGTGAGAGAGGGAGAAATAGAGGAGAAACCTCAAAGAGGAGAATGTCAGAATATATGGTTGAGAATCAAGAGGAAAATATGGAGAGGAGAAGCATAGCTCCTCCAAATTCCATATAAATTCTGAGAAATATCCCAAGGTAGAATTACACAAATAATTTCAAAAAATAAGCCCCCCAACATATGATGGTAAGTTTGAGGAAGTATAAAAAACATGGCTACTAAATATCAATAGATATTTTCAAGTTTATGATTAGTCCATTGAGCTGAAGGCTAAATTAGCCACTTAGTAGTTACAGGGTAAAGCTTCCCTATGGTGGGAAGAGATAAAAAACATCCATAATCTAGAAGGCAAGGAGGTTATTTGGGAGAAATTCCAATGGTTATTTAAGGAAAAATGCTTGAGTGGGAGATATTTTGATGATAGGGCAAAGGTGTTTCATGATTTAAGTTGGGCCAGATGTCTATGGATGATTTAGTAACCAAATTTATACATTTTTATGATATTTACCCTACATAAAGCAATAAAATGGAAAAATACAAACATTTATTAAGTGCCTTCCATCTTCTTTTAACTAATGAATTGAATATGATAACCCCAAAATAATGGATGAGGTTATCAGAAAAGTCAGAGTCTGTTACCAACAAGCTAAGTAGAAAAATGAGAATTCGAAATCCTGGCTGAACGAAAAGAAAGATTGATTTGCACTAGGTGGCAGAGGAAGGAATGAATAGTTTAAACAAAGTGGAAAGGGGAAGCAACATCTTAGTTTTAGTAAAAATAATAATCAGTACCAGAAACCACAGATGCAGACTCAAATTGGCTCCATATGGACTGAACCTAATAAAGGACTTAATAGAGAGGATAAGGAACCTTTAAAGTGTTGGGGATGCAATGAACCCCACATTTTACAAAATTTTCCCTAAAACATGAAATCAACAAAGCATGTATAGAACATCCAAGAGGCATCTACCATCAAAGGTGTATACAGGAACATTCTGCGCATTAGAGGAACCTTAGAGGAATGGTAGGTAGAAAATCAATCCACCATGGTGGAGATTGAAGGTAATATTATTAACCAACCTATTTCTGTATTAATTGACTGAGGTGCTACTCTAAGTTATATTAGCCCTCAAGTTGTAGAAGATTGCAAATTAATGGCCAAAAAATATAAAAATTCCTTGCTAGTCGAGCTGGATACTAACGCAAAAAGAAATGTTGTCAGTTAGGTAAAAGCGAGTTCAATGGTATTGAACAAAAAACAAGTTATCATAAATTTAAATGTACCTCCTTTAGGCTCATATGATGTCCTAATAGGAATGGCCTGGATGGAGTGTCACCAAGCAATTATTAATTAACTAGACAAAAAAATCTCATATACCACTGAATGTGGGTAACACAGATTATAAGGGGCATACATAGGTCTATTTCATTGTGTCAAATATGTGCATTACAACAGAAGAAATCTATGAGAAGAGGATCCAAAATTTTTTCTATTAAAATAAAATACCACTCCTGAAACAATTCGTTTAATTCTCTGGAAGAGTTGGACATTGTATAGAGTTATGAAGATGTGTTTCCTGATGAGATTCCTAGTTTACCACCAAGGAGGGAAATAGATTTCTCCACAGAATTAATACTAGGAGAAGCACCAATATCAAAGACCCCTTACTAGATGAGTGTACCAAAACTAATGGAGTTGAAAATACAATTGTAAGAATTGTTAAGAAAGGGTTATATCGGGCCCAGTGTATCATCATGGGGTGCACTATTAATTTTTCTTAAGAAAAAGGATGGGATGGTTAGAATATGTATTGATTATCATCAATTAAACAAGCTAACAATCAAAAATAAATATCCCATACCTTGGATAAATGATTTATTTGACTAATTTAGTGGAGCAAATGTATATTCTAAGATATATGTCAGATTTGGTTATAACCATCTAAGAATTAAGGAAGAATATTTCCCGAAAACTACTTTTCAGACTAGGTATGGACATTATGAATTCATAGAGTTTCCCTTTGGACTTACAAACACACTTGCTAGTTTCATGTTCTTGATGAAAAACATATTAAGTAAATTCTTGGATACGTTTGTACTAATTTTTATAGATGATATCCCAATATACTCCAATACTTTGGAAGAACATAAGTAACATTTAGATATTGTGTTACAAACATTGCATGAAAATAAATTATACATAAGATTCAGGAAATGTAAATTTTTCCAAGACAATATACAATATCTTGGCAATGTAATATTGAAGGAAGGGATAGCAATGGATATTAGAAAGGTGAAGGCCATTCTTGATTCGGTGATACCAAAAGATGTGTTTGATATAGGATAAATCATGGGAATTATTAGCTACTACCGTAGGTTCATAGAAGGATTTTCAAAGTTAGCATATCCTCTAACCTCCTTACAGAGAAAAGGAGTAAAATTTGTATGGACAAAAAAATGTCAAGAAAGATTTGAAAAGATGAAATATCTACTTAACGTTGCTCTGCTGTGAAAAATAGCATATCCATATAAAGATTTTTAGGTGTGTACAGATGCATGTTTGGAGGGTCTTGGGGTGTACTTATGCTATGAATCCCGTAAATTGAAAGAACATGAGAAAAAATACACAGTTTATGATATGGAATTAGTAGCTATAATTCATGCACTTAAAATGTAGAGACACTACCTAATTGGAAAGAATTTCACCTTGGTTACTAATCATGTAAGTCTGAAATATTTTTTGAGCCAACTGGATATGAACATTAGGCAAGCCTGGTGGATGGTCTTTAAGAGCGAATATATCTTGATATCAAACACATAAATGGAAAAAAGCATAAGGTGGAAGATGCTTTAAGTCAAATTTTGAGGCATGTATATGAGATAATAGTAAGTCAATCTAAAATGGATCTTGTTGAGGATATCAAAGAGGTAGGAATAATAGATCAAAATTATAATCAGATTTGTGAAGACTTGGAAATTAAGCTTGATCAAAGCAAGTACACTGATTATGCAATCTGTGAAAGTGGGATCTTAACATGTAAAAACAAACTCCATATTAAATATAAAGAGAAAACCAAAAGAATGATATTATATGAACATCATAAAATACCCTTTTGAAGTCACGTTGGATATCAGAAAATGATTAGAACGTTGAAAAGGAAATTTTTCTAGTGAGGGATGAAAAAGGAAGTTGAAAGATTTTAAGAATTCCAACAAGTGAAAATAGATGACCATCACCCATCTAGGTTACTAAAACCTCTACCTATAACACGGTGGAAATGGGGGGTAATTTCTTTAGATTTCGTCAAGAGACTACCCCGAAACCAAAAGCAACATGAATCTATCATGGCAGTGATAGGAAAATTATGCAAGGTTGTCCATTTCATTATGGTGCAATCAACATATACAGATACATATGTGGCTAACATATTTATGAAAGAAATATTCAAACTTCATGGCATACCATGAATGATTATATCATACAGAGACAATATGCTCACCTCAAAATTTTGGAGGTCCTCGTTTATTGGGATGGGTACACAGCTGTATTTTAGTAAACATACCATCCATGGATTGATGGAAAATATGGAATTTTAATCAGATTCTAAAAGAAATTTTACCCATGTCTGTCATGAACCAACCTACAATTGTTTCTTCTACTACAACACCCTCCAAATTATTCCTACATTCAAATTTTGAAGCATCCGGATGATCAAGCCATCCTTCATTTCAAGTCATTGATGGCATGCTTAGTCATGTTGCTCAAAGTGTTCAATTCTTCCTTAAATAATTCTAAGTATGCCTAAGAGCCAATGTGTATTCTTGCAAGTCAAATATTACACAATGCCTAATCATAGTAACTATGCAATTCCTAATCATAGTGACTATGTAGTTTTTGATAATAGTGATTATGTAGTCCCTAGCCACAAAGATTGTGCAACATTTGTGGATAGTGCTTACATGGTTCATCATGATAGTGCTTGTGCATTCCCTAGAGACAGAGACTATGAAATCCTTATGGATAGTGACAATACAAGGGAATCCTCTATAGATCATTATTACAAACTCTTTTTTGATAGTGAGAGTGCACTTCTTCAAAATAGGCAATTCACTCTTGGCTCCTAGTTCCCCGACTTGTAGTAAGTGTACTCATCAATATTAACCCTAATTTCATGTCTACTCTCCCTGTATAAAGAGCCTATTCTAGAGCTCATCCTCATCTTCATCTTTCTCTTTTGAGCTTTATGTATTGTTGGAGTATAAGGAGCGTTCTACCACCCATGGTTGCAAATGCACCATCTTCTCAGTGAGTTTCTCAATTGTCACTTTTTCTTTTGCAAGTGTCACTTTCACTTTATTTCTCTCTTACATGCATCATTTTTTATTGCTATATCTATTACAAGTGTCACTTTTTTCTACTTTCATTATTGCATGTGTTTCTTTCACTTATTTTCACACATCTTAAAGAGCACCATGACACGCCTTTTAAGGACACCTGTAGTGAACTCTCTCATACTAGTTGATGCTATCTATCATAAGAAAATGTATTGGACACTCTCCCATGGCATAGTGCATATTTATACTATAGTCGACACATGTGTCGCCACTTGTATTTTAAGTTTCACAATTTTATGTTTTAACTGTCGCACTAAAAAAAGTGATTCTTTGTTTTCGTTTCAATTTATGTGTCAACATTGGTTATTGTACATTTATTTACCTTATATTTGATGGTATGATTTTGTGTGATATCCATTTGGGACTTTTTTAGATTGTATTCTCTCTCTTATTCCACTGATCTTACACTTACCCATTTTGGTGCTCTTCTTATTCCTCCCATCAAGTGCAAGTTACAAAAGAAATAACCCTCCACCAAGTCATGGGAACTACACATTCATAAGCCTTAGTTATGAAACTCTTAATTTAGGGGCTTGTGAACTAAGCCTTTCTTGAGGACAACTCTCATTATTGCACATTGAGTACCTTCAGAGCATAGTCACCCTTGTTGCTCTTACTTCCTCATTCCACAAAGCCTTGATCAATACCTTGTACTGCGCATTGAGAACATATAGTATATAGTAAGGAATTTTTTAGTTCGTTGCAATGACAAAATGCACAATACAAAGGCTTCCTTCCCATCAATGTGCAATGATCATACCTAACGTATAGTGACCTAACCTTATGCTACTTACATTAGCCCTCTGCAAAAAAAATCACCAAGATTTTCCGCTATTGTGCATTATGAAATTATAGTGGAGAGTAGGTCCATCTCTAGGTCTTTAGTGCTCAACAACACAACTCCTAGAGCCTTCTCCTCAATCATTGTGCATTATGTAGTTATAATACCTAGTCATGTCATTATTGTTGACTTAGCTTGCCTACTCTGTAGTACCTTGTCCTTACTTGCCTCCTACTATGAATTATGTAGTTATAGTGGATAGTGGGGTCATCCCTTAGACCATGTTGAACTCAATTGTGCAATCCCTAGTTCCTCTACCTTGAACACTATGCATTGTGCGTCCTTAGTGAGTAAGCTCATCAACCTTGTATCATGGACTTGCCCACTATGCAGGAAATTGATAAGCCTTCCCTAATTGTTCATTGAATGGTTCTAGAGGAAAACATGGTCACCTCTTAGCCCTTGCAGTACTCAATTGCACAATTTCTATACCCTTTCTCTCAAATCTCTTGCACATTGCCCCATCACAGTCAATAAAGTACATGAACAAACACATATGTAATTGGTGATTATGGGATTAATGTTGTCTTTCCATGGGTGAGTTTCATTTGGAGCTGATAACATTTTACTATGACAAGAATATTTTAGGGAGGTCATCAAAGAGAGTTTCAAGGACACTTGTGGAAGAAATACATTAAGATGCTGTGTTATGAAACCAGCTCACAAAAAGATAGAAAAGAGAGATCCACGCCTTATAATTCAGCCTCTTCGAGGGGGCAACCTCCTTTACATTACATAAATGAACAATTCTTGGATGATACAAATGACAAAACCTCCTTTCTATATATAGGAGTCTAAGGAGTCACAATATAATCCAGCCGACCTAACAATAATAATATAAAGCCACAAAAATAACAATAGAGGGATTCTATGGGGCACAGAAATAACAATATGGGGTAATAGGGGCACAACAATATAAATAAGGGGTATAACTACAATAGTAATGGGGTAATCACTAGTATTATAGGGACCCAACATGCCCCTCTCCTTCAAAAAAGTGTTGTCCTCAACGCTTGAGTAGTTCTGGATACTTCTGCATAAAATTCTCATCCTCCCATGTGGAATCTTCAGCGATAAGTTCTTCCACTTGATAAGATACTCTGAAATTGATCGATTTCGTAGCTGTCGAGTTCTTGTTTCTGTGACTGCTTCCGGTTCCAATATAATTTTTCCTTCCTCGTCAAGTTCTGGCAATATTGTTTGAACTGGGAGCTTGTCGCCTATAACCTTCTTTAAACATGAAACATGGAAAACTGGGTGCAATCGAGAAGCTGCAGGAAGCTCCAATTTGTATGCCATAGTACCAATCTTTTGCAACACCTTGTACGGACCATAATACTTTGGTGATAATTTATTATCCTTCTTAGCTTGCTTTAGGGACATTTGCTTATATGGTTGTAGCCGTAGGAATACCCAATCACCTACATCAAAACTTCTTTCACTGCGATGTTGATCTGCCTGTTGTTTCATTCTATTTTGTGCCAACACGAGGTTATCCTTTAAGAGTTGGAGGACTTGTTGTTGATGTTCGATGTGATGTTCCACTGCCTGAACCTTAGAATTTTCTCTTAAATATGATGTGATGGATGGTGGTTGATACCCATAAAGTGCCATAAATGGGGTCATTTTTGTTGCTGTATGGAAGGAAGTGTTATACCACCATTCAGCCAGAGGCAACCATTTGACCCATTGTGTCTGTTTATCAGATACAAAGCAACGAAGATATCCTTCCAAACATTTGTTTACTATCTCAGTTTGCCCATCAGATTGAGGATGATAAGATGAGCTATGAGCTAACTGAGTACCAAGACAAGAAAATAATTCTGTCCAAAAATTTCCAGTGAAAATGGGATCTCTGTCACTTACAATAATCTTTGGGTTTCCATGTAGCTTTTGAATTGTTTCCATAAATGCAGTAGAAACTGTACTGGCTTTAAATGGATGTGATAATGCACAAAAGTGTGCATACTTGGTAAGTCTGTCAACTACCACCATGATGACACTCTTTCCCTCAGACTTGGGTAAACCTGTGATAAAATCCATTGAAACCTCCTCCCAACGTTGGCTTGGAATGGATAAAGGTTGTAATAGACCCGTGTCTTAATTGTTTCAACTTTATTTTGTTGGCAAACCAAACATTCCGCCACAAACTTTTGAATATCTGATTTAAGGCCATCCCAAAAAAATTCCTTCTTAACCCTGTGGTAAGTTTTTAAAAATCCTGAGTGCCCTCCTAAGGGAGAAGTGTGCAATTCCATAAGAATCTTTTGTTTTAGCTGGGAATTCTTACAGAGGTATAAGCGATCTTTGTACCATAACGAATCATTTTGCCAGCTAAATGTATCAGACGTACTGGAATCTTGTTGTAGCTTTCGAATAAGTGCCCACACTTCTTCGTCATTCTTCCATTCCTCCCTTGCTTCGTTTATCCAATCTGGTTGGATAATAGAAATGGCGCACAACAATGCTTCCACATCCTCATCCTTTCTTGAGAGTGCATCTGCCACCACATTTTGCTTCCCTTTTTTGTAGATGATTTCAAAGTCATAACCCAACATCTTTGTGACCCACTTTTGTTGCTCTTCAGAGGATAATCTTTGTTCTAAAAAGTATTTAAGGCTATCATGATCCGTTTTTACCTTGAAGTGTCTTCCCATTAGGTAGGGTCGCCATTTCTTAAGTGCATGGAGTATTGCCAACATTTCCTTCTCATAAATAGCTTTGCTTAAAAACTTTCCCTTGATTGGACGACTTTCAAAAGCAATGGGTCTTTCATCTTGCATTAGAACAACACCAATTCCATTTCCTGAAGCATCACATTCCACAATAAAGGTTTTTGTGAAGTCCGGTGTAGCTAAGACCGGTGCTTGGCACATTGCCTCTTTAAGATGTTCAAAGGCCTTTGTTGCTTCCGGAGTCCATGAAAATGAATCTTTCTTCAATAATGTTGTTAGAGGTGCTGCTATTCTCCCATAATTCTTAACAAACTTGCGATAATACCCTGTCAACCCAAGAAATCCTCGCAGATGCTTTATGGATGTGGGGATTTTCCATTCCTTAATGGCTTTAATTTTGCTAGGGTCTACCTTAACTCCTTCATGAGATACAATATGACCCAAATATTCCACCTCCTGGACTCCAAAGAAACATTTGGATCTTTTTGCATATAATTGTTTCTCCTCCAATAGTTGTAGCACCCTGTCAACATGTTCAACATGATCCTTCCAAGACTTGCTGTAGATTAGTATATCATCAAAAAATACTAACACAAATTTTCTAAGGAATGGTTTGAAAATTGAATTCATCAAACCTTGAAATGTTGAAGGTGCATTGGTAAGGCCAAAAGGCATGACCAAAAATTCATAATGACCCTCATGAGTTCTAAATGCCGTTTTCGGAATGTCTTCAATCTTCATTCTGATTTGATGATATCCCGAACGAAGATCCAACTTGGTGAAGTAAATTGATCCATGCAATTCATCCAGTAATTCATCAATGACAGGAATGGGGAACTTATCTTTAATAGTGAGCTTGTTGAGCTCCCTATAATCCGGACACATGCGCCATGATCCATCCTTCTTGTGCACCAATACTACTGGAGTAGAGAAAGAACTTTGACTTGGTTGAATTATACCAGCCTCTAGCATTTCTGCAACCATACGTTCAATTTCACTTTTTTGGACATAGGGATATCTGTACGGCCTGATGTTTGGAGGAACACTTCCTGGAATCAGATGAATAGCATGATCATGATCACGCATAGGTGGGAGACCTTTGGGAGTCTCAAATACCTTGGAATGATTGTCCAGGACTTTTTGGAGATCTGGAGAAATAGATGATTCCGATGTGGAAACATCTAGCGAACATAATTGTGCAATTACACCTCTTTGCTCCTTTTTTAGAAGCTTTGTCATACCATTAGAGCTGATTATCTTTCCTGGTTTCCCTGCAATACCCCTTAATTCAACTTCCTTTCCTTCCGTAGAAAATTTGATGAAAAGTTCTTGAAAATTAAAAGCTATTGTACCCAAGGATTGTAGCCATTGGACTCCTAGTACAACATCAACACCTCCCATTGGAATGGAAAGCATTGGGCTAGTCAATACATATTCTCCCATGGATAGCTTGATATTATGGCACTTTCCAGAGCAATTTATTGTTCCTCCATTTGCAATCATCACTTGACACTCTGGTGCTGGATATAGGAAGCAATTCAATTCTTTTGCTACCCTACAATGAATAAAATTGTGGGTGCTTCCTGAATCAATCAACACTATTACCTTTTTCTTCTTGATTTGTCCTTCTATCTTGATGGTTTGAGGAGTGGTAATTCCCGCCAATGCATTACAAGATATGGTCGGATTTATTTGTTCTTCATCTAGGCTTTGTTCCTGGAGTATATCTTCTTCTTTTGACCTTTCTTGCTCCTTTTCTTCTTCCTCTTCACAATCTATGTAGAATAATTTCTTCTCAGCACACTTATGACCTTTAGTGTATTTGCTATCACAACTGTAACAAAGCCCTTTTGCTCTTTTTTCTTCCAATTGTTGTGGTGTCAACCTTATAGGTTGTGGAAGACTAGGGGCAAAAACACTTCTGTCTTTATAGTTGTGAGTGGTATGCTTCCTGGTTGCCATAATTTTTCTTTCCATTTTTCTTGCTAACCTGAATGCCTTCTCTAATGAATCAGGTTCCCAAAGGCAAACATCATGTTGGATATTATCCTTTAAAGACCCTATGAACACATCAATCCTATGCTCCTCTGGAATATCTTTTACCCTTATGTTCAATTTTTGGAACTCCTCAATGTGCTCCATTACTGAACCCTTTTGTTTGAGACTTATCAATTGGCTAAAAAAAGTGTTGCTTTTTGTATCTTCATAATGTGCTATCAATTCTTCCGTAAAAATTACCCAAGTGATAAATTTTTTACGAGAGCAAAGCCATTGATACCATACAAACTGATTTGGTTCCAAATATACAGTTGCCATACGTACCTTTTGTGTGTTTTGCACATTATTGAGATCGAAGAACTGCTCCATCTGTAATATCCATGTGGCGGGATCCTTGCCATCAAACTTCCTCATATCGATTTTTGGAATATGGTGGGTCTTCGATCCAACATTAGAATCTATGGAATCATGATTAACATTACTTTTGTTCACATCATGAGTTTCCTTTACAACCTTTTCACCATTAGTAAGTATCTCTTGTAGAAAATTTGTCAAATTTGTCTTCAAATTTGCCCATCGTAGCTTCCACGCCATTTATCTTAGATTCCACGCCACTTATCTTAGCTTCTGTTAGCTTTTGTGAGCATGACATTTGTTGCACTTGTTCTTGTAATTTTGATATATCATGTAGCATTTCTTCCTCTTCTTCATGAGTCATGCTAGAGCTTTCAAGTTCCTTACTAGGTGTTTGCATTTTCTTTCCTCGGGGCATCAGTTACCGATAATAATGCTTTACTATGCCCTTTGAATTCCGTTAAACCAAGCTTACACAAAAATTTAAAAAAAAACTACACACCTTTTTTTTCACTTTATAGAAGCCTGATATTGAATCAGATGTATCTTTGTAATTTCGGACCATCCAATTCTGAAATTGCGACCTGTAGTAGCCTTCTGTATCCTCTTTCCAATGCCACAATTCTTACCCAAATTGGATTCTCCAAGGAAGAGTTATGTGAAATCTCCCACAGTGACTTGCTTTTAGACTAGTTCAGTAGAGCGAACTTGTACGACGTGCCACGAGTCACTGTTTCAACCTTTGAATCTGAAACATGCATACAAGAAACTACAGTCCGTCCTATTTCTGTAACTTCTTATGAAATTTCAATCCGATCCCCAGAGAGAAAGTTATGATGATTTTCCCCAGGTCACCTGTTTTGAATGTAATTCAGGAGTCTGCAAACAGACCAACTTCCTCAGATCATATATCCGCACATATCGCGCAAAAAGCTCTAAAATTTGGACCCAAGGTTTACCGCGATTTCTTCTCAAATGGGTTTTTTTTTCAACTTCTGAAACGTTACAGAAAAAAAGTTATAGCGAAAATACCACGATGACTTGTTTGGAGCAGCGAAACCCTAGAATCCAAAGCTCTAATACCAAATGTTATGAAACCAGCTCACAAAAAGATTAGAAAAGAGAGATCCACGCCTTAGAATTCAGCCTCTTCGAGGGGGCAACCTCCTTTACATTACATAAATGAACAATTCTTGGATGATACAAATGACAAAACCTCCTTTCTATATATAGGAGTCTAAGGAGTCACAATATAATCCAGCCGACCTAACAATAATAATATAAAGCCACAAAAATAACAATAGATGGATTCTATGGGGCACAGAAATAACAACATGGGGGTAATAGGGGCACAACAATAAAAATAAGGGGTATAAATACAATAGTAATGGGGTAATCACTAGTATTATAGGGACCCAACATGCTGACATGCAAGTGTAAAGGAATCTTGGACCACTACTAATATATGACAACTCATGTTCACTTAGAAGGTTCCAACACTCATGTAGACCCATTTAGAGTGTGAAAATGAAGCATATCCTTGAGAAATAAAGGGTTGAATACGTAGGAGCAGAGAAGGGAACCTCACATCAATACATTTATATCAAGTCTCATGTCGAGGTCACAAAACTATGGTCGTCAATGTGTCAACACAAGAGTGGTGTTTGGCCCATGTATTTCTCCACATTATTGGTGGTATGTAATATTGTATCTTAAAAATATGAGAAAATTTAGAATGTGTGGAAGCCCAAGGGTCCCATATGGAATGTGAAAAGTCACTAGAAATTTCTAATGTGATGTAAAATCTCAAAGGTCACATAGTTATTCTCAAAGCCACATGGGAGCTCAAGAGTCATGAGGGAAGGTTAAGAATCACAAGGGAAGTGGAGAGTCACCTAATTTGTTATAAATACACCCTCATACAGCAAGCGAAAGGACTTTCACCTTGGATTCTCTAGCTTGGACTAAGAGAAAAGATCATTCATTAGAGGAGTAATTGGTGACTTAATGTTCCACTCTTGGGGCTAGTGTTGCATCATTATAATAATGTATCTTGGAAATTTCACTTAATATATGAATCTATTGGATTCATTGTACTTTCATGAATATATCATGAATGTTGTAAGACTATTCTTTCATTGTTTGTAGTGTATGTTTATGTTTATATATACTAATGAAAATGAACTATTTCGTTGGGTTTAGTATGCATCTTGTTGAATGTGCATGCTTACTTACTCTTATGATCACTTTTATCTTGTGAACTACTTTGTAGGTTAATCAATGATTCGTTCTATGGTCTTGTTTGTCTCTTTTAGAATAATATTCCTACTTTTCTTCTATAGGCTCACCCTTTATTTGACTTTAGTGGAAGAGCCATATATACATTACAATTGTATGCTTCACAGTGTCAACTTGGTTGTTTCAAATATTGTTTTCATAATATGTTATGTTGATAATTGCAGCGAATGAAAATCTCTAAGAATAATGGTGGTTGGGCCTATTACCTAGATGTTGCTCCTGCTCTAAATGGTGTGTGGTCTAGTTGTGACTTCATACTAGCACGAGGGCTTCACTCAATAAGCCTCTAACATATCACTTGCATTCGTGGCATACTAAACAATACCTTAATTTGACTACCTATTGGAAAATACCTCTAAAAGACACATTATTTAATCCCCTACCAATATGAACCAAATACACCTTCCCAATTTAAAAATTCCCTACCTTAACTATATATTGTAGGTATCCAATTTTTCACTAACATTTATTATGTCCCTTTATAGTTTTTTATTTACTTTGAACTCCATTTTTAATACCCACCAATATAAAAACATTTTACCTCCTATTATATTCTCAATATACTATGTTAATTTTTTCTCAATATATATCCCCCAATATGAATGCACGTGGTATGGTATTACTCCCCCAGTGAATCCCTCATGCATACCAGGGAGACACCCCATGTTAATGGATTTTTAGCACCATCAACAAGTGGCACTAGAATGAGGCCGAGATGAAAAGTTCATCTCATTGAGTCTGTTTTGAATCTACCATATTGAATGGCTCATACGAAAGCATAATCTAAGGGTGTTTTCTAAAGGATTAGATATTGAAATCTTGGGAAAACAATTCATGACTTGTCGTAATTTAAGTTTGATGGTGATGGTGAATTAACTATCCCTGGACATATAATTCATTTTTTTTTTGTCTTTCTAATGGAATTCATTGTAAGGATGTCCAGAGAATGTTTTTCATCCTCACCCTTGAAGGTTTTGTTAAAAAATGGTGTTGTACATTACCATTTTCTAACCAGTGTGCATATTCTATCAGTTTGACTATCAAGATAAAGATCATCACCAAATAAAATATTTCTCCATTCCAGACTCTTACATGGATGATAAGTTTCCCACTTGTCTAGTATATGTTATGATGCTAATAATTTCTCTAGCACAATCAACCCTTTTGAGTACTATTCAATGCTTGAATAATATGGTGGAGCGAAGCCCATGTGCTAAAAACCTAATTCCTCACATTGATATTAATGTCATATGTGATTTTACATATGCTCCTAATCTTTTTTCAGCCTAGTATCCTAATTGGTTTCCTCGATTTATGATGCCAACATGTGTTTATAATCCCTAAACCTCTCAAATTGCTAATCTAGTGCATAATAATATAAAAATAGAGCCAATGGGGAATAAAGAGTCTTGCATGCCAACTCACCAATATAATGATAACACTATTTCTAATAAATATCACTCGATTAATAATTTTCCCACTAGTACATATGATGATATTTGTTTTATGTTGGTTAATATCGTTGAGCCCATTGATATTTATGATTGATCATTTCACGATTCATATACTTGTCAGATAGTTGAGGCACTTCAAGTTTTGTTGATGGTTATGTTAGGACCTTTCTATCTTGACAAGATTTTTAAACAAGATCAATTTATATTTTCTTTGCAAGATTCTCACCATAACTCAATTGCATTGACAGAAATTTCATTCTCCCAAGATTTTTAGGGTTTTCAAAAGTGTTGTTATAGATACCATGATCCAATATACAATTGTCTAGAGTAATCCTATTTGGAAAGCTTTGTTGTTAATAATAAGTTTCAATCTTACTTGATGTTTTCCAAGACTGAAAACATGGGCGAATGCCACTCACAAGCAACTTTCAAGGTATGTATGATCATTTTTATAATCAACAAGGTAAAGTTACGTATTGGTTAAAGCTAGTTGTTATGGAACATCTTTCCTCCAATAGGAAAGACATTCAATTTATTGTGCAAAGTATTCAAGTCAACATCTTTGTTTCTGCACAATGTTTTATACTATTACTAATTGTTTATATCTTTCTGATTGCAGGTCAGGAACAACTTGAATGGATATACTAGAAATTTGACTTCACTTGAACTTGAACTTCTTGTTTAGATAGATTAGAATGTAGGTGTAGTTTTTTTCTTTTTCTTAGTTGCATGCTAGCTACATTTCATTTTTGCATTACAACACTATTCCTACATTCCCTTTCTCTTTTGAATTTTTTTCTTTGCACTCTCTTTACTAGTTTTTGTTCTGCTTTCTTTTGTTTTGTCTTTTATGTCACATCATGTTTTTTTCGTCTATATTCCCTATGTTTTTTTTAATAATACCATTTATGAAAGTTTCATTGTTTAGCTCTAAGGTAATGTGGTGAAAGTAAAAAAGGAAACTATGACAACTAGCAATGCTTAGCTTATGTTTGGTATACTTCTTTGTTTGGGCCTAAATATCTTTTAAGATCAATGATGCATGTATGGAAAATATGTTTCATCCTAAATGAAAAATAAATAATATGTATGATGTTCGTATCTATAATAGGATATTTTTTCTTAGAATTTTCCATTTATATTGATTGGTTTTAACGTGTTAGCTCACTTGAGTAGAGAAGGGAATGGAGGAAAAACTTAAGTGAGCATAAGTATTTGAGAGGCATATACATAAGAATCTCTGTAAAATAAGGAACACCCTCTCTTTCTTGTAAAATAAGTAAGGATCCCTCTTTTTCCCTTCGCGAAATAAATGTCTATTAATACCAATTAGCATAAAGTAATAAAATAAATTAAGGGTTAAAGAAGAGAAAGGTTTCTTACATAGATATGTGAAGCAAGAAACTTCATTGAGGTACTAAATAGGCTTGTTGGAAGAAAGGAACCACGGTAGACGGCACTAAAAATATAACATATTGAGCTTGCGTATCTACATACTCATACTCATTAATCAAAACCACTAGGCTTGACTAGTTTTTTTAATGTGTTAATCCAATAAGTGGAATAAGAGAGATTACATCTAAACTGAGCTAAGCAATGAAGCTGAGGTGATCAATAGGATGAGAAAATACTTCTAGAAGACTAGACCTCATTCTTAGTGTTATACCTAAATAGAGAATTTGTATTTATTCTAATGTGTCACCAAGTGTTTTCGCTGATAAACACTCTCCAAATTTTTCCTACATTCAAATTTTGGAGCCTCCTTATGATCATGCCATAATTTTTTTCAAGCCATTAATGTCATGCTTAGTCATGTTTCTCAGAGTGTTCAAGTATTCCTTCAAGAATTATAATAATAATAACAATCAACATGTATCCTTGAGAGTCAAGCACTTCTCATTGCCTAATCATAGTAACTGTGTAATGCCTAAACGTAGTAACTGTGCAATGCCTAAACGTAGTAACTATGCAATGCCTAATCACATTGAATGTGAAGTGCCTAATGATAGTGAATGTGCAGTCCCTAGTGACAGAGATTACACAATATTTTGGGGAAAGTGCCTATGAATTTCTTTATGAAATTTCTTTCACAGACCCTACAGACAAATATTGTTCCATCTTTATGGAAAATGATAGTGTGATGGCATCCTATGCAGATTGTGATTACACACTCTTTATCGACAGTGAGAGTATACTTCTTAAAGCCAGTCAATTCACTCTTGGCTCCTAGTTTCTTGACATTCACTACGCACACTCATCATTATTAACCCTAATTGCATGTCTTCTGTCCCTATATAAAGAGCTTGGTCCAGAGCTCATATTCACATTCACCTTTGAATTTTGACGTTTGTGCACTATTGGAGCATAAGGAGCATTCTATCACCCATGGTTGCAAATGCCCCATCTTTTAGATGGGTTTCTTAACAATCATTTTTTCTTTTTCAAGTGTCACTTCCACTTTCTTTTGCTCTTACATCTGATGTTTTTTCTTTCTCTATATCTTACAAGCGTCACATTTTCCTACTTTCATTCTTGAATGTGTCACTTTCACTTGTTTTCACTCATCCTAAAGAGCACCATGTCACGCCTTTTAAAGGAACCTCTAGTGCACTCTGTTGTACTAGATAATTATATATATCATAAGAACATGTGTTTGACACTTTCCCATGGCATAGTGCATATTTCGACCATAGTCCACACTTGTGTCGCCACTTCTAGTTTAACTGTCACAATCATACATTTTAATTGTCGTACTCAGATTCAAGTGTCTCTTTCCTCTCATTTCAATCTATATGTGTCGATGTTGACTACTATATATTTATTCACATTTTATTTGATGGTATACATTGTTGGAATTATGATGCATGTGTTGTACTTGATGGAAACCCACTTGTAGCAGAACAATTCACTTGTATATGGTAAATAGATGAATCTACATAACTAGATGAATCTACAAGAGAGATATCAGATTTGACAGAATGCATGGTAGTTGTGTTTACAGAGGTGACAAAATGTAGGAATCAGTTCAGAAGTAATATACAATGGAAAATCACATTATAATAAGTCTATTCAGAGGAAACAAAGTAATGGTACAAAAGAATAGGATGAAGGAACAATGGACTACATATCATAATCAAGAAGTTGAAGAAAAGGGACATTTTCAGGTATGTTAAGTTGTATACACGAGTTCATTATACAAAAAGAGCATGTACACGTGGGTTCACTATACAAAAAGAGTGTATATGTATGCACTCACTTTCATAGAAGAAAAAGCGCATATGGGATGAAAAATTAATGAAATTAAGGTGGAAGAATACCAAGGGTCAATACCATGGTATTAGCCCACAATATTGAGCAGAGTAACGATTATTTGATCCCGTCTAAGAATACCACAAGCTCTAAGTGTTGTTTTGGTCCGAGAGATTGAGAAATGCTAAAACTATATAAGAAGGAGAAGATCAAAGGGCTAAGTACATAATTAATGAATATCTTATGAAGTGTTACATCAAAATAAAATATGCATGTTTTGGGTTTCTGATGCTTTGCTTGATCTAAACTAAGTATGCAGCTGAGTGGTTGATGATGGATGAGATCTAATGATGGATCAGGATCATAATAAATTACAATTATGTGATCTGATATTGCATAGGCTAGATATGATTGTTAACACATGTTTTATCCTTTATATGTGATGACCTGGGTATGTCCGAAGTCTGGAATTGCAACAAAGTTATTAGTAAGTATTTGCAGATCTATACGCTAGTTCTCTTTGGTGAAGGTTCATATACACGCTAGTTCGAATCTTCCAAGTAGCATATGCAAAAGAAAAGCTTGATGTTTAGGGATGAATGATCTACTTGATCAGTTCTGATATTTTACTGTTGTTTGTCAATGATGTTTTCTGAGATCTAGAAGTATAATTGAAAGTATAAGGAAATTGAGTCTGATTGATTGATTGATTGAGAAAGAAGGGTGATCCTTGTTGCTATTTGTTTAGAACTCAATAATATGATAGTAGATCTTCAAAATGTCATTGATTGGTATAGTTTGTGGTTAATAGGTTTTATGATTCAGTATATTTAGAGGTATACATAGGTTGGGCTAAAGGAAGTAGCGTATACACGCAGGTTGGCTTCATTGAAGGAGCATATACATTCTAACACATGACTTTTGAGGTTACAGTTCGTTCTAGAAGTTGATGCACTGTTCTGGGTTTAGATTTTGTATTGGTTACAGTGATCTATCTGCTCCAGTTGATTGCTTGAATTTGATTAAGTTTGAATGAAAGGTTGATTCAATTGTGTCATAGGTTCAGTGATTATTTGTTTCAGTTGTGTCAGAGGTTCACAGGTTTCAGTGATTGATTGTTTCAGTTATATCAGAGATTGATGATTGGGTTTCAGTGATTGGTTGATGCAGATGTATTTGATGGTAGTATTGCAATGGTGATTGATTTTGAGCTTCAATGTTACTAATGAGTTGAGTGTGAAAATTTAATGAAACATGGCCTTCATATTGTAGTGTTGTGTACCAGGAATATCCAATCTGAAAATTCATGAAACATGGTCCTTGGAAGACTCGGAGGGTTGGAACCTTTAGTGAGGAAGTCGAATCTTCCTGCCAGTAGTGGCTCGTGATTTGATTAGGGGGCTAGAGCTCCCTTCCAGTAGCAGTTGGAGAACGAGTGAAGGTTGTAGCCTTATGTAGGTTGGTGCGTACGTACTACTAAACATGTTGGATAGTACAAGAGCTAGGGGGTTGTTACTCCCTTCCAGTAGAAGCTGGAGAATGAGAGAAGGTTGTATCCTTCTGCATGTGGGTGCATGCATACTGGTATGAGTCTGAACTAGTACAAGATTGTAAACAGATTATTCTTTATATTAAAAGAATACAGAGACAACAACAACAGGTGTTTTTTATACCTCATTGGGTTTACACCTTAAATATTGGTGTTCATGTGTCTTTCTTATGTGTGATGGTTTATTCTATTATTACTACACATGGTTATTGTTTAATTTTTAATAAAGTATTGATGCACTGATTAAATATCAACATATGATTAATTAACTGAATCATAAGTTCATTGGATATACACTGGTTCCCTTAAGAACAGTTGTGTCCACACGCAAGTTCCCTTCACTGAAGTAGCGTATATAAATATGATTATGGAAATAAAAAATTTATTGATTTGTAAATAATCATTCACCCCCCTCTGAGTATTATTTTCAACATACATTTGTCTGATCTCTGCTTCAGACTTGTTTACATGTCTTGCTCTCTCGTATTCCACTAATCCCACATATAGCCATTTTGGAGCTCTTATTGGTCCTCCTCTTAGGTGCAAGTTACAAAATCCATAAACCTCCTCTAGGTGATTATAACTACACATTCACAAGCCTTAGTGATAAAACTATTACATGCTGGGCTTGTGCACTAAGATTTTTTTGAGGAAAGCTTCCATTATTGCGCATTGAGTACCTTGATAGTAGAGTCGTTGAACCCTTACTGCTTGTACTACCTCACTGCACCACCAAGCCTTGATCAACTCTTCCCTGTAATACACATTGAGAACATCTATTTGATAGTAAGGACTTATTTATCTCCTTTTATTGACAAACTATGCAATACAA